>CATIWC010000338.1:0-423360 GCA_948472305.1 Vicia faba | reverse complement strand
TTTATTCTCGTCCCCCTTTAGATAGAAAAAGTTATCTCTCTTGGCTCGTTCTATAAAGGTAGACCTAATTTCTAAAAAAAAATATGTTTCATAGATGGCACATTCCAGAGACCCCTAGCAAATAACACTCTTCATGATCCTTGGGTTCATTGAAACAACCTTTTTCTATCTTGTATCCAACGCTTTGTCTCTAGCAAAATTTCACAATCTATTTTATGGTTTGACAATGCATCAACTGTTTGGGAGAGCCTCCGCAATTGATTTCCCAAAGTTGATATAATTTGTCTCTCTGATTTCAAGACGATCTTGTTCGTCTTCAATAAAGCTCTCTCGACGTCTCCACGTACTTCACACGACTGATATCAATTTGGGACCAAATTGATACCTATCGTCTAACACGGGATTGCACTTGAGCTATTCCCTGCACTTGTGGAGTCGTTATTGATCTTCGCAAGTTATGTGACCAGGATATAGTTCTCAAATTCTTAAGAGGTTTAAAAGATCATTTTTCACATATTTGTTCTCAAATCATGATGATAAAGTCATTTGCCAACCCTCGACAAGACCTTCTCTCTTGTTTTTGGCCAATAAAAATAACCCACAATACCTCAGGTCATCCCTTCTGTTCTACATAACCAACCCCTAGATTCCCAATTCAACCCCAAAATAGAAGTGATTGTGGTTTCAACCGTGCCTTTTCAGATGTAGGGGGTCTTTCCCAATTTCATAGCGGTTATGGTAACAATAAACTATTTGCTCGTCTCTGCACCCACTATGATCGAACCAACCAAATGTTGAGAGTTTTTTTTCGATATTAAAAAATCGATCCAAATTAAAATGAATTATATTGGATCGGATTATATCAAATTTTTCAAACATATAATTCAAAACTGAACCGAGCCTCAAATAAACCTATCTTTGAATCAGATGAATTTTTTTTATCTAAAAACCAATCCAAATCACACCGTTGAACACCATAAAATATTGTAAATAAAAATATATAATAACTCTTGATGACTTCAATCTAATAATTTTAATTTACTTATACTAATTGGATTTTACTGGTAGCTTTAAACTATTATATTTAAAAAAATTTAATTACAAATAACAACTACTAATAAAGTGCTTTTTAAATTAATTTAGTTGTATTTAGGTTGAGTACCTTATTCTCATTTTTAATACAATCTCTGTGTTGTTGGAAAAAAGGAGTTTTCAAGAAAGACGAAGAAAAGAAGAAGAAGAGAGAAAACAATATTGAAAATTGTCATTTCTATTATGAGGGTAGTGTCAAATTACAATATACAATGCTCTTTATATAGGATACTAAAGCTCAGGCCCAAAATACATGTCGAAATAGATATTAAATGTTGTATTTGACTCTACCGAATACAACTGACTTCTATAGCTTTTACTAGATAGTTTGACACCTCCAATTATGCATTTCGACAAAACAAGAATTACAACTAACACACCACCAAATTCATGTTCTCGAGACTTCTCATGTTGGTGTTTCTCTCAACTCGTCGGACTGACTTTCTTCAGATTTTGGTGATTATATCAGCTAGTTGAACTTCTGTCTTGCAATGCTCAAGTTCAAGCTTCTCTTTGTCAACTTGATCCCTCAGAAAATGACACCTCCTCTCTATATGTTTACTTTGACCATGACACCCTGGATGATTCACCAGGTCGATATCTGACTTGTTGTCGACGAACAACTTCATCTTCTTAGGTTCCATTATCTTAAGTTCTTGATGAAGCGTCTCGATCCATGCTGCTTGGCATGCAACATATGATACAACTACATATTTATCTTCACATGATGACAAAGCCATAATGCTTTGCTTCCTTGAGCTCCAACTGATTGAAGCGCCTTCGATCATGAAAATGTAGCCCGCAGTACTCTTCTTTTTGTCTTGATCTCCACTGAAAACCTGAATCAGTGTATCCATGGACTTCTACATCTGTGTTGGTCTTCAACTTACTTGACATCAACACACCATGATCAATCGTACCCTTTATGCATCTTATCACCCTCTTCACTGCAATGAGATGAAATTATCGGGGTTTCTCCATGAATCAACTCAATATACAACACTTTAACAAATGTCAGATCTAGTGTTGTAAAGATACCTCAAGGATTCCAATGATTTGTTTGTACAATGTAGAGATTACAAATTCATAATTTGTATCCTTTTTTAACTTTTCTGTAGTTTCCATGGCATTGGAGCTGCATTATATGCTCATCTTGACTCTCTTCAAGATATATTGAGCATACTTCTTTTGGTGAAAAAATACTCCTTCACCTGAGCCTTTGAATTCCATCCTTAAGAAATATGACAGATTCTCTAGGTTGGACATTTCAAATTCATGCATCAGTTTTGACTCGACTTTAATTATCTCATTTTTGTATGCTCCAATGATCAACAAATCATCTACATACATGCATAAAATTATTCAATTGACACATTCACCGTCATTATACACTCCTTGTTCAGAGACACACTTTATGAAACCTGCTTCGATCAAGAAGCAATCTATTCTCTTATTCCTAGCTCTAGGGGATTGCTTCAAACCATATATAGCCTTCCTTAATTTGTACACTTTTGAATCCTTCCATTGATGTCGAATTATAGTGGTTTGAGTAACATTAGATCTCTTCTTCCATAGGTCCATTATAGAAATGCTGACTTTACATCTAATTGATGTATCTTCCACCATCTATATGTTATTGTCGATACAACAATTATGATTGTATCCAACCTTGAGACAAGTGCATAGAATTTGTCGAAGTTAATATTAGGTTTTTTTGCAAAAAAAAAAAACTCTCGCCACTAGTCGTGCCTTATACTTGGCATATCACCATTTGGCCTTCGTTTCAACTTGTAAATCCATTTTACATCGATTGGCTTCTTGCTAGATCTTTCAATAAGCTCCCATGTATTGTTCTTCTCAATTGTCGGAGTTATTATTTCATGGCTTCATACCAATTCTAATCACTCATGGCTTGATACAAATTAATTGGTTCTGCTTCAGTCATCACCATAACTTCTTTAATCAAGTCATCATCTACATTGACTGCTTGATCTGGAAATTCTCTCATATCTAGCTAGCCTTGTCGACTCAATTCTTGATCTAATCGATCTTCTTACATTCTGCTCAGGTGTTTCTTCACTTCGAATGGTTTTGGCTTCAGTTTGTTGATCTTCTTCAAACACAGTTGTGATTGTATCTGATTCTTGTTGAACTGACCCTTGACTCCAGTCCCACCCTTTATTTTCATCCACTATAACATATCTATTGGTCACTAGTTTATTATTGTTTGGTGAATACAATTTGTATGCACCAGTTGAATGATAACATATGAGCACCATAACTTGACTTCAATCATCTAGTTTCTTTCTCAATTGTTTAGGTATATGTATGAAACACATTAATCCAAAAACTCTAAGATGACTAACATTTCTGCTATCGAAGTTGCTTCATCCCAAAATCTCTTAGGAATATCTTTAGCTTTCAACATACTTCTCATCATGTTCAGTATACTTTGATTATTTCTCTCAACTATGACATTATACCGAGGTGTATAGGGTGCAATTACCTCATGCTCTATAGCATCCTTATTACAAAAGCTAACAAATTCATAAGAAGTGTATTCACCACCACCATCAGTTCTTAGTTTCTTCAACTTGCATCCACTTTGTTTCTTAACATGCAATTTGAACTTCTTCAACTGTGTGGATACTGCAATCTTACTTTCAATAAGGTAAATCCACATATGTCTGGTGAATTCATTAATGAAATTTAGGAAATAGAAGTTACCTCCATTTAAACTTAATTCAAAAGGTTCACACACATCAGAACGAACTAGCTCTAGCTTTTGTTTTGATCTTATGGGGAAATCATGTTTGAATGCTTTCCTAGCCTACTTTACTTTGAAACATTCATCACACACTTGCTTTGGTTCCTTCGCCTTAGGTAAACCAAACACCATCCTTTTCTGGTAGAGCATACCTAAAACTATGAAGTTTAGATGTCCATACTTGTGGTGCCATAGCCAATTCTTGTCTTCTTCTGCAGTTGAAGAAAGACACTTGTGATCAACTATGTTAATTTCGACCTTGAAGGTTTTGTTTTCTGCCAATAATGCATTCATTATCAACCTCATATCAGCATGATATACCTTAATTTTATTATTCCCTAGCTTTATGTTGAAGTCTTTTTGCAAGTAATTGACCTACATTTATCAAGTTACTTGTCATCGAAGGTACGCACAACACATCAGTGATGGTGGCTTTTCGACCATCCTTTCTGGCAATAGAAATATTTCTTTTTTCACCTGATGTGATGTGCCTGCCATCTACAAACTATCATCTTTTTTACTGATTTATCTAGCTTGGTGAACCAGTTTTTATTACCAGTCACGTAGTTGTTGCATCTTTAATCCAAGTACCACATGTTAGTTTGCTCAGTGTTCGACTGAGTATTGACCATCAACAACAAATTATTAGAATCACTATATCCAACTCGTACATATTGAGCTTCACTATCTTTCGCCCTTGCTTATTTCTTTATTCGATATTCTCGAGCATAGTGACCAAAACCTTGATAATTGTAACACTGCACATCCTTCAAGTCAACTTTCTTCCCAGAATACTTGTTGACCATTCCTTTCTTGGTCAAATCAATATTCTTGCTTGACTTCTCATCACTAGTAATATTTTTTACTACTTCGACTTCTCTTTTCCAGATTTCTTGATGAATCTTGCTTACAGTGTCTGTTCAGCCACCTTCTCTGTTTCTGAGCTACTCTGCTTCAACCTCATCTCACGAGCCTCTAGAGAAGCTTGAAGTTCTTCTAACTTCATCTCAGAAAGAGTCTTGGACTCTTCTATGGACACTACAATGTAATTAAAATCTGCAGTCAGAGATCTCAACATTTTCTCAATCTTTTACAAATCTGTGAATGATTCACCACACACCTTCATCTGGTTTGTTAACAACACAATTCTTAAGAAGTATGCCAAGATTGATTCTCCTTCTTTCATCTGAATCATCTCAAATTGTTTCCTCAACGTATGCAACTTCACTCTTTTCAATTTCCCATCTCTACCATACAAGTTCTTTAACTTGTCCCAAGCTCCTTTTGTTGTTTCCTCTTCACTTATCTTTTCAAATACGTTAGGATCCACACACTGGTGAATCAAGAACAAAGGTTTACCATCTTTCTTCCTTTGATCCTTCTGCGCAACTTTCTGAGCATCATTCACATTTCCTTCAATCTCGATACTCCATCATTCAAGATTTCAACAACATCTTGAAATCTAAAGATAACCTTCATCCGCGCAACCCATTGTTGGTAGTTTTCCCCTTTGAAAACCGATAAATTTGCTGAAAATTACGTTGATGTTGTTGTTCTGTTTGCCATTAGATTCTCTCTAAATCGCAACCTGGGCTCTGTGATACTTATTTGTTGAAACAAAAGGGTTTTCACGAAAGATGAAGGAGAAGAAGAAGAGAGAGAGAAGAGAGAAAACCATATTAAAAACTGTTATTTCTGTTATGAGTGTGCTGTCAAATTACAACATACAATGCTCTTTATATAGGATACTAAAACTCAGGCCTAAAATAAATTTCGACACACATCTTAATTGTATTTGACTCTGTCGAATATAACTAACTTCTATAACTCATCCTAGCTAATTCGACACCTCTAACTATGCATTTCGACGGAAAAGAAATTACAACAAACATTATTTATAAAAAAATGCTTTTAAATTCTTCTATTTAGGAGAGTTTCTAATATAAACTTTCTACGACTCCAATATTGTATTCTAATATATTTTAATTTTATTGTTTGTTTGAAATTTGACTGTAAATTATTTTCTAAAAAGTATTAATATTATCATTTGAGCAAAGTATTAATTTTACCCTGTGTTATTTTTTATTTCTGTTATATCATTTAGTTTATACAATTTATAAAAATAAAAAGGTTATTTCTGTTATATAATTTAGTTTATACAATTTATAAAAATAAAAAGGCTTATATTACAAAAGTGCAATCCCAAAAACAAAAAACTACCTATAAAAAAAAATTAAAATGTTAGTAATTATAGTAGACATAATTTGTTTCCTTCCTCCCCTGGAGTGCCTGATTAATAAGCTAGAGTATCTATTAAGTAAAACAATTTCCATTTGACATGATCTCGTTGTAGAATCTAACAATCTAATAAAAATAAATAAATAAATAAAAATAAAAAGACAATGATGATAAAAATAAATGTAATTGCAGTTGCAAGTCCCTTCCATACAAAATACACAAGATTGATACCAAATCCTAAACTTTAAAAACCGTACAACATTTAAGACAAGCTTAATGAATTGTAAAGATCAATGATATCCAATATCATGATGGGTGATTCCATAAGAATGGTGGTGTTGATGTATTGGATTGTTCCTGATAGCATAGCATCCCAAAACATATATAGTAGTGAGGATTATAAGCACACAAACATTGAACATAGTTAGATATCTCCACTGTTTCCTTATGTTACCCAACATTTCTCCTTTGCATGAATTGCAATCATAACACAACATTTTCTCCCTATTCTTCCAACTTCTACAATCTGTATCGTTCACTGCTGGACCTGTTTTTGGTACTTCCCAGAATGTTTCATTTTTCTTAGTGAAGCCACATTGCACAGGTGGCTTACAACATCCTACCTATTAATGGTATATAAATCTGATATCATTTGCGCGCAATTGCAGAAACTACTAAAAAAAAACGCGAAACAAATACAACCAAATAATAAAGAAAAAAATAGTAGGAAAAAGAAAACCGTAAAAATTAGAATGACTATAACTAACCTGTCCGATGGAGATGTTCCATTGACAAAAACCTACACCCACCAAACAACTCTTAATGTCTTTCCAATTTTTGTCGTTAATAACATATTGCTGCAACCAAAGGGAAAAATCCTCAACCCTATACTCTTGAATTCCTTTATCCTCAACCTTCACTTTATTAGTGACAAACAATGCAAAAACAGTGAACAACATGAACCCTAATATAACAAAGAACGATGCAAGAAGGTAAGCATAGAGAGCCTCATTGACGCGGAACAACGAGCCCGTTATTCCGAGAATGGACACGACGAAAATGAAGATGGTGCCAAAGAGAAGAGGATACATTAATACTTTGAGACAGTCGGTTTTGTGAAAGTGGATGTAGGCGGAACCACCCATTCCGGCGAGTGAAAGCAATAAGGTTAGAATGTTAAGGAAACCAACCACTGTGTTGCTTATACGGAACATTTTATTTATTTTTTTTTGGTTTTGGATTTGATTATTTGGAGTTGTGAGTTGTTCTTGTGAGAAAAAAAAAAACTGCTTTGTAGTGGTAACGGTTGTGGAGTCATGTGTTGTTTCAGATAGAGGGATTCAGTTGACATAAGCATGTTAATATAGGATTCTTTTCTATTTAGAATTTATATTATTATTACTCGATAGATTATTAAATATATTTTACTTTTATTATAATTATCTATAAAATCATGCTTAAACTAAGTTCTTTCTAAAAATTTACAGTAATATATTTTTTATATTTAGTGGACTATCAATATGGATAATATATTATATTATCCATATTGATTAGTAGGAAGAGATTAGTAGGAAGAGATTTATTGAGTGGGAGAAAGTGTGTGTCCCGAAGACTGCTTGTGGTTTAAGCATTACATCATTATAAGTCTCGAACAAAGTCACCATAGATAAGTTGTTACGAAACATTCACACTAAATTGAACAAACTATGGATAAAGTGGTTGGATACATATTATTTCAAAGGCTATGCAATGACAATAGGAATGAAAATAGGTTGGGCCGAGTTAGGCTTTGCTAAGCCTAAGCCTGCCTTGTCAAAAAAATTGAAGTCTAAGTCTGGCCTGTAATATGTCATAGACTTATTTTTAGACTTAAATCTGGTCTTTATTAAAGTCTGGTTAGCCTGTTAGCCTACATAAAGCCTATTATTTTAGACATATGTAAATAAACAATTTAAATAATATTTAAATAGACTAACAAACTAAAAAACTAATGGGACTAAAAGTTTGTTTGAATTGATTTATTTTAATTTATCAATTAGCATAAGTTTTGTGAGACTATTTGTTTAAGAGAACTTGTGAAAACAACTTATAACATTGTTTATAAGGTGTTTTCATCTTATTTTCATAAGCTCTCCAAGATAATCAAATTTTATTTATGTATTTTGATTCAAAATACAAAACATAACATAATGATAATAAAAAAATTATTCATACTTATTTATATAGGTCGGTCTGTTAGGCTTAAAATGTTTTTTTTCATGGCCTGAAGCCTAACCTTTTTAACTAAGTAGGCTTATAAAAAAAAGCCTAGACCTAGCCTGAGCCTATGTAAACTTGACCGTAGGCCCCTGTTACCGGTCTGGCCTATTTCTACCCCTAAATGGCAGGCATCTCCTAAATGGCTCTTGGATCTTGAAAAAGATTATTAGCAGTAGAGATTATGTGTGTAATACTAGCTATTGGGCTAAGGCTGTTGTAAAAGATAAATACAAAACAAGTGCAATGTATAAGGAACTGTGTGGGAGTTTGAGCAGGTAAATTGGAAGAAATCCCTTCTTAACAATTGTGCGAGGCCTAGAACAACTTTTACTTTATGGATGGTGTTGTGGAAGAAGTTACCCACAAAGAAGAGGTTAGCAAAATTTGACATTAATGTGGATCGTAAATGTTACTTATGTGATCACATGGAAACTATAGATCATTTGTACTTTGATTGTATTGGAAATGTAATTTAGTTAATGTCTACAATTCTCAATGCTTATTCTTTATTAGGGCCTTTTGGCATTTTCGATTTTAGTATAAATATGCTACCTAGGCTATCAATATTGTAACTCATTCATTCCTCTATTTGATATACAATAGTAGTCCTCTTTGTTATCATTCATTGCTCATTCTTCTTCTCCCATTTCATTACATTGCACCAACAAATTGGTATCAGAGCACTTGGTTCTATTTTTCTGGGAAACACGAGTGTTTGTGAGCTGTGTGTTTGATTTTGGTTCACTGATTTTCTGTTGAAATCTTGAACAAAATCTGAACAGAATCTGATTATGTGGGTTGGGAAACAGTGTATTTGAAGATCTGAAAAATTTGTGCAAGGTTTAAAATGAGTGGAGACAGTAGTTTGAACACAAAAATTCCAGTTTTTAATGGCAAAAACTGGAACAAATGGATGATACAAATGCGTGTGCTGTTTGGTGCGCAAGATGTTCTGGATCTGGTCACAGATGGTTATGTACCAGTTGCAGCAGATGCAACTGAAGAACAGAGAACTACTGAGAGGATGATGAGGAAGAGGGACCAAAAAGCTCTGTTCTATATTCATCAGTGTGTGGATGAAAGTGTGTTCGAGAAGATTAATGACTCTACAACGTCAAAAGGGGCGTGGGATTTACTGGTGAGATGTTACAGTGGTGACGCAACCGTAAAGAAGGTGAAGCTTCAATCCCTATGAAAGCAATATGAGAACCTGAATATGAAGAGCAGTGAGAAAGTTTCTGAATATATCTCCAGAGTGATTCTAATCACTAACGAGATGAAGGCGTATGGAGAAACTCTGTCTGAATAGGTAATCATAAAGAAGATTTTGAGGTCGCTTACTCCTCAGTTTGATTACATTGTTGTTTCTATTGAACATTCTAAAGATCTGGAAACTATGAGAATAGAAGAATTGCAAAGCAGCTTAGAAGCACAGGAGTTACGCCTGTCTGAGAGAACTTCTGAGAGGGAAGCTGAGCAAGCTCTGAAGGCTTCTTTTGTCAAGAAAGACCAGAAGCAGAATAAACGTGGTGATAGATTCCAGAAGTCAAAAGCCTCAACTTCTGATGATAAGAAATATCATAAAGGAAAGGAGAGGTATGACAAAAGGAAGATTCAATGTTACTCTTGTAAACAATTTGGCCATTTTGCCAGAGATTGTAGGTCAAACAAGGAAAGGAAATCAGAAAAAGCATATATGTCCAAGAGAAAATCTGATGATGAACCTGTACTACTAATGGCTTCTGACTATGATGGAAAATGCTCAGAAGATTGGTGGTATATGGACACTGGCTGTTCAAATCATTTAACTGGAAACAAACAATGGCTGATAGACTTTGACTCCAGAAGGAGAACAAAGATCAGATATGCTGACGATAAGTATCTTAATGCAGAAGGTATGGGAGATGTCAGAGTTAGAGTGAAGAATGGGAAAGACATTCTGATCAAATACGTTTGGTATGTTTCTGGTATTAGAAGCAATCTTATGAGCGTAGGACAGCTGATTGAGAAAGGTTTCTCAGTTGTTATGAAAAACAATCTTCTGATGTTGTATGATTCCAATCAGAAGTTGATTATGAAGTCTGAAGAAGGAGGTAACAGAACATTCAAGGTAAATGTAGAAACAACTGAAGCAACGTGTCTTAGTGCAGAAGTCACTGAAGGTAACAGTAAGTTGTGGCATAAGAGGTTGGGCATTTGAACTATAGAAGCTTAGGGCATCTATGTTCTAAGAAGCTTGTACATGGTATTTCGAAGATTGTGAAGCCTGAGAAGTCATGTGAGATATGCATGAAAGGCAAGCAACCTAGATTTCCATTTACATCAGAAGTAGCCCCCAGAGCGAAGCATGCTCTGGGAGTAGTACATTCTGATGTGTGTGGACCATTTCTAGTACCTTCACTTAGAGGAAATAATTATTTTATGTCTTTTGTGGATGAGTTCACAAGAATGAATGGGTAACACTCATCAAGTTCAAGCATGAAGTGTTTACTGAGTTCTAGAAATTCAAAGTGAAGGCTGAGAAGCAGAGTGGTCAGAAGTTAAAAATTCTGAGAACAGATGGTGGAGGTGAGTATAACTCTACAGTGTTTCAGAAGTTCTATGAGGAGAGTGGAATAGAACATGAGGTTACTGCTCCATATACTCCTCAGCACAACGATCTTGCTGGAAGAAAAAACAGAACTTTGCTTGATATGACTAGAAGCATGCTGAAAGAGAAAAGGCTAACTCATGTGCTATGGGGAGAAGCTGTTGCCACATCGACATATATTCTGAACAGGTGTCCAACAAAGAAACTGAAGGAAGCTGTTCCTTTAGAGAAATGGACTGGAGATAAGCAGAGTGTCAGTCATCTGAAGGTGTTTGGCTCTGTCTGTTACAAACACGTTCCAGAAGCTAGAAGACAAAAACTGGATGATAGAAGCAAAGTAATGTTGTTGGTGGGGTACCACAGTACAGGTGCATATAAGCTTTATTGTCTAGAAACTAATAAAGTTGAAGTCAGCAGAGACGTTGTGGTGAAAGAGTCTGAAACATGGGATTGGAACAAATCTCAATCAGATTCTAGTGTAGTGCCAACACCAGAGTTAGCCCCTGAAGATATTTTAGAAAGTTCAGAAGATGAATCTGATTCTGAAAATCCTAAAGATTCTGAAGATGAGTCAGAAGAAAATTTTGGAAATGGATCTGATTCTGATCCAGATGCTGATGATGATCCAGAATTTGGTGGTGATCATAGTTCTGGAAGGGAAAACTATGAAGGTGGTAATTTTGAAAGTAGTAGTTCTGGTGCAGCTTCAGAACAAACTCAAAGACCACAAATAATCAGACAAAAACCAAGAAGGTTTGTAGATTTTGACATGTTGCAGGATAATGAAGTTGACTCTGAAGGAGAAGTCGTTCAGTGTGCCATGTTAGTAGATTCTGAACCAGTGGGCATTGAAGAAGCTCTCAAGAAGAAAGAATGGCTTAATGCCATGAAAGAAGAACTTGAGGCAATAGAAAGAAACAAAACTTGGAAATTGGCTAAACTTCCAGATAAGAAAAAAGCCATCAGCGTCAGATGGATTTTTAAGTTGAAACTTAAGCCAGATGGTTCCATTGGCAAGCACAAAGCTAGACTAGTAGCTAGAAGTTTTCTTCAAAAACCTGGGCTAGATTACTTTGAGGTGTTTGCGCTTGTAGCTATGCATGAAACAATCAGACTGGTGATTGCTTTAGCTGCAAACCGAAATTGGCCTTTAATGCATCTGGATGTGAAGTCTGCATTTCTGAACAGTCCATTACAGGAAGAAGTTTATGTGTCACAACCTCCTGGATTTGTGAAAAAGAATCGGGAATGGATGGTATACAGGTTAAATAAAGCTCTGTATGGACTGAAGCAAGCACCTAGAGCTTGGAATCTGAAAATTGATTCGTTTTTCAAGAAGCATAGGTTTCAGAAATGTGAGATGGAATATGGAGTTTATGTACAACACTCTGATAACAATATGATTCTGGTGTGTCTCTATTTTGATGAAATTTTGCTAACAGGTAGCTGCCCAGAAGATATAAAGAAGTTCAAAGAAGTTTTGATGAATGAGTTCGAGATCATAGATCTAGGAAAAATGACATATTTCCTAGGGATGGAGATTCTGTACTCGAAGAAGAGTATCATTCTACATCAGTTAAAATTTGAACAAGAACTTCTGAAGAGATTTAAGCTGCAGAATTGCAAAGTTGCTGTGACACCATTAGAAACCAATCAAAAATTGGATTCTGACTCTGATGGTGACTCTGTTGATTCTACAACCTTCAAAAAATTTGTTGGTTCTCTAAGGTATTTATGTAATACTAGACCTGACATTTGTTATGCAGTTGGATTTGTTAGCAGATTCATGAGTAATCCAAAGTGGTCTCATTTCCAAGCTACTATCAGAATTCTGAGATATATCAAGGGAACCCTGAGATATGGAGTGTTGTTTCCTTTTGAAAGAAAGACAGAGTCAGAATTAGTAAGTTATTCTGATTTTGACTGGTGCAGAGACAAAGTGGACAGGAGAAGTACTTCTGGATACTTGTTTAAATTTTTGGGAGGTCCTATTTCCTAGAGTTCCAAGAAACAGCCTGTCGTGGCTCTGTCAACATGTGAAGTTGAGTATATCGCAGGTGCTGTAGCTGCTTGTCAAGCAGTTTGGCTTCTGAATCTCCTGTATGATCTGAAGATTGAAGTTGAGGAACCTCTGAAGCTGATGATTGATAATAAGTCTGCAATTGATCTTGCCAAGAATCCAGTGCTACATGGAAGAAGCAAGCACATTGAGACGAAGTATCACTTTCTCAGAAGTCAAGTGCAGAAAGGAGTGTTAGAAGTTCTGCACTGTAGCACTTAGAAACAGCTTGCAGATCTTCTGACAAAGGCAATTAAAACAGATCAATTTCTTCATTTGAGAGATGAAATTGGTGTTGTTAGTTTCTGATAGAATATCTAAATTAAGGGATGATATTGGAAATGTAATTTAGTTAATGTCTACAATTCTCAATGCTTATTCTTTATTAGGGCCTTTTGGCATTTTTGATTTTAGTATAAATATACTACCTAGGCTATCAATATTGTAACTCATTCATTCCTCTATTTGATATACAATATTAGTCCTCTTTGTTATCATTTATTGCTCATTCTTCTTCTCCCCTTTCATTATCTTGCACCAACAGATTGTAGGATAACTAATGGGATTTGGCAGCATATACCGTAGTGGTTAAAGTTTGATAGTAAGTCAAAAGAGTGGTCTATAAAAATTGAAAGGATCACTAAGGAAACAAAGAAGAAAGGCTTGTAAAGATAAATGTTAAAGATTGCACTCGCATAAACTATATATGAGTTATGGTCGAGTAGAAATGATATGGTGCTCTCCCAAAAAGGTTTAGATAATAATATCATTGATAACATTATCCATCATATTAAAGTAAAATATAGTATGTATAGGAAATTGAGTATGCATGTTAATAAGTATACTTAATTGAGTTTGCTTTGATTCTCGGATCCTAGAGATAGGATTGTACGTCACTGTTTTTTGGTTTAATAAGAAGTAATGTTTTGATTCCAAAAAAAAAAAGATAATATACAGAGAAAAGGAAAAAATAAATTTTGTGTATCTCATATAATATCTCTACGATTATTCTTTAGAAGAAAATTTAGATATAATTTCTTTAGGTGTAGTTCTTACTATTTTTCAATGAAAATATAATAACTATATGTGTGTGTGTGTGTGTGTGTGTGATTTTCTCATATTTTCACTCCTTAATTTAATTACACTTATTATATTTACATTGAAAAAAATAAGAAACACACCTAAAAATTTATATCTAAGTTTTTTCCTATTCTTTATCCTTACCATTTTAAAAATATTTTTATTTTATCTTTTTCACATATCAATATCAAATAAACATCTCACTTGATTTCTTGATTATAAAATTTTCAATAAATTTCATATTTGTTCATCAGATTTATTTACTTATAAGTAATCTAGTATGCATTTTTAATTTTTTTTAATGATATATAGATATGGAGACCCCTTTTCATATATGCGATAAAAATCAGATATATGTAGATACCAGTGATGTGTTCTCAACTACACTGAAATTTAATACACGAGAAGAGATGATAAGGTGGATTAAGGAGGCTGGAATCAAACGTAAAATGTGTGTCATCATTATTCATTCATTTATATATATATATATATATATATATATATATATATATATATATATATATATATATATATATATATAGAGAGAGAGAGAGAGAGAGAGAGAGAGAGAGAGAGAGAGAGAGAGAGAGAGAGAGAGAGAGAGAGAGAGAGAGAGAGAGAGAGAGAGAGTCAACAAATTTATATTTGGTTGTGATAAATGTGAGAAATATAAGTAAGCGAATAATGCAACACAATATGCTTCTAAGAAATATGGATGTCCATTCAAAATTAGGTCAACATCATTGAAAGATAGTTAAGGATGGAATCTTGATGTAAAATGTGGATTTCACGATCACAATTTACCTGATAATTTTAAAGGTCATGTGTTTGTTGGTCGTTTAAGTACAAATGAACAAAAGTATGTTGTTGATTTCACAAAACGTCATGTTCCACCAAAGCACATAATGTTGTCCTTGCAAGAGTGAGATTCAGAGAATATCACTTAGATCACACAAATAAACATAAGAGTAAATTATAAAAGAGATCAAAGATCCTAGAACCGAGGTACAACATTCGTGTAAGCTGATAGAGGATGCATATTATGTTTACTAGAGTAGGAGAAGAGATGACTAAGATGTTGTTAGAGATATTTTTTGGATCCACTCAAATTTAGTTAAGTTGTTGAATTTTTTTTCCATTGTGTTGATTATATGGACATTGTGTACAAGAAAAAATATAGATAATATTTCTTTAAAATTGTTGGTATGACATCAACTGAGTTGACATTTGTTATTGCATTTGTCTATATGAAATAAGAGCAGACAATGAAGTTTTGTTGGTTATTAGATATAATGAAACAATTGTTTAGTAAAAAAAGTTATGTCCACAAGCAATTTTCACATATAGACAAATTGCTTTGATGAAAGTAATTGATGTTGTATTTCCAAGAATGATTAATTTGTTTTGTCTATTTCACGTCAACAAAAATTTTCAAGAAAGATGCAAGCAATATGTTATGAATGATACGCAAGAGGCGATAGACACACTAGGAATGAAACTTGTCTAGGCCAGTGATGATGTAGATTACCATCAACAGTTGCAACAACTTAAGCAAACATGTGTTGATTGTAGTTAATTTATTGATTATGTGAAATACTCATGGTTGAATCCTCATTAACATATACTTGTTAGAGCATGGAACAATCAAGTTTTGTATTTGGGAAACAACCGACTAATAGGCTCTAGCAGCATAATCAAATTAATGAAGACCTCAACAGCATTCAAATAACGCATGCAACTTCTCTAGACTGTAATGTGACCTCGACAACTAAGAACCTCTCGTTAAACCTCCTCTGTGGTGACTCCCAAAAGGTCACCAACAAGAGCATAAAAACCTTCTTCATAGATACCTGATAGGGAATCCCAAAGATGACCCCTAATTGGAAGGTGAAGAAGGCAAGAAACATTGTCTAGAGTAATCATCATAAACAAATGGAATATGAAAGGAGGATGTATCTAGATGTTATCTTTCCATAAATGTTGATACAAAGATGACATAAATCCTCTTCAAACTTCTTCTTTAGAGTGATGATGTCAATGCTACAAATATTACATTTTATGACAAATCTTTTACGTTATCCAACAAAAAACTGAGGTAAAATTCCAAGACGCGATATGTTATTTTTTTTCGTGAAGTTAACATTTGTTCCCTTGATTTAAGAACAAAACTGGGGTAAACTAATTCATTGATACATGCTTTGAGTACCAAAAACTATAGCTTTTATTTTTTATTTAAAAATGAAGTGTTTCTTATTATTTAAGATTTTATTCTATTATTAAATATTCTATTCTCTTGGGTTCTCAAATAACTGAGGGGTATGATACCTAAATTTTACTATAAAAGGATTCGTTCACTAACTTTTACCTTAAACCTTAGTCACATATTCAGTCGTTCAATACTTTTAAACATCATTCTTTCGAATGAATTGTGAGACCTATTTTTTTTGTTATGTGTTATTGTTCTTCTTACACCAACCCTTAACAAATAATTTTTCTGTTCTTGCAATCTCGCAGTCCTTAAAAAAATATCTCTCGTCCATTTAACAAGTATCAACACTCTAGATACTGCCATTAGTGATCTGCGTGAAACCATTCAGAAGGCTCATGCCACATTATAAAAGTACTTTGAATATATAAAAATTGATCATGAAAACATTTGTCATAAAAACATTGAAACTTATAGAAGCTTGGAAAAGTGCTTTGTGATAGATTGAAGGAGTGGAAAAATATTTGGGTTCAAGGTTTGTGTTCTTAAATAATCATATAACAGAATATTTATTTTATTTATATAACCTTTTTTATATTAGAAATAAATGCAAGCAATATTTAACAGTTGATCTTCCCCAACATTCAATGAAATAAGGATCAATCATTTGATCTTCACTGACATGATGACGATGAATCTGATTCAAAATTTGTTATATAACTTTACTTTAATATTTTGTGTAAACAATATAATATTATGAGTAAAAAACATAATTTGCAAACAATTTAATTTAATATTCTGTGTAAACAATGTAGTTTGTATTAAAAAAAAATATTTTCCCCCTTGGTGTTAGTCATAACCCGAGAGGTATGTGACGCTAGTTTTGAAAATATAAAAATATTTTTGCTAGGATCGAACCAATGGCCATTTCAACTATCCCCTCGGTTAATAAGAAACAGAAGGGTAAAGTGGTAAGTTTTCATGACTCCCTTCGTTACCTCACTTGTATCACTGAGGTAAAATCCTCTTTATGCCCGAGGTAACATGTGTTTTTTAGAGATACGGTGGAACTCACACTACTAGCTAGTTTACTCCAATGTGTAACAACCTTAAGTTCTTTCTTCAGACATCACTCTTGAAAATTTTTTGAAGTATAAATTATAAAATATAAATAATAATTAATACTATTCAATCTAATAAAAAATTACTTACCTCTCTGTACCATAAGTAGCGAATAACATGATTCTCATACTGTATTAGAAAAGGAGAAAAGGTGTGTCGTATGATCCTCCTGAAAAATAACATCATTGCTCTAAAGGGGTACATTTCTAATATTTATGTGCATCCCTCAACTCTTGAACATGATGTATTAATTATGTAATAAATTTTATCAACACATGAAAATTAACTCTTTGTTGTAAATTTTATCTTATGATTAAATCACAATCAATCATAAATATAAGATAAAAAATATTAGATCAAAATTCAATAGTTTTAATAATTTAATAATTATTAAATCATTTAAATCCTACAAAATTATAGTGTTATATTTTGAAAAGACATAGCAAAGGCATGAGGGATGTAGCCCTCAAAAGCGGTGATAACCATATGTCGCCCCGTAGGGGGAATTGCCTCGCCCTAAGTGTCTTCTACTCACCTAGTTATGGGAAACATGGAAAGAGACGTTTCTTTGGTAGAGTGAAGTCAGAGTCAATAGTTGATCCACGTCCTCTGATCCGCTGTCGCGCGCGGATCAAAACGAGTGTTTTTGCGAAACGGTAATATAGCGACAACTGTAACTCGAATATCGTTCTCATAAGGAATCTTGATTTTATTAACTGAAGGTAAATCGAATTGGGGGGGGGGGGGGGGGGGTTGGTTTGGGTTCAAAAACAAAAACGCAAAATAAGCGCTTAAAATAAGTGATTCTCGAAATAAGCTAAAACGAACCAATCTACTGTATTGACTTCCGACTTATCATCGATCCCTATAAAATTCCAATTCCCTAACGGGTCCGTTCCTATTCGATCATAAAAGCTAGTGACAAGCACAATAGCAATTGTACGATGTCTGTCCCTAAATTTCGAGTAAAGCAAACAGATACAAACTATTGCGAATTAAGCAAACGCAACATGATCGGACGCGATAATGCAAAAGCTACACTAATCACGAATTTGATTCAGGATCCTCAATCAACAATCGAATCTAAGAATGTTGTCCTATAACAACAATCAAATTAAATAAATAATTGAAATTATAAGAAAGATTCAAAGGAAACAAAATAAATTGGGATTTATAAAAACCTCAAAGTGGAATTCGAATACAGCCGATTGATTCTTGGAATTTAGTTCTCCATAGATGATTCGTACAAAGCCATAGTTTTCTCGTGAACAATATTTTTTCTCGTCCAAAGTGAATACGTCAACAGTACACGGCTGTTTTGGGATATAGTGAAACATGAATTTCCGGTTACAACTCAACTGGGTCAAAAATATAACCCAAGCCCATTACAAATGACCCAAAACAAGAAATATTTCTAAAGCTGCAACTTTAACGAAATTTCTGGCCCTGCTACAGTCCGATTCAGCTCTCGACTTCTGAATGAAAATTGTATCTCTGTCTCTTAGCTTTCCAACTACTGGTAGCACGCCTCATTCTGACTCCTGAAGCTCAAGTTATGAATTTATTTGCGAAAGCTGCTAAAGTTGAAAATAAAGTGCAAAAAATAAATAAGTGAAAAAAATAAATAAATTATAAAAATACAATAAAAAGGAAAAATAACCAAACTAAAACATAGAAATGCATAAGTATAAATATAAAAGAATGTGCATCAAAATGCACTGATCATCCTCCTAGAATGTATGGCGTATTTGAGAAAAGTCTTTATGATGGATGGGATTCAATGGTCAGCCATTGACTAGTTGACTACTATTATTCCCAAGGAAACCCTAGGCCTAATGGGATGAATATAGAAAATAATTATACCTTATGCACAACACTTACATATAGAGCTTTTCACCTCACATGAGTTGGCCCTTTTCATGCCATCATAAATGCCATAAACACCACCATATAGGGCTTGTCTCCGCCACGAGAAACCCCTAACGGTCAAAAAACTTCTCAGGCCTCTAAGTATCCATACCAGTGTGAGGATACCCCAAACATCTATACTTTTTGACAAATAAAGTGGCGCCCACAGTGGGTCCCCGACAAAACTAACTTGGGCCACACCTCTTCAATTATCATGCTTTCCATCTTCATTTAAGGATGGATTATAAAAATATATCTTCCAGGGCCAACACCGTAGCTGAGGGTTTCACCGGTGGATGAAGTTTCAACTCCTCTCGGAGGAAATATGCCTGACATGTGTTGACCAGGAGCATCATATCCCCAGGGTTCCCCAAGAAGACACAAGGAGGAACTGTAATTAACATAAACCTTATTTAGATGTGATGCCTTAGAATCCTCCATCATGATAATGACCTCCTAGTCATCATTCTGTAACATAATAACAAGGACATTTAGCGAGTCTTGATAGATCTTTGAAGTTCAGCTGATGTCTTATTTTGGGATGCTCTTTAGAGGCTTCAGCTTGATCATAATGACATCTAAGCCTTAAAAGGTTTGTTAATAGTACTATTTTACCCCATAATTTTCCCTCTCACTTATTAAGAATTTTCTCATAAGATCTCCTTAGCTCAAGACTGCACTAGGGTTTGATCAACTCAAGGCACATCCTTAAGCACTGATGACCAAAACTAGGGTTTGAGTTTGCACAAGGATTTTTGAACTTCCAATGCCCCATATGAATTTCATGGATCATTATAGACCCCCAAGATCACTCATGTCAAGTTTCAAGCCTTGGATCAGACTTTTGCTCAGTCAATTGAGCAGTTGACCTAAAAATCAACTGTATTGGGGAAAAGTCAACTATGGCCAATTTACAGTCAAAATTCATAATTTTTGATCCACATCAATATTTTAAACTCATATGTATCATTTGATCAAGTTTGGACCATAATTCCTCAAGAAATTTGATCAAATCTCCAAAAGGGCAAAATGGTCAAAATTAGGGTTTTAACTGAGAAAGGGCAATTTCTGGTTTTTGACCTAGAAAATGACCAATTGGTTTAAGGCATGATCTCAAAAGTCCAATTGCATCATTTTGACCTAATAACATGGCTCAAAACATTACTCAAGTTCAAAGGATTGACAGATGAATTTTCAATCAACTGATCAAAAGTCAACTGTATACTGAAAAGTCAAACTTTGACTTTTTGGTCAAATTCAAATGCCAAAGATTACAATTCATCCAAACATGTCAAAATATGAAACTTATTCATCAAGAAATCAAAAATTCAAGATTTCATTTTGAAAAGTCAAAATTTCCAAACTTCGAATTTTTTCTAAGTGTTGGAAATTTCTTATTTTTTCATAACTTTGAGCAAACTTTTCACCATGATGCAAGGTGATTCAAGCGAAAAATTCTTGGATCTCAAGTTATAATTTTATGAATATGTGGTCATGAAACTAAACACTTAGTGAAATTTTGCCCTAATTTGGTCAGGATTTTGACCCAACTTCATGGCATTTTTTCATATATTTCCAAGGGGAATATTCAAAAGCAATTCAAAGATGGGTTGTAGAGCATATTGAAAGCTTTAAAAAATGTTCAATAACTCCTTGATATCATTCTTGAGTAGGTAGAATCGAAGAGATGAAGTTAGGGTTTTATCACTTTAATTACAAGTCATTTTAGGGATGAACAAAATTCAAATTCAAACTATGCTGCATAAACACTACTTTGCAGGCCTCAAACTTGTTAGGCACTCCATAATTAATGGTTTACACAGCTGTTAGAGGTCTCACTTCAAGCATTCAATGCATGGACATGCTTTATATCCATTTTTGGAAGAAAGGTTACATTGCCGTTTTGATAAAGTGACTTTTTGTACAAAACTTGTTCTTGAGCCTTGCACTTGTTCTCTTCTGATCAAACAAGTCCTATAAATCATGAGAAATGGTTTAGACAATTACAATCATCCATCCCATGCTTGTACCTCCTCTTGAAACTTGTTTCCCTCTTTTCTTCAAAATCAAGTAACCTAGCCAAAAGCTAAGAACTTGTACTTCTAACTTGCCAATACACTCAAACACTTTTATTTATACATACACAAACTATTTGCACCAAGGGGGATGAATGCCCGAGCCTTGAAAGAACCTAGAACTCAGAATCACATTTCATACTTCCATTTTCACATAAACTGACCAAAAACTTGAAACTCATAATCTACTTGTGCGCTTCTTGACCTTTTGGTTTCTAAAGTTTCTAAACATCATATAGAGTTAATCCCACACCTTGTTATAGAACAGTAACACCATTAACACCATCCTCCATTTCTAAAAACAGAGCTCTGCACATTGACTTCTCCAAATCATTTCAACCATCCATTTCTCAATATAATCATTGCATTAGCTTCCTGGCACCTCAAGAAAGCTAACCTGATCATCACCATCACTTGAAACAAGCTCAAACTCAAAACACGATTTCCAGTTTTAAGGTAAGTTTTCTCAATTTTGAACTCTTCATACAAGCATCATCAATGACTTATTTATGAACAAAACATGTAGATATCATTTCCCTAAAGCTAACCATGTCCATAGTTTCCATTAATTTTGCTTGAGCTTAGAGAATTTTGAAATTGAAATTTCTGAGATTTTTACGGTTCAGATTACGGCCATTAAAATTCATGCTTATCTTTGATCTATAGTTTTAATACTTTACATTTCTGAAACCGTGAGAAAATTTGCTACAAGTTTCATGTTTACAGTTTTCATTTTTGATGAGAAATTAGCAAGTTACAGTTGGTCTGGCTGGATGTTGAACATGAAGTCATCAGGGCGCGTTTTGCCTCATGTATTTATTGTTTTGCTTATGTTAACGGATGTATAGTAACCCCAGTGGTAGAAGCGCGCGCGTGTAACCTTTGGGACCTGGGTTCGAGCCCTAGTGGTACCCTTTTGTGTTTTTTCATATTTTTTGCACCATTCTGACTTTTTTGCAGGCGCTTGGGCCTTGTTGGGCTTGTATTGTTTTTTATTTTATTTTTTGCTAGCTAACCCCATGTTTCATTTGTACGCCCCTGACCCAGTCTATTTTATTTTATTTATTTTTTATTTCATTTATTTTCTTAAATATTTTTCTAAATACTAAAAAATCATAAAAATACAAAAAATGATAGATTTATATTTTTGCTTAGTTTATTTTATTTTTCTCACAAAAAATATTTTATTTAACTATACTTTATTTATTTTTATTAACTAGTCTTGTAAATTTAATTTAAACTAGGTTAGTATTTTATTTTTCTCTTTACACCTATTAAAATATATTATTTTAATATTAAAAAAGGTCAAAAATATTCCATAATACTATAAATTATTTTCAAGACAAAAATACCAAGAAATACTTTTTCTAAACTTATTTTCTTTAATCAATTAATGAATTAGGGTTTTGTTTAAAAATCTTTTCTTAGCAAATTTAGGGTTTACTTTTCATTAACTATTTTTATTTTAATTAATTATATTAAGACAAAATCCCTTTTCTCTAAAAAATCCAAACAAATATCCATTTACTTCATATTTTGCCTTTTTGAACATTTTTTCATTTTTGTACATTGTATCCATTTAATTCCTTGTACATTGATACCAATTCAATATGGTTGTAATAGACTAACTAGGTTTAGATTCTTGCAATCCCTGTTCAATTTATACACCCCCCCCCCACAAATATTGTAATAGCGTAGTAACTTAAAATTCCGCAATTTATCGCTTTATATATAACATGATTAGTGTGATCGGTGGATCTGGAACTGACTGTTTAATGCTGGTTTCGCGAAATGTCGCGGAAGCAAGAGTCGCCACCGTCTTTTATTTTCTCCAAATGGAAAGGACAAAAGCACAGAAAAATTCCTTATAGAGATTGCTCTCGGTTCAGGAGGTAGATTTATAGAAAGGGAAGGTGTTAGCACCCTTTCTATCCATGGTTATCCATGGGCTCTTAGATACTTGCTCATTTGTGTTTTCAAAATTGTTTGTTTGCTTTTCAACTGTGGGTTTAAAAAAGTTTCTTTGAAAATTTCAGTTCGACTCTTGTATCAGTCCTCAAGAGTGTTTGAAAAATTGCTTTTTGAAAGCTTTTTGAAAGGTGTCGGTGTGAAAAGAAGTTTTTGATTTGTTTTGAAATTAGAGCGAGTATCTACGATTCGTCTACCTACCCTAAGGAATTAGTCTGTGTAAATGTCCTTAAAGTAGTGCCATCCCACCATTGAGAGGTAGGTAGCACCACCGTTGGAGGTGTTCGGGTCAATTCGAGGGTTAGGGACAGTGTGGTCACCGGGCAATAGTAAGATACCTTTAGAAGCTACCCTTATGCCATGTTCATGGACATAAGGACTCACTAAGACGTCCTGTACTCGACGACCACGTTTCGAGGGGCAAGGCAATAGTGAGGCGTACCCTAAGAGTGGTGTGTGAATTATGTGTCATTTTCAGTTTATTATTTGTCTTGTCATGCATTGGTGATCTACATTTTGATTTTATTTTTGGGCATTCATTCTTTCATGTGATTGTTAACAGTTAAAAGGTGCGGGAATTTAAAGTGCGGAAAAGATAAAGGTCCTACGCTATTACAAAGGCGCGGGTCTACATCGCCAAATTAAACCAAGACCCGATTTAAAATAAAATGCAGAAAGTAAATGCCTAATTAACTATTACAGGGCTTTGGGGCAAATACATTACATTTATAAAAGAAATAAAGTAAACGCGCGAAAGGAAATTATAATCGAATGCAAGGGCGTTGGACCCTTTAAAGAAATTAAAATGAAATTATTAAATTGATTAAGTTAAATAAAGGAAAGGACTTATTTTTTATGTTTTTGGATTTATGACATTAAAGAAAATTAAATTGGGATTGAAAGTTAAATAACTCTAGTTCTAATGATTTTTTAATTTATTAAAGAAAATCGTCTAAGTTAAACCTAATTTAAACCTAATTGATTAATTACAAGTATTTACAAAATTAATTAATGGTTAATAATAATTATAATAAGAAAATATAAATATTTATTTAAAAAAAGATAAAAATGTGCTAAAGACCTATTTTTTTTTTTATATTTTTGGTTATTGAGAAGAAAAAAAAGAATTAAAGTTAACAACCTAAAATTAAAACTAAATTAATTATTGAATTTTATTTACAAAAAATGTTGATGAATTAAATTAAAATAAAACATATTTTTATTTTTTTATGATTTTTCTGATTTTTGTTTTATGAAAATTGTTTTGATGAATTAATTAGAAATAATAATAAAAAAAATGAAAAGAAAGGAAACAAAATGCAAACTGTGGGGGGTGTTGACCCCAATTGAGGAGGTGGTTTGATGAATTGAGCCCATTTGAATGAGGCCCTTTTCTGACTTTTTGAATCACATGCTTACGCGTTGACTGGAGTATTCCATGGACTCTTGGTTCTTGGCCACTGGATGGATCATCAGGGACACATGGCAAGCCCAAACGCTGGGTGTATGATGGACTACTGAATGATGCACTGCATGGGAAAGGGTTAAACAAAATAATAGAAATAATGTGAGCGGACCTGGGATTCGAACCCAGGTTCCAGTGTTTACCAATGAAAGCCTTTACCAAGTGAGCCATTTGCGCGCTTTGTACATAAAATGGAGAATAAACAATATAAAGCAAAATCAACATTAATGTTATGAAATAAAAAAAGGGCGCTGGATTTCAAACCACCCACTCACGCCATGCCACGCTAACCTTCGTCTCCAATTGTGCCTGTAATAAAATGAAATAGCGGGGGTTTTAAACCCCCCCCAAAGCACCGTCCACAGAAAATAGCGAATAGCTCATGGTGAAAAAGAAATAAGGCGCGATGGTTAAATTCCATTCATTGGAAGGTTCTGATTTCAATGGTAGGGGTCTCATGGTCCAATTATTCCAGATATGCAAAGCCCTAAAATTAGAGCTCTGAAACCCTAAGCAATGTCCATGGTGAATTCGCGTACAGGCCTTGAAAACTCAATTAAATCATGCTATCAGCTTCAAAACATTCACATTAGTCCAAATCCATGATTAAAAATGAAAAATACTGCATGAATAATTAAATACGAATATCAAAACTTTCAAAGAAAACCAGACTTGGTTATACCGATCCTTGGCGTATGGAGTGTTGAATTTGATTGGAATCGCTTCCTTAGGATGTCAGCAACGTGTTTGGATGAGAATGAGGGTCTGAAACAAGCTCTAGAAGTGTTTTCAGTTTTGCAATTTTTGTGTGAAAATGCCAAGTTAGTTCTGAGATTGCAGCGCAGCTTCTCTCTTTTTCTTGTGTCTGATAGCTTGTATATACATTATGCAATGTATTTCAATTGGAATTAAGGGCCAATAATGCAAGGCATTCAAGTTCAAGATTTTCCATAAACCTCCATTAACAACCTTCCATTTTTGAACCAATTTTTGAATTCTTGCTTCATTTGGCCTCTTGCACGAATTTGGAATATGCATAATGATGTATCAAAGCTAATCAAAGCCAAATATCCCTTTTAATTAACCTTTTTGATTTTTATTTGATTTTAAAGGATTAAAAATGAATTAAATCCAAAAAAAATCTAATAAAAATGAAAATTTAATTTTAAATATTGAAATAAAAGGTGGGACACGTGGGAAGCATGGCCAAACTGATTCAAGTGAAAAAAGTGGGCCCCTTTTGTCAAAAAATGGAATTTCAAGGATAAATGATTTTGGCCATTTCACAAAAATTTCCCAACTTCTCCAATGCATATCTTGCTCAAGTTTTAAGCTTTGATCATGTTCTTGGATATTTTGGAAAGGTATTGAAGTCCTCTAACCAATGTCTTTGGTCCCATGTCATTTTGATTTACCAATCTCAAGTTATGGTCTTTGACTTAAAGTCCCTTTTTGTTGACTTTTGAAAATGACCTATAATGTTGAAATTGATAACTTTTTGTGAGAGCATTTCTTGGACTTAGAATGTGAAGATGAGTTGTAGGAAATGTCCTCCCCTTCAAGATGAGCATTGGATGGGATTTTTCTGATGAACCATGAAAAAGTTATGCCTTGGTCAAGTTACAGTTGACTTTTCAACTGTCCAAAAATAGAAACTTTTGCATCTTGAGACTTTTTGAGCCAAACTTTGAGAATCATGATCAAGCATTGATCAAATGATGTTTGTGGCTTCAAAATAAGATGTTGACCAAAAATTTTGACTTTTGATTGCCAAATGACCATTTTGCCCCTACAGTTGGCTGTTGAGCAATTGGGGTTTTTGACTGTGCAACTTGACATTGTGAGCCTTGAAACTTGACATGTAGGTGCTTGACAATGTGTATGAGCATGGGAGACTTGATTGAGCTCTTGAAAACTTCAACTTCCTTGCAAGAACCAAAACCCTAGTTTGACTGGCTTAGGAGGATGGTTGATTGTGTAGCCTTTGAGTAGACTTTGAGCCACTTGTTTGTCATAACTTTGAAGATTATGGGAGGGCAAATTTTGGGGTACAACAGTTGCCCCTGTTCAATCTTCTTAGACCTGAGGATGTAGATTGGCTTGTGTGCCTTTCGTGATCCGAGGGTGGAAGATGATTGAACACTAGAGTGCCCAGAAATTTGCACTCACATAGTAGAGTATTAGCAGTGTGATAGCGGGAATGGGCTTACAGATGCCATTTGGAGAGATGGAGTGGAGATGGGCTTATAGATGCCATCTGGAGATGTGACAGAACCTTGTCATGAATGGGCTTATAGATGCCATTTGGAACTGTGATGGATAATTGTGGAGATGGGCTTATAGATGCCATCGGGAGGTGTCGATCGCGTAAGAGATTCCTTAGCGAGAACTTGCGTTCCTGAGAAAGAAAGAAAATTACCTGGTCTGTTAGAGGAGTTGACTTTCAAACTCTTTATGTAGACGTGCCCTGACTGGATACAGGAATCGAATCTTTAAACTCTTCAGACGTGCCCTGGCAGGATACAGGAGTCGAGTCTGGAAATGTAGTTGTCAACAGATACTCCCTGGAAAGATACAGGAATCGGATCTTCGAACTCTTCAGACGTGCCCTGTCAAGATATAGGAATCGAGTCTGGTACTGTAGTTGTCAACAGATACTCCCTGGCAAGATACAGGAATCAGATCTTCGAACTCTTCAGACGTGCCCTGTCAAGATACAGGAATCGAGTCTGGTACTGTAGTTGTCAACAGATACTCCCTGGCAAGGTACGGGAATTGGATCTTCGAACTCTTCAGACGTGCCCTGTCAAGATACAGGAATCAAGTCTGGTACTGTAGTTGTCAACAGATACACCCTGGCAGGATACAGGAATCGGATCTTCAAACTCTTCAGACGTGCCCTGTCAAGATACAGGAATCGAGTCTGGTACTGTAGTCGTCAACAGATACACCCTGGCAAGATACAGGAATCGGATCTTCGAACTCTTCAGACGTGCCCTGTCAAGATACAGGAATCGAGTCTGGTACTGTAGTTGTCAACAGATACACCCTGGCAAGATACAAGAATCAGATCTTCGAACTCTTCAGACGTGCCCTGTCAAGATACAGGAATCGAGTCTGGTACTGTAGTCGTCAACAGATACTCCCTGGCAAGATACAGGAATCGAATCTAGAATCACGACAGTTGATAGCAATTATCTTTGTATTAACTTTTGTCCTGAAAAGACAAAACGTTAGTTGTATGCGATGCCATGATGTATGACATGCGAGATGTTCTCAGAATGAATGAGATTGTATGTTCATGACGCGTATATGCATGCTATAATGTATGAAGATGTGTTATTTATGAATGTATGTTTTCGTCTTAGGAAAATAAATCCTTGACGGATGCCGGGAAGTTGAATCCTGGGCTGGTGTGGAAGAAAAGAGCTTCTTGTTTCCGCTGGGGATGATGGTTGCAAGAATAAGCCGGTAGGAGAAGATGACTCCGTTGGGGAATAAGCTTGGCAAATGGATTACTCTGCGGGGAGAAAATTACTATAGCGATCTTGCTGGGGAGCAATACTCTGTGGGGAGAGAGGTACTTTGCTGAGATGTTGGTAGTAACTTTGCTGGGGATACCCTTGTTATGTTGGGAGTGTTAATAGACTCCGCTGGGGATAAGAAGACTTCGCCGAGGACGATCTTTCCGTGGCTTTTGGCTGAGGATAACCCAGTTATAAGCTCTAGCGGAGCATAACCTTTGAATAAAAAGTTCGGGGAGACGCGTTCGTGCTCTGCGAGGGATAAGCTTCCAGAATCTACTGGGGATAAGCTTCCTGCTGGGGAGATGATTCAGCTTTCCTGGGGAAACTTCAGACTGGACTTTCCTGGGGAAATCTTGAGATATACCGGGGAAGTGGCTCCACCGAATGTCTAGTATACCGCCGGGGAACAATCTTAGACCAAGACTGTCGGGGATGCTTGTTAGGAATGCTCGTATATCATGCTGAGGAGTGTTGGGATCTGCTGGAGGATACCCAGCTTCCTTAAGGCTGACTGTAGCTCTGCTTGGGGAGAGTGTACTGACTTGCTGGCTCACTCTCTAGGGAATTATGATATATTGGTTATGTTCTTCAGCTGAACCTACCTTGATACCTTGGTGGACAGAGCAATTAGATCGCTTGGACAACTCATTATTGCCCCTGTTTCTAATGTTACCTGTAATTAATCCTTTGTTTTGTATGCAAATATTTATGAGTTAGCAGTTAGTGTCAAATGCATATATCACAAATTGAACCTTGGACGTTCTTCGCAAAACAAAACAGAAAAGGAAAAACAATTGGTAAATTTAACTGAAAAGTGTATTTGTATTGATTTTTGAATTGCCTGTAAATAGGCGTTTATGTACAAGAGGCTGACGTCCTAGTAAGAGAACGCCGCCGAATAAGAGTTTATATAAATTTGTACAAAGGAAAATAAAACAGCTGTGTGAAAAGAATAATCCCACTAGGTTCCAACTCTGCTATCGCCTTTATATCTTTGAGCGTCTCATCACTTGATGACCTAACCGAAGATGAAGTTGATTGATCAATGCTGTCTGAACTTGATGTTGATACCGGATTCCGGATACAAAGTGATCCAATGAGACATAGTATTACGCTTTATCCCTAACTTTTGCCTGGACCGCCCTTTCGGGTTTTCAGTCCACCGGGATACCCATTTTTGCCCAAGTCGCCTTTTCAGGTTTTCGACTTGCCGGGTGTACAGATTTTTTTCATTTCATCCCTTCATTTTGCCCGAACCCTTTTGGTTCGCCGGGAAGCCCTAATTTTTGCCTAGGTATGTCAACCTAGCGGGTCTTTATTATGCGTAGTATCTTTTTACTATGTCTGCATTGGCAGGGTGAGGAAGGTCGTCACCATCCATATTGGTTAGAATCATGGCTCCTCCTGAGAACACATGTTTAACCACAAATGGCCCTTCATACGTAGAGGTCCATTTTCCCCTTGGATCACTCTGAGGAAGGATGATGCGTTTGATTACCAGATCCCCAACTTGATACTCTTGTGGTCTGACCTTCTTGTTAAATGCCCTGATCATCCGTTTATGATACGTATGACCATGACAGATAGCCGCAAGTCTCTTTTCGTCAATCAGATTTAGTTGATCAAGTCGTGTCTGGATCCAATCATCTTCGCTCAGATCTGCATCCTTCATTATCCGGAGAGAGGGTATTTGCACTTCGATCGGTAAGACTGCCTCCATACCGTAGACCAAGGAGAAAGGAGTTGCCCCGGTTGATGTCCTGGCTGAGGTGCGGTACCCATGAAGAGCGAACGGTAACATCTCGTGCCAATCTTTATAAGTCACTGTCATCTTCTGCACAATTTTCTTAATATTCTTATTCGCTACTTCTACAGCCCCATTCATCTTCGGTCTGTAAGGAGAAGAGTTGTGGTGCTGTATCTTAAACTGCTCGCAGAGCTCAGTGATCATCTTATTATTGAGATTGGTACCATTGTCTGTAATGATCCTCTCTGGGACGCCGTATCGGCAGATCAGGTTGTGCCGAATGAACCGTGCCACAACGTTCTTGGTTACTGTAGCGTAGGATGCTGCTTCAACCCACTTCGTGAAGTAATCAATCGCTACAAGGATGAAGCGATGCCCGTTAGATGCCGTAGGTCTGATCTCGCCGATCATATCTATGCCCCACATTGCAAACGGCCAAGGTGCTGTCAAGACATTCAGAGGAACTGGAGGAACGTGCACCTTGTCTGCATAAACCTGGCATTTATGGCATGTCCGAGAGTGTTGGTAGCAGTCGGCTTCCATTGTGGACCAGAAATACCCTGCCCGAAGGATCTTCTTTGCCATAGTGTGTCCACTGGAATGTGTTCCGAAGGTCCCTTCATGTAGCTCTTCCATGATCCTTTCTGCTTCAGTCTTATCCACACAACGCAGTAAGGTCGAATCATGGTTTCGCTTATACAGAATGCCGTTGCTAAGGAAGAACTTCGCTGCGAACCTTCTCAGAAACTTCTTATCGTTGACAGACGCACCTTCGGGATACTCCTGAGCTTCCAAATATCTTTTCACCTCATGGTACCAAGGTTTCTCAGTCACCAATTCCATCTCGAGATCACAATAGTATGCCGGTTCGTCCAGTTTCCAGATGATGATCCGGGGAGCCTCATTGTCCCATTTGACTTTGAACATGGAAGACACCGTAGCTAACGCGTCCGCCAACTGATTCTCCTCTCTTGGGAAATGTTCAAAAGTTATCTTTGTGAAATGGGGGATCAATGTCAACACACATTCTCTGTAAGGAATAAGATTCGGATGTTTCATATCCCACTTCCCTTTGATCTGATTGATCACGAGAGCGGAATCTCCGAAGACACTCAGAAACTTGATCCTTAAGTCGATCGCAGCTCGAAGACCCATGATGCACGCCTCATACTCCACCATGTTGTTGGTGCAGTTGAAACATAGCCGGGCAGTGAGTGGAGTATGAGTGCCTTGAGGGGATATGATCACAGCGCCGATACCGTTACCCAAAGCGTTGGAGGCTCCGTCAAAGTGCATAGACCATCGGGATCCTTCCTCAGGTCCTTCATCCGGTCCAGGTACTTCACAATCAGTCACTATCATGATACTCTCGTCAGGAAATTCAAAGTTCATTGACTGATAGTCGTCTACTGCCTGGTGTGCCAAGTGGTATGCCAATACACTTCCCTTGATGGCTTTCTGAGTCGTGTACTGGATGTCGTATTCCGTCAAGATCATTTGCCATCTTGCTATTCTCCCAGACAGAGCAGGTTTTTCAAATATGTACTTTATTGGATCCATTTTGAAATCAACAAGGTAGTGTGAGTCAGCATATATTGTCTCAGCCGGCGAGCAGCCCATACCAAAGCGCAACAAGTTTTCTCGAGCAGTGAGTATCGGGTCTCACAGTCGGTAAACTTTTTGCTAAGGTAATAAATGACATGCTCTTTTCGGCCAGACTCGTCATGCTGCCCCAGCACACACCCCATTGAGTTGTCAAGTACTGTCAGGTATAATATCAGAGGTCTCCCCTCAACCGGTGGCATAAGAATGGGTGGTTCTTGGAGATACTCCTTGATTCTGTCAAAAGCAGCCTGACATTCATCATTCCAACGTACTACCTGATCTTTCTTAAGCAGCTTGAAGATTGGCTCACAGGTGGCAGTTAGGTGCGAGATGAATCGAGCAATGTAATTCAGGCGTCCTAAAAATCCTCTGGCCTCTTTCTCTGTCTTAGGAACTGGCATCTCTTGAATAGCTTTGACCTTGGCAGGGTCCACTTGAATACCTTTATCACTTACAACGAAGCCCAGTAACTTTCCAGATCTTACCCCGAAGGTGCACTTGTTCGGGTTCAACCTCAGCTTGTACAACTTCAGACGGTCAAACAGTTTCTGCAGATGATCAAGGTGTTCTTCCTCAGTTTGGGACCTTGCAATCATGTCGTCGACATATACTTCTATCTCATGATGGATCATGTCATGAAATAAAGCAACCATGGCACATTGGTATGTTGCCCCAGCGTTTTTCAACCCGAATGGCATGACCTTGTAGCAGAAGGTGCCCCACTGAGTAACAAAGGTAGTCTTCTCCATGTCTTCAGGAGCCATCTTGATCTGATTATAACCTGAAAAACCATCCATGAAAGAGAACACCTTGTGCTGAGCAGTATTGTCAACAAGGACATCAATGTGAGGTAGAGGGAAGTCATCTTTGGGGCTGGCCCTGTTCAGATCCCTGTAATCGACACACATTCTAACCTTACCATCTTTCTTTGGTACCGGCACCACATTAGCAACCCACTGAGGATAAGAAGTCACTGCAAGAAACCCGGCATCGAATTGTTTCATAACCTCAGCTTTGATCTTCTCAGACATCTCTGGACGCATACGGCGGACCTTTTGCTTGACCGGAGGGCAGTCTTCCTTGGTAGGCAAGTGATGGACCACAATGTCAGTATCTAAACCAGGCATATCTTCGTAGGACCAGGCAAAGATTTCCATGTAATCATGTAACATTTGAGTCAACCGTTGCTTCACGTTGAGCTCTAGGTTAGCACCAATCTTTACCTCCTTTATGTCTGTATCAGTACCCAGATTTATCGTTTACACTGGCTCTTCGTGTGGTTGAATTGCCCTCTCTTCCTGGAGTAACAGTCTTGCAAGCTTGTCGGGCACTTCACAATCATCTTCACCTTCGTCTTCGTCTAAGTTGATCGGATTTTAGAAGTCATAACTGGCAGTAGCAGAGTCGTTACCAGTGAGATCCGGAGTGGATTGAAACCTGTATGAGTGAGTGTATGTAAATACAGCTGTTTTGCAATATATATAAAGAAAGAAAAGGAGCGCAAGATTTGAAATGTGAAAAACGTCCAATGCTTTTATTTATGATATATGACAGTGACAAACAAAAGCCCTCATAAATAAGACCACGGTGCCCCGGGTAAGACACCTGGCCATACAGTTTCAAATTATTGTTTATTACAAATCCAAAACGAAGAAGTTCATTACTGGGTGACAAAAGTTATGGGTGTAAAGTCTTTAGCAGTCCAATTGGTCAATCCACCATCAGTCATCGGGTAGATCCAGCTATCAAACTCTGACTCTTCCACTTCGTCTTCTTCCCCGATAGCATTCACTCCTGGATTGGTGATGAGCACAGGAGGTCTTCCAATCCTTGCCTTGCGCACAGCCTTCTGAGCCTCTGTAGTGAAACCCAGCCCAAACTTGTTAGTTTTAGGAGTAAAATCATGGAGCTTGCCCCAGTTTGCACATTCACCTCTTTCAATCACAGCCCGAGCGTCCTTTAAGGAGGCCATCTTCAAAGGAGAAACCTCTTAGACCACTGCTTCTGCCGCTGCCAATGTTTGTGGCACCTCTTCAAAATGTTGAAAAGGGGTCTCAATGAACTCCCCATCCATTTCCACGTACCTGAAGGAGTTGAGGTGGCTGACCATGTATTCCTCTTCCCCTTGCACTATTACAATCTTCCCCCTGACCGGGTACTTGAGCTTCTGATGCAACATGGAGGTCACAGCTCCAGCCTTGTGGATCCACGGGCGACCCAGCAAACAAGAATAGGATGGACGGATGTCCATCACATAGAATTTTGAATCAAAGACCTGTGACCCAACCCTGATTGGGATGTCAACCTCTCCATGTACCATTCTTTTGGACCCGTCAAAGGCCCGGACAATAATGTTACTTGGTTTGAGCTCCAGACCCTCACAGTCCAGTCTGTCCAGAGCCTTCTTGGGTAGCACGTTTAATGAAGAACCAATTTCAACCAGCACGTGAGCAAGAGTAGTGCCCCTGCACTCAATGGAGACATGCAGGGCATCATTATGGTTCTTCCCTTTGGCCATCAGATCAACATCAGAGAAACCCAGACCATTGTCAGCAGTTAGGTTAGCCACACAGTCGGTGAACTGATCAGCAGACGTCTCTTGGGGTACGTGGGCCGTTTTTAAGAAAGCAATCAGGGCCTTGGCATGGGCCTCTGAACACATCATCAGTGACAACATGGAGATTTTGGAGGGGGTGTGCCCCAGCTGTTCGACAACGTTGAAATCACTTTTCTTTATTATTTTGAGGATCTCTTCCATCTCCTGCTTGGAAGCCTCAACAATGGTCTTTGGTGCCTCCGTCCGGGCAGGCACATCAGCAGCAATCCCCTTGCCCCGAGCATCAGATGACTCGGCAACAGGGGTGGAAACTTGGTCAGGGGGAGAAACAGGCACACTGGCAGGTGTGATGATTAAAGGCCTCTGAATTACCGGAGGAGCAATGTCTGGTGAGAACAGTCTTCCACTACGAGTGACCTTAGCAGGCCCAGTGATGTTGGTGACACCAGTATCAGTGTTGAACTCTTGTTTCACACCCAGAACATAAACATCTGCCCCATAGTGCCATGGGACAGCCTTATCAGACTTGTAGGGGATGGGCCCCGGAACAGTAATGGTGATGGGAGCAATCTTGTGAACATGCAAAATTTGGACAGGCTTCTTTGAAGGAGCCTTGGAAGGATTATTGAAAATGGTAACAATTGAAACCTCTTCAACAGGGGCAACAGGAACAACAGTCTTTTTGAACAAAATCTCTTTACTATCCATCAGGTTTTGGACGCCTGATTTCAGCAAAGAACAACCAGCAGGGGAAGCAGCACATAAAGGGCAACCTTTGCTACATCCCGGAAATAAACCGGCTAGCAACAGGTTCCTCTTGACAGTCAGCAGCGGAGTAGCAACATCATCCACAGAAGCTACATACAAATCCTCCTCAACAGCATTCACTCCATGCTGGGGCATGGGAGCGGTCACAACATTTGGCCTCTCGGGCGCCTCGAATTGTATCTCCTTGGCATCAATAAGGTCCTGAACCTTATTCTTTAGGGCCCAACAGTCATCTGTGTTATGCCCCGGGCTATCAGAGTGATAAGCGTAATGGGCGTTGGGGTTGAACCTGGGGGATGTAGTATTCACAACCTTCGGGGCCTCTCTAACAGTCACCAAGTTGGCTGATAACAGTTGCGGCAGGATCTGAGAGAGAGTCATGCTGAGTCGAGTATACTTCCGTTTAGGCCTCTCAGCTCTGGGTTGGTTGTACTGTTGTGGAGCAGTAGCAGGCTTAGAAATAACCACCGCGTTGGCAGCTTGGCGGTGTTCAGGTTTGTTTTTCCTTCTTGGGCCATACACAGCACTAGCCTCTTTCTTGAAGGGCTTCTTTTCAGCATTTGAGGAGGCAACCTTCTGTATCTTCCCCGATTTTATACCAGCCTCGATCCTCTCACCAGTCAGGATCAGATCAGTAAACCCAGCAGAGGAATTACCAATGAGATGATTGAAAAATGGACCAGATAAGGTCCCCAAGAACATATCCACCAGCTCCCGGTCCGTCAATGGTGGCTGCACCCTGCCAGCCAGATCCCTCCATTTCTGTGTGTACTCCTTAAAACCTTCACCCGATCCTAACGACATACCCTGGAGTTGGATACGCGTAGGAGCAAGGTCGGAATTATATTGATACTGCTTGTAAAAAGCAGTGGCCAGATCCTCCCAGTTATGAATGTTGGTCCCATCCAGCTGATAGAACCATTCGAGGTGAGTCCCTGAAAGACTCTCCTGGAAGAAGTGGATCCATAAGTTCCTGTCTGCTGTGTAAGGCTGGATCTTCCTTACATAAGAACGGAGGTGCATCTTGGGACAGGAAGCCCCGTCATACTTCACAAAGGCAGGCGCCTTGAACTTGTGTGGGATCACCACCCCATTAGATAACCCCAAGTCTCCGAAATCCAGTCCAGGCACACGCTGAATTTCCATAGCATTTAATCTGTCCTCCAGCTGCTTGTACCGGTCCTCAGCAGGAGGGTACTGTTCGTCGTTGAAGTCTGTCTCCGTATCAGAAACCACAGGAGTAGGGACCTCCCTTTCTTGGTGACTACCTTCCCCCACAGATGGAGTAGTCCTCTCAGCTTCATTTTGCAAAGTATTCCCGAGCCTGCGCCCAGTGTTAAATAGCACAGTCCTCTTCTTCTTCTTACTCTTCTTCAGGAGCATAGCCTTCAGCTCTTGTTGACCTTGAGCCAAACCCATGATCAGCTCCTGAAATTGTGTGTTCTGCGCCTGAAGGGCCTTGATAGTCAGCTCAGTAGATGATTCAGGGTTCATGATGCTGAAATAAACAGCGAAGAATAGTAAGCAACCTGAAAAGAAGAGTACCTGTGATGCACATGATGAATGATATGTGTTTATGCAATGCATTCAAGGGTTCGAAAATTCAAATTTGTTGTAGACAAAAAGGAACACACGTTATCATTAAGGAAATAATTGTTTGATACATCAAAGCCTCATGGGCAAACATTACAAAGCAGATCAATCCCAAAAGACACTACGCATCCTCTTCGGAGCAATATATGTATTGAGATTCATTTCCTCGTGCAGTAGGCGGGTGAGCTCCAGGACCTTCTTCTCACTAGCATGTAGACTGGTCTCCAGAGAATTCCGTTCTTCCTTAAGCTGGATCCAGCTCTTCTGCATCTCTTCCCAGGACGTGGGCATGTCAGGATGTTTAATGGTGTAGGACACCTCTCCTTCCAAGTCTGGCTCTTTGATCACGGGGAGAACATGAGGATATGGCATCACCAGCTTCTGGGAGCGGGCTCGTACCCACTTGAGATAAGGCTCCAATGGGGTGGAGTTCCTATGCCCCGGGGTCTTGCTGTCTATCTTGCTGGGCATCCTCCAAGCTCTGATAAATTTCTGGGGAAGTCCTTGTGCATCGTTGTCGAAGTCAAAAACTATGTCAGGAATTAACATGTCATGTGGGCCGTCCCTCCGAGCATAACCAAACTGTCTCCAAGCCAGGCACGGGTTGTAAGTAATACCTCCTCTGATTCCAAGTAAAGGAACATTAGGGTACTCCCCGCAACGATCAATGATAGTGACATCCTCTCTGGACCGAGAGCACCAATGTATATCTGCATGTGTAAGAGTCATCAATCGTTGTGACCACCTCAAACCCCGCTCGTTCTTCAAAACTGATTGTGGAAGGTGCGAAATAAACCACCTTCCCAGGAGGGGAGTGCAGCACATAAGAACACCCCTTTTTCTCATGGTTCGAGTGTAACATGAGTGAAGGATGTCCCCCAGCAACTTAGGTATAGGATTCCTGGACATGAAGACCTTGACAACACTGATATCTATAAGCTGATATGGCTTAGGGAACAACACCAACCCATAGACAAGGAGGGCTACAACTTCTTCAAAGGCTTGTAGGTCAAGGGAATTCCAACACTCTTGGGCCTTCTCAAACAGAAACTTTGCCAAGAACCCTTTGATACCATTTCTGGCTTCCCAATGCCCCTTGATGTCAGATGGTTGTAGGCATAATGCTTTAGCTACTTCTTCAAGTTTTGGTTCCCTTTCCGTACCGTTGTAGGGTAGTTGATTGAGAATGGGAATCTTCAGAAGCTGGGAAAACTCTTCTAAAGTAGGCACCAGCTGATAATCCGGGAAAGTAAAACAGTGATGCAGAGGGTCAAAGAACTGGAAGAGGACCTTTACCATCTCTTCCTCAATATTGGTATTGACCAGGCTGATGAGTCTACCATGCCTTTCACTGAATGACGAGTTCTCGGGAATCCTGGATGTAAGCTCCTTAAGCTGAGGAGGGACCCTTACAAGGTTGATCTGAATTGTCTTTCTGCGGATAGTTTCCATGTCCTACAAAACAAGAACAAAGATGAAGATTTGAACCCCTGAAATGGTTAGTGGATGCATATGATGCTGTATGATATTATGATGCTATGATAAGGGCATACCACAAGTATTCACAAAAAACAAACATGATAAGGCACACAAGTCACACCACAACCCTTAGAGTTTAGGCCAGCACGAAGTTAGGGGTACTACCCTCTTGAAGTTGGGGGGCTCAAACCTGTCCTATCAAAGTAACCGGGTTCTAAGGATCTCAATATCATTGGATTGCTTTCATTGTTCATCGTTTCGATTTAGCCACTGACTGGCGATCAAAATATCCCAAGAAAACAACCCTCAACTGAGTGTAATATCGAGTATCAACCGACTTCAGACTACACCAAAGTAGTTATCTCACTACCCTAAAGAGGCCAAGATGGTTCAATTAAGGTTCCTAAGGTCTGTTGATGCTTCACGACACCACGCGGAGGCCCCATACTCTCCTTGACTGAACTCAAGGGTTACCCGTACACACCAAAGTGCCACATCAACGTAGCAGACTGCTTCAACCATGTCGGTATACCCCGCACAGTTCCCTCACAGCCTTGTTGCTACTTTCTAAGAAGGTATCCCCAGATCCGGGTTAGGATCTATAGAACTCCCGAGACAGTCCCACAATTTAAAGTAAACAAGTCAAAGCAATTGAAAACACAGTGATCTTAGTCCTAAGGTACACCTCACTTTAAAGATTCCCCAGCAGAGTCGCCAGTTCTGTGATCGGTGGATCTGGAACTGACTGTTTAACGCTGGTTTCGCGAAATGTCGCGGAAGCAAGAGTCGCCACCGTCTTTTATTTTCTCCAAATGGAAAGGACAAAAGCACAGAAAAATTCCTTATAGAGATTGCTCTCGGTTCGGGAGGTAGATTTATAGAAAGGGAAGGTGTTAGCACCCTTTCTATCCATGGTTATCCATGGGCTCTTAGATACTTGCTCATTTGTGTTTTCAAAATTGTTTGTTTGCTTTTCAACTGTGGGTTTAAAAAAGTTTCTTTGAAAATTTCAGTTCGACTCTTGTATCAGTCCTCAAGAGTGTTTGAAAAATTGCTTTTTGAAAGCTTTTTGAAAGGTGTCGGTGTGAAAAGAAGTTTTTGATTTGTTTTGAAATTAGAGCGAGTATCTACGAGTCGTCTACCTACCCTAAGGGATTAGTCTGTGTAAATGTCCTTAAAGTAGTGCCATCCCACCATTGAGAGGTAGGTAGCACCACCGTTGGAGGTGTTCGGGTCAATTCGAGGGTTAGGGACAGTGTGGTCACCGGGCAATAGTAAAATACCTTTAGAAGCTACCCTTATGCCATGTTCATGGACATAAGGACTCACTAAGACGTCTTGTACTCGACGACCACGTTTCGAGGGGCAAGGCAACAGTGAGGCGTACCCTAAGAGTGGTGTGTGAATTGTGTGTCATTTTCAGTTTATTATTTGTCTTGTCATGCATTGGTGATCTACGTTTTGATTTTATTTTTGGGCATTCATTCTTTCATGTGATTGTTAACAGTTAAAAGGTGCGGGAATTTAAAGTGCGGAAAAGATAAAGGTCCTACGCTATTACAAAGGCGCGGGTCTACATCGCCAAATTAAACCAAGACCCGATTTAAAATAAAATGCAGAAAGTAAATGCCTAATTAACTATTACAGGGCTTTGGGGCAAATACATTACATTTATAAAAGAAATAAAGTAAACGCGCGAAAGGAAATTATAATCGAATGCGAGGGCGTTGGACCCTTTAAAGAAATTAAAATGAAATTATTAAATTGATTAAGTTAAATAAAGGAAAGGACTTATATTTTATGTTTTTGGATTTATGACATTAAAGAAAATTAAATTGGGATTGAAAGTTAAATAACTCTAGTTCTAATGGTTTTTTAATTTATTAAAGAAAATCGTCTAAGTTAAACCTAATTTAAACCTAATTGATTAATTACAAGTATTTACAAAATTAATTAATGGTTAATAATAATTATAATAAGAAAATATAAATATTTATTTAAAAAAAGATAAAAATGTGCTAAAGACCTATTTTTTTTAATATTTTTGGTTATTGAGAAGAAAAAAAGAATTAAAGTTAACAACCTAAAATTAAAACTAAATTAATTATTGAATTTTATTTACAAAAAATGTTGATGAATTAAATTAAAATAAAACATATTTTTATTTTTTTATGATTTTTCTGATTTTTGTTTTATGAAAATTGTTTTGATGAATTAATTAGAAATAATAATAAAAAAAATGAAAAGAAAGGAAACAAAATGCAAACTGTGGGGGGTGTTGACCCCAATTGAGGAGGTGGTTTGATGAATTGAGCCCATTTGAATGAGGCCCTTTTCTGACTTTTTGAATCACATGCTTACGCGTTGACTGGAGTATTCCATGGACTCTTGGTTCTTGGCCACTGGATGGATCATCAGGGACACATGGCAAGCCCAAACGCTGGGTGTATGATGGACTACTGAATGATGCACTGCATGGGAAAGGGTTAAACAAAATAATAGAAATAATGTGAGGGGACCTGGGATTCGAACCCAGGTCCCAGTGTTTACCAATGAAAGCCTTTACCAAGTGAGCCATTTGCGCGCTTTGTACATAAAATGGAGAATAAACAATATAAAGCAAAATCAACATTAATATTATGAAATAAAAAAAAGGGCGCTGGATTTCAAACCACCCACTCACGCCATGCCACGCTAACCTTCGTCTCCAATTGTGCCTGTAATAAAATGAAATAGCGGGGGTTTTAAACCCCCCAAAGCACCGTCCACAAAAAATAGCGAATAGCTCATGGTGAAAAAGAAATAAGGCGCGATGGTTAAATTCCATTCATTGGAAGGTTCTGATTTCAATGGTAGGGGTCTCATGGTCCAATTATTCCAGATATGCAAAGCCCTAAAATTAGAGCTCTGAAACCCTAAGCAATGTCCATGGTGAATTCGCGTACAGGCCTTGAAAACTCAATTAAATCATGATATCAGCTTCAAAACATTCACATTAGTCCAAATCCATGATTAAAAATGAAAAATACTGCATGAATAATGAAATACGAATATCAAAACTTTCAAAGAAAACCAGACTTGGTTATACCGATCCTTGGCGTATGGAGTGTTGAATTTGATTGGAATCACTTCCTTAGGATGTCAGCAACGTGTTTGGATGAGAATGAGGGTCTGAAACAAGCTCTAGAAGTGTTTTCAGTTTTGCAATTTTTGTGTGAAAATTCCAAGTTGGTTCTGAGATTGCAGCGCAGCTTCTCTCTTTTTCTTGTGTCTGATAGCTTGTATATACATTATGCAATGTATTTCAATTGGAATTAAGGGCCAATAATGCAAGGCATTCAAGTTCAAGATATTCCATAAACCTCCATTAACAACCTTCCATTTTTGAACCAATTTTTGAATTCTTGCTTCATTTGGCCTCTTGCACGAATTTGGAATATGCATAATGATGTATCAAAGCTAATCAAAGCCAAATATCCCTTTTAATTAACCTTTTTGATTTTTATTTGATTTTAAAGGATTAAAAATGAATTAAATCCAAAACAAATCTAATAAAAATGAAAAATTAATTTTAAATATTGAAATAAAAGGTGGGACACGTGGGAAGCATGACCAAACTGATTCAAGTGAAAAAAGTGGGCCCCTTTTGTCAAAAAATGGAATTTCAAGGATAAATGATTTTGGCCATTTCACAAATATTTCCCAACTTCTCCAATGCATATCTTGCTCAATATTTAAGCTTTGATCATGTTCTTGGATATTTTGGAAAGGTCTTGAAGTCCTCTAACCAATGTCTTTGGTCCCATGTCATTTTGATTTACCAATCTCAAGTTATGGTCTTTGACTTAAAGTCCCTTTTTGTTGACTTTTGAAAATGACCTATAATGTTGAAATTGATAACTTTTTGTGAGAGCATTTCTTGGACTTAGAATGTGAAGATGAGTTGTAGGAAATTTCCTCCCCTTCAAGATGAGCATTGGATGGGATTTTTCTGATGAACCATGAAAAAGTTATGCCTTGGTCAAGTTACAGTTGACTTTTCAACTGTCCAAAAATAGAAACTTTTGCATCTTGAGACTTTTTGAGCCAAACTTTGAGAATCATGATCAAGCATTGATCAAATGATGTTTGTGGCTTCAAAATAATATGTTGACCAAAAATTTTGACTTTTGATTGCCAAATGACCATTTTGCCCCTACAGTTGGCTGTTGAGCAATTAGGGTTTTTGACTGTGCAACTTGACCTTGTGAGCCTTGAAACTTGACATGTAGGTGCTTGACAATGTGTATGAGCATGGGAGACTTGATTGAGCTCTTGAAAACTTCAACTTCCTTGCAAGAACCAAAACCCTAGTTTGACTGACTTAGGAGGATGGTTGATTGTGTAGCCTTTGAGTAGACTTTGAGCCACTTGTTTGTCATAGCTTTGAAGATTATGGGAGGGAAAATTTTGGGGTACAACAATTAGTAATTAGGGTTTGTATGGAAATACTAAAACCAATACTTAGAAAACCCTAATTTAAGACAGCAACAAGCATGAAAACAATACACTTGCACACAAACACCCCTAGGGTTATTCCACTTGGTTGCCTTATACAAAATGGCCATATTACGCATGTAAGGTATCTTAGCAAAAAAAAAAACAAGTAAATACAAGATCATAGTCCCTCGATAATGCTATCTATGTTGCCTTTCAAATGACCTTGGTCCCTAAAAGAGAATGCTAAGATACCTTGCAACATTGCTAATCATGGTTATACGATGACACACGTCCGTCCCGTTTACATCCAAAGATAGGGTTGCTTACCAAATCAATGGTAAGATAACAATGTCAAAGGAAAATAAAATGAACAAGAAAGGCGTTTGAGTAGGTAGAATGCTCCTAATTACTTGCTCCATTTCAAAACAAACATCCTTGCTATTTTCAAAAACAAACACCTACCCTTTCAAACATCTTACAAACTTGAAAACATTTTTCAAAAGATCAAACATATTTGTATACATTCTTACAAATAAGAATCATTACAAAGATTGCCTAAACAATGGCCTCTTTACAAAATACTTTCAAAAACCACACCAAGCACAATTTCAAACAAAAAACAAGTCATCTAGCAAGTAACTAAGATCCCGTGGAAAACCATAGATGAAAAGGGTGCTAATACCTTCCTTTTTCATAATCTACCCCTCGAACTCAAGAAATAAGTCTTAAAGGTCTTTCCTGTGTTTTTTCACCTTTCCTTTTGAATAAAAGAAAAGTCGGTGGCGACTCTTGCTAACCGCAACATTTGCAATCAAACGCATAACCTTCAAGTCAGTTGTCCCACCGTATCACAAGTACTATCAGGTGAACATATACACTTGAAGTGTCACGTAGCCCTAGAAACAACTTGTGGCGAGGAAACATATGTTAAGGCAATTAAAGTCAACTATATCATAGTAAATGTTATGTCGCCCTACAATATCATCATGGACCGACCCTCCATCAATGTATTAGGGACATTTATTTTCGGTCGATACCTAGTCCTAAAGTACCAGTTTCCTGGTGGGCGAGTCGAGACGATTTAAGGAGATAAGAAAAATGCTCAAGCGTGTTACTAGAGAAGCATGACAATTGAAAGGGAATTGCTCTACATAGTGGGTGACCCTCCCCGAAGCCCTAGACGTAGATATTGATTTTTGGGATCTAGGTTCAGTGTTGACAATGAGAGACTCACACCTATAGCGAACGTGAAGGAAGTCAAGATAGGCCCCTCAACCCATCGAGTGATGAAGATAGCCACTTTTCTTACAGAGGAAGAGGAATGCAAGTTAATCGAGCTACTTATTATAAACATTGTTTTTCACCTGGGCTCCCTTTGACATGACATGAATAGACACTAGAGTGGTGTGTCATCACTTTACCGTTAACCTTTCTACAAAACTAGTGGCACAAAGGAAGCAGAATGTTGGCAAAGAGAAGTGAGTTGGCCTTGATGAAGAAGTAGGCAAGCTATCTAGTACCGGGTTCATAATGGAAACGAAATATCCTACATGGTTATCTAAAATGGTATTGGTGATGAAAGCATCAAACAAGTGGCACATGTGTGTGGACTTCAGTGACCTAAATATCGTCTGCTCTAAGGACCCATACCCTCTTCCAGATATTGATCGCCTAATTTGTGGGTCATCAAGCTATCGTGCATTGAGTTTTATAGAATCCTACTCAAGGTACAACCATATTTACATGGATCCACTAGACACCCCTAGATGACATTCGTATCGAATCATGGAAACTATTACTATAATTTTATGCCTTCCAGCCTCAAGAATGCAGGCACCACCTACCAGCGATTATTTTTCCCCACCAAATAAGGAGAACCCTAGAGGTATATGTTGACGACATAATATTTAAAACCGCTAAAGGGCACAGTCATCCTGTGAGATTAAAGGATTTCTTACAGTCAGTCAGGAAGTATAACATGGGCTTGAATCCCTCCAAGTGTTCTTTTGGGGTTCAAGCCGGGAAGTTCGTTAGTTAGAGCTAACAAAGATGGGGAATTGAAGCCAATACAGATAAATTATAGTTCTTTATCAATATGAGAAGCCCTGCCAACATCAAGGAAGTGCAGCAGCTTACAAGTCGCCTCGCCGTCCTGTCCCGCTTCCTCTCATGTGTGGGCGACAAGGATTTCCTTTTCTTTTCTTCCCTAGAGAAAAAACAGAGGTTCGAGTGGAACCCAGAATGTGGGGAGTATCTCTCAAAGGTAATAGACTTCCTCACGTCTCATTCCATTCTCACTCACCGAGAGAGGAAACACCACTACTTCTCTACCTATCACTTATAAATCAAATGAAGATCTTGGTATTCATGCAGAAGACGGATATGACGGAAATGCTCGTGTATTTCATAAGAAAGGTGTTTACAGGCGCTGAAACACGATATTAAAATATTGAAAAGTTGGCTCTAGCTATCATCTTCGCAACAAGAAATCTATAACCATATTTCTAGGGTCATAGGATTCTCGTTAAAACAAACTATCTTGTTCGACAAAATTTTTAAAAAACCAGACTTGGAGGGAAGAATGGTGTCCTGGGTGGTGGAACTTTCAGAGTATGATATCCATTATGTCCCGAGAGGAAGCATCAAATCCAAAGCTTTAGCAAATTTTATGGAAAAGTTTAGCTCTCCTGCATACAAGGAGACGCCCCCAGAATAGACACTATCAGTCGATAGTGCCTTAAACATGAAGGGGAGCAGAACATGAATAATCCTAGAAGGTCCTGGCGACATACTTGTCGAGTAGACATTGAAATTTGAGTTTAAAGCAAGCAAGAATTAGGTCGATTATGAAGCCCTTGTTGCCGACATGGTCATTGCCTTACAGATGGGAGCCTCAAAATTTAAAGCCAAGAGTAATTCTAAATTAGTTGCCAACCAAGTATATAGACAATACCAAGGAGCCTCAGTTGAAAAAATATTATCAACCAAGTCTCATGGCGACATACTGATCGAGTAGATGCTAAAATTTGAGTTCAAATCAAACAACAATTCGGCTAAGTACGAAGCCCTCATTACTAGAATGGTCCTTGACTTATAGATGGGAGCTACCCGATTGAAATCCAAGAGTGATTCCTAATTAGTCGCCAACCAAGTATCTAGACAATATGAAACCAATGAGCCTCAAATGATAAAATATTTCCATAAGGTACAAAGTTTACCTCACTCTTTACATATTTTAAAGTAGAACATGTTCCCCGTGAGAAGAACATCATAGCAAACCTTTTGTTCAAGCTCCCCGGCTCAAAAACAACAGGGTTTGACAAAACAGTTAACTAAGAGACTCTCTCCACCCTAACGTTAAAGAAGAAGAAGTCAACTCCCTAGAAGTTACCTTTGATTTTAGTTGGATGTCTCCTATATTGTCTTATTTGCAAGAGGACAGACTCCCACCAAATCAAAGAGAAACGAGGAAGGTCCGAAAATAGGCTACCAAGTACACCCTCCTCACAGGAAAACTTTATAAAATAGGGCAAGCCTCCCCAATGATGCTATTCTTAAGAGAGCATGAAACCGCTCTGGCACACGCTAAAATTCACAAAGAAGCCTACAATTGTCTTGTTGGAGGAACGATTCTCGCCAACAAATTACTTAGGGTGGGATATTATTAGCCTACTCTGATGAAGGATATCATTGTTTTTTTATAATACACTACTACAAATAACGCTTCTAACGTCGGACGCGAAATGCATTTTACCTCGGTGGTAGATGCGACATAAATAAGGTCGTCATAAAAAGTAAAGACTTATCACCTCGGTCTTTAAAACACTGAGGTACAAGTTTATTAGCGCATGGGTTCGAACCCCAACAACAACAAATTATATTATTTTCAAAACTAGCATATCTTTTATCTCGGTTTATTAAATAACTTATAGGTATGATTACTTATTTTTTTTAATAAAAATTATTACATTGATTACTCAGAAAATTACATTGTTTACCCAGAATATTATATTGCTTACATATAATATTAAAATTAAAATAAAAATAAAATTCCCTATGGATCTAGATGAAAATGAAATTCCCAGAAGACCTAGAATTGAGATCTTCGAATTATTGAATCTAGGTGAAGATCAAATGTTGGGTGCAAGAATACTCTATACGGATCTTGCATCCATTTGTTTCTGGTGAAAAAACAGGGTAAGATGATTAATATCAATAATCAAATATATTTTCGGTAAAAATACAAATGTAGTTTCGCTTTCACCTGACGTTCCCTCCGTGTATTAAGTTTTTCCTTCGCCCGATGATCTTTCCTTTTGTTAAGGTTTGCCCTCACCCGACGTCCTTTTTGTTTGTTAACGTTCTCCTTCACCCGGAGATTATTTTGTTTGTTAAGGTTCGCCTTCACCCGATGTTTCTTTCGTTTGTTAAGTTTCACCTCCACCTGACATTCTCTCCTATTGTTAAGGTTCTCTTTCACCCGGTGTTTCTTTTCGTTGGTAAGTTTCGCCTTCGCCCGGTGGTCTTTTTGAGTGTTGGTTGTTAGAGTATGTTGTTAACCAGGTCTCTTTTTTTATGTGTCCAAAATCTTTATCAAACGTGTACATCTGATCTTTTATTTTTTATGTGTCTAATCCCGATCTGACATCATCTCTAAGAGAATTCCGCTCCAGGAAACCATTTTTCACCAATACAGAAAAATCTAAAAAATATAATAGTACCTGAAAATCTTCAGAGTGCAAATTTTACGGTTCTATTAAGTATTCAACCCTCTTTTACCTTGATTGTTCGAAAGGCTACTACCAATCTTACCATTTGATTAAAGAAGATTGAATAGGGGCAGCAGTTGCACCCCAAAATTTTCCCTCTCCATTTTAACCCTAATTGGCTTATACTTAATCATCATATGCATACATACATGTCATAGGGTCTATATTCATGGAATCATGGCATTTCTCTGCGAGCAAGAGTTGCGAAATTTGATTGTTCCGTTAAGCAGCACTGTGAAGCATAATTAAGGGTTTTCTGCATTTAAATGCATGTCGCACGTGTTCCAAGCTATCCAATCAGGGATTAATCAATTCATCATCATATCAAGCTCTCATGTGTTCCAACACGCTCTGAATTGCACAGAAGGTCAAGCGTTTCAATCGATTTGAGACAATGCAGACAGAAATTCAGTAGTGTATGTTTCAAGCTAGGAAATTCATAACTTGAGATCAGAAAATGATTTTGGAATGGTTCTTAAGTTTTAAGAACCTTCTTGATATATCCTCCAGTTAATCTGTTCAGATCAAAGGCTAATTTTATGAGAAAGATTTTTTAAAAGCGCAAAATACTCGAAATGCGTTATATAGTGGATTTATCGGTTTGTAAGTTTTTGTATGCTTAAAAATTCGTAACTTCGGACTAGAGAATAATCTTTAAGTGCCTCTTGGAGCATTTGAAACTTCTTGTTATTTTCTTTAATTTTTGTGTTCAGCTCGGAAGCTAATTCATTAAGGAAAATCTTCGAATGTGCGAGTACTTTGAAGATATACAATGAAAATAGTGTGTTGAACCGTTGTTTTTCTGATGTTCAAAAACTCATTACATTCGTCCGGTTTGACGTTTTTGGATGGTTCTTTGGGAGAAAAATTCGTCTATATTTTATCTTTGATTCGTATGTTCAGGTCAAAAGTTAATTCTTTGCAAAAGGTCTCCGAAAGTGCGAATTACCAGAGAAAATTGCACTCCGAATTGTTTTTCTACCGGACTATTTCTCGATATTGTAAAAATTGCAACTATCTCGATTTTTATCGTATCAGGACGATTCTTGAAGCGTGAGATCACAAATTTTATGAGCTACAACTTTGCTTTAGGTCTCGAGTTTAGGTTGTTCTTCGAAGGTTTTGGTTTATGGCTCGCTTCTCAAAGTGCGCGTGAAAATAAGCTAAAAATTTCAAGACGGCAAAATAAGTCCACTGTTTCTCGCCATTCGAAAAATCATAAATTTCTTTATTTTTAGCGTATTGGGGGTGAATCTTTCGGCACAATGTCACACATTTTGTCGCCAACGATTTTGTTTCAGGTTGCTCGTCTGGATTCTGTACCGAAAGTCATGAGCTTGTGGTTTGTTCACGCGTCGTACACAAAATAAGATCTAAAAATTTGCATTGTGAACTTTTATACCAATTTCTCGCCATCCAGGGCACCATAAATTTCTTGATTTTTATTGTAATGGAACTATTCTTTAGAAGCCGCATCATAAATTTTGTCATCGACATCTTTGTTTCAAGTTGTGCGTCAGGATTCTGCACCGATTATGATGAGCTTAGGGTTCAATCTCGCATTGTGCATGAAATAAGCTGAAAATTAAAGTTTGGAGCCAATACTATATATTTTGAAATTCAAATTTCAAACACAATTACACTCATTCTCACAAAACTCTAAAAAATTTCTCTTTACTCTCTCAAATCAAGAGCAATTCTCTCTCAATTCTCTAAAACTTCTCAAGAACAAAACTCAAGAACACAAGAAAAGCACTTATCTCTTCATCTCTACTCTCTCTGATCAACAACTATCGTCGGACACATCATCACCGGCGTTCACCAGCTCCGTGCCGGTCCTCCTTCTCCCTCTGTCGCTTTGTGCCGTTTTACAACGAGCTTCTTCACCGTCTTTGCAAGATCTGCGGTGGATCTTCCTCTCTTCGAGCAAGTTCCTATCAGAACTTCCTTCTTCCGGTGAGTTCGATCTTCATCCTCTCTGATTTTATTTTTGTAATTGTTTCTAATATCTTGACTTAAGTGCTTATTATTTAATTGATTTTTAGAATAAGTGCTTAATTGAATTAACTTGAATTAATATTAATTGAAGTTGAGAATCAATTAGTTATTCTTGACATTGATGATGATGAATAAATCTGTAATAGGATAGATGTTGAATTAATTGATGTTAACTGTGTGGATTCTATAGTTCTTGTGCGTCGAATAACGTTTTGTTCATGATTACTTGATGTTCGCGTGTTGAATTTTGTTTTCGTTTGAATCTTGTTCAGACTTAATGTGGAATTCATAAGTTGATATGTTTTTAAGTTAAATTAATTGGTGATTCAATTTTTTTTTAACATTAAAACTTTTGATTCAATTAATTATGTCAACTCATGAATTATGTTGGTTATGGTTGGAAACCATTGCATTAATGCGGATTTAATTGATACAAAGTACTTGTGATATCTAAGCGGAAATACATGAATCGGTGAATATTTTTGTATATCCGTTTGTGATTTTTAAACTCATTTTTTATCTGATTCTGATACATGTGTTATTGCTGCCTGGATATTATAAATACCTTGTAAATTGCTTTTCAAGAGTCGTTTAAAGCTTACTTGTGCATGATTATGCGTTATAGATGGTTGATGATTGAATTTATTTGTTTTTGATGTGTTTTTTTATCAAGATTTTGATACGGTGTAGTGCTATCTGGTTTGTGAAAATGCACTTAGATTGAGATTTAATTCACGCTTAATGCATATTTAGCTTGAATCGGACGATTGAGAAGCATTGGTATCGATTTTGGTTGAGTTTGAAACAACTTATTGTGCATTTCATGTAATTATACAATGTTGTCCGACTTTCCTTTTAACATGTACCTTGTGATTCAATTATCATTTAATGCATGTCTATGCATAGTTGTTCGATTGGTTACCATTGATATTGAGTTTGCTCGCTTTTAACGCGATTATTTGAGTGGTTACATGAATCGATACTATGCTGCCCGATTTGGTAAGTATTTGGAAATATGTGATTTAATTGTTGTGTTGCGGATAAGTGCACTTGCCTTGGCTTTTGTTTAGGGTTGATATCAAGTTTGCTCAATTTTTTGTCGACATTTCATGCGGTTCATGTGTTAACGGCAATGCTGTCCAGTTTTTAATGTTGATGCTCCAATGCTTGTCTAGATTATGTTTCTTTGCATTTTAACTGTGATTTGATTTGTGATGCGGATATTTGATTCCGATTATGTTGTCTTGTTAATTGCTAACTCGTTTTGTGACTTGTGCAAGCTTTTGGAGGCCTTTGTCGTGCGACATGCGACATTTTCGGATTTTTGTTTGGTTGTGTATACTTGTCTTGTGCATAGACTTTGACTTTATGCGATGGTTTTTCTGCATACTATTTATTTTCGCATTAATGACATTGATTTTGATATTGGATGTTATTTATGACTATCTCTTTGTTGCTTGGTGAAGCTTGCTCGAAGTTTTCCGGGTTTCTCTGTTGTGCTTGCTTGCTACGAACTCTTGTTCATTTGGTATTGTTTTGATTCTAGTTTATTTTTCTGCATCACATTTTCTTTTCTTTCTCATGAGAAGTAGGAATAGATATGCATGACTCTCTACTTTAGGTGGGAAATCAGTTTAAAGCTCTCAAAGGAAGCAATGCTTGTTTTGCAAAGTCCTCAAAATGAGACCATGTTTGTGTTTGCTTGTGTGCAAAAGTCCTCAAAGAAGGAATTTCCCCTCCCTTTTTACTTTGTGCTTGTTATTGAGTCAATAAGGGGATCAGAGGATCCGCAATCGACCCCCGCACATTCTAGTTTGTGTCGTTCTTAGCTCGTGTTGCACGTTGACGCTTTTAATCGTGCCAATTCGTGTTCGTTAAGTCAGATAAAGTGGAAAAAGGACCATAATTATCCCCCACACTTTGTCATTCGTTTCGATGATGTTAGCTCAAATTTCTCGATGTTAACACTCTGAGTTGTTACTCGATGTCGGTGCTCGAGCAAATCAAGTGGAAATAGTTCCTTACTCCCACTTTGAGATCCATTGGACTCTTTGTTTGTTGCATAGCTCGCACTCGATTTTGTTTTGGCTTCGAGTCGACTTTGTTTGTTTGTACTTGTGCTTGCGATTTTCATTAGGTTGTAACCTTTGTATGCTCCCTTAGGATTCGCTTGTTTCGTTTTCGATGCAATTTAGACGTTAGGATCGTAATCCATGCATGTTAACATAGGTAGATATTTCCCTTTCAAACCTCAACCTTAGGACCATCATTGTATGATAACATTAGGGGTAAAGCTAAATAATTTCCCTTAGATGTTTTCTTTTCCTTTTTGCATTCTTAAAACTAAAACTCTTTTTTCTCAGTAAATGCATAAATCATCTAACATCTTTCAAACCCTTTTTTGAAGTAAAAAACATCAACCAATACAAACTTTTTCCGCCTTCGATCCTTTCTTTGAAATTCTCAAAAGGATGTGTTAAGTCTACTCTACGCAATACGATGCATAAACTCCTGTTTTTCAGCCTGTTTTCCTTCATTTCTTCAGGGGAGCTCTGGATATTTGAAATACCTGAAAAGGAAACAAAAGATAGGCATAATACGAGAAAACAATAATAAAAAACCTAAATAACATGTGAAATTAGAGTCAAAAACAAGTGTAAAGTAAGTGTTATCAAATTCTCCCACACTTAAACCTTTGCTTGTCCTCAAGCAAGAACTCTAAATAGATAAAGAAGGAAAGCAGTGTTAGTGAACAAGTTGGGCTGCAAGGGGCCTCTGGAATTAAAACAGGGATGTATTGATAGGTACTGACTGATTCAAACCAAGGATATCATAGTGACACTCTTGCGTAAAACAGACATAAGCTTCGTTCTTTTACGAACCAATCCATATCATGCCACTATGCTTAGGCCTATATTTTTCCTTTTTTTCAAATCCTTTTTCATTCAGGCGCAATCACATTAAGCCCGTTATTCGTACATGCTCATAGTAAAGTGAACGGGTAGTGATTCTGATCATAAAACGCAGGGCTCTGGTATAAAAAGTTGGTGTAACCCCTTTTATTGACCCATTTATAGTTGCGGGGGATCGGATCGTAATCCGCCCTACCAAGTTCAGCACCAGATACCTCTGAAACAACTAAAGATGGGTAAAAAAAAATTTTCTTTTTCTTTTTCTTCTTCTTTTGCTTTTGCTTTTGCTTTATTTTTCAACATACAACTTTTGTTGAGTTAAATGACTTTGTGAGGGTCACCTATCCCGGGGTTGTAGTTTATAATAAGAACATAGCATATAGATCATTCACTTCTCTTCGGTCCCCTACGTAGTGCATGCTTAGACCGGAGCTGACTGCTAAGATAAACTATTCAAGGATTTAAGAATGAAAATTTTAAGGCCACGACATAGGGGGTATCGGGATAGAATTCCTAAATTTACGAAGCTTAAGGTGTAAAAATAATGTCGATGCTTCGAAAGGGATTTCCCAAGTCATACTACATCCTATCTCAACCAGGTCTTATAGCCCAACTAAGTTCAAAACACAGTGTTATTCTTAGGAAAAAAATTTCCGGTTAAGCTCAAGAAATGGGGGAGTGGACATATACTAGACCATATAGATATAGATGACTCGTCAAAAATATGTATTATTTTGAAAAGAAAGCAAACAAGCAAACTAAAGCAAATAAAGAAGTAAAATAACGAGAAGGAAAATGCAGGAAAAGGGAAAAATAAAGCGAGAGAAAAAATAAAGCGAGAAAGCGAGTAAATCTCCTCCCACACTTAAATCGAACATTGTCCCCAATGTTACGAAATAAGAATAGGAAAGAGTCACCTGTTAAAGTACTAAGGTTGGTTGGGTCCCTCGCCATCTTGCGGTGAATGCCTAGGATGACGGGATCGACTGCGACGATGACTGCTCTGAGAAGCCTCGAACTGGTCGAATCTGGCGGACAAGGCAATATGTGAACTCTGAATCTCGCGAAGGTTGCCAAAAAGGGAACCTTGAGTGGCCTCCATGATGGCGGAGTGCCTCTGAAAATGGGCTTGTTGCCTATGTTGCTCACGGTATATCGCCAATTGAGATTCCATAAGACTTTGAAAAGAGCGGTCCGTCTGCTGTCGTGACGCCTCCATAAAACTCATGTTATCTGCCAGCTGCTGTTGGATGGCAGAAAGTAAACCCTCTATTCTCTCCTCCTGAGCTAGCTGGTCACACCACATCTCTTCAGTGATGTAGAAGCCAGAAGTCGTACCTGCAAAAGTGTTAGAAGTAGAAGGTGCAGTGTGTGCGGGTGAAGCATGGTGGGGGGACACAGGTGGGGTATGAGGTTCATCCCTCTGCTCGTATTCTTCATCAGTCTCGTGTTCGTCCCCAAGTGGAACATTAGGAGGTAATGGACCCGTAAAAGCTGGAGCATCTAGATCGTATGTCCAATTCCTCGCAATTCTTACATCAGTACGTCTAGTGCAAGGCAGAACGACTGATGGGATAGCGACACCCCGAACCATAAGTTCAAAACCACCCGCTCTCCTCACCTTGCACAATTTCATATCTTTTAGAAATTTCAAATTAATTGTGCGGGGAGGCAGGGGTGCAAGGGTAGTTATCTCAGCGTCAAGGTGCAGAGCTCTAGCAATAAATGTAACTACTCCTTCAAAAGCTATGGTCCATGTGTGTCATCTCGGAAGGAAACATGCATGTCATCGAAATGCTCCATCCATAAAAAATGTAGTTAGCAAAGACGGCTAGTAGGTGATGCCTGAAATCATAAATTTTGCAACTGTTAGTATAAAGATAAAAATAAAATTTGATAAAGTAAAAAGTAAATAAATGCAAAAAATAAAAATAAACTCATGGGTTTCCTCCCATGCAGCGCTTGTTTAACGTCGTTAGCTTGACGAGTAAGCTTCATATATCAGAAACTGGTACTGGTGGATCAATCAGAGTGTGGCTGGAGTAGTTGGTGGGAATGTCACCTCCTTCGTAGTGCTTCAACCTCTGCCCATTGACGATGAATGGGCTACAAGAATTGTTCTTGATCTCGACTGCTCCAGATCTTAGGATTCTAGAGACCTCAAAAGGACCAGTCCATCTTGAACGTAGCTTGTCAGGAAAAAGTCGCAACCTGGAATTGAAAAGGAGAACAAGGTCGCCTATATTGAAATATTTCTTTACAATTCTTCTTTCATGCCAAGTTTTGGTTCTTTATTTATATATTATAGCATTCTCATAGGCAGACTGGCAGAATTCCTCCAATTTATGAATGTCAAGGATGCGCTTTTCACCAGCAGTCAAATATTCCAAATTTAGGGTCTTAATGGCCCAATAGGCTTTATGCTCTAACTCGAAGGGTAAGTGACAATATTTTCGATAGACTAATTGGTAAGGGGTTGTTCCAATAGGGGTTTTAAAATCTGTTTTGTAGGCCCATAATGCTTCATGCAGCTTCTGAGACCAATTTTTTCTGGAAATTGAAACGATTTTTTCTAAGATTTGTTTAATCTCCCTGTTAGACACTTCTACCTAGCCGTTAATCTGTGGGTGATAAGGTGTTGCTACTCTGTGCTTTACTCCATACTTACTCAAGAGCTTATCAAAGATTCTGGATATGAAATGTGATCCTCCATCACTTATAACGAGATGGGGTGTTCCAAACCTCGGAAAAATGATATTCTTAAATAACTTGACTACCACTCTTGTGTCGTTTGTGGGTGATGCAATATCCTCAATCCATTTAGACACGTAGTCCACAGCTACCAAAATGTACCTATTTCCCATTGAAGGTGGAAATGGTCCCATAAAGTCTATACCTCAAACATCAAAGAGTTCAACTTCCTGGATATTCCTCATTGGCATCTCGTCACGGCTCGATATGTTCCTGGTGCGTTGGCATCGGTCGCACTTGACAATGTAGGCATGAACATCGTGACATAAAGTTAGCCAATAGAGGCCTGCTTGAAGAATCTTGGCGTGTGTTTTAGATATACCTGCATGTCCACCATAAGGTGCAGAATGACAGTGTCTGATGATGTCTTCTATTTCCTCTTCTGGGACGCAACGCCTGAAAATATTATCTATTCCTCTCTTGAATAGGAGCGGTTCATCCCAGTAGAAATGTTTAACATCTTTGAAGAACTTCTTTTTCTTTTGGTAATTTAGATCAGGGGGTATGATATCTGCAGCCAGGTAGTTTACAAAATCAGTGTACCAAGGTATGCTCTTCATTACTGAAATTTTTTCAAAATCTTTATCTTTGTAAGGCTCGAAATCATCAGTCTTAGCTATAAGTCTGTCATAGGTGAAATAATCATTTATAGGCAATAAGTCAGGTTTTAAGTGTTCTAATCTAGAGAGGTTGTCAGCGACAACATTCTATGTGCCTTTCTTATCCTTAATGTCTAGATCAAACTCTTGGAGTAACAGGATCCATCTAAGTAAACTAGGTTTAGTGTCATTTTTATTTAATAGATAACGTATGGCAGCATGATCAGTGTAAACAATGATCTTTGCTCCAACTAGGTAGGACCTAAACTTATCTATCGCAAAAATTAATGCCAGTAATTCTTTCTCTGTTGTTGCATAGTTGAGCTGGGCGGTATCTAGGGTTCTACTAGCATAATATATAACATGTAATTTCTTGTCTTTTCGTTGTCCTAGAATAGCACCAACTGCATAATCGCTGGCATCACACATGATTTCAAAAGGTTGTGTCCAATCTGGGGGTTGCATGATCGGAGCTGAAATCAGTGCTTGTTTCAAAAATTTAAAAGCTTTGAGACATTTCTCGTCGAAAACAAATTCAACATCCTTCATTAGAAGATTAGTCAAAGGTTTTGTTATTTTAGAGAAGTCTTTTATAAAACGCCGATAAAAACCAGCATGTCCAAGAAAACTTCTAATCTCCCTAATGGTTTTAGGTGGGCTGAGGTTTTCTATAACTTCAATTTTGGCTCTATCGACCTCAATGCCTCTTTCGGAGACAACATGTCATAATACTAAACCTTCATTAACCATAAAATGGCATTTTTCCCAGTTTAGCACTAGGTTCACCTCTACGCATCTTTCAAGGACTTTTTCGAGGTTGGAGAGACAATCTTTAAAATTGAATCCATACATCGAGAAATTGTCCATGAAAACTTCCATTATTCCATCTAGGTAATCTACAAATATAGACATCATACAACGTTGAAAAGTGGCAGGGGCATTACAGAGTTCGAAGGGCATTCGTCTATAGGCGAACGTTCCATAAGGACAAGTAAAGGTTGTTTTCTCTTGATCCTCTGGGTGAATAGGTATTTGGAAAAATCCTGAGTATCCATCTAGATAACAAAAGTGCGAGTGTCTGGCTAGACGTTTGAGCATTTGATCTATAAATGGAAGAGGGAAACGATCCTTCCTGGTTGCTTTGTTTAATTTTCTATAATCTATACACATACGCCAGCCTCCTTCTGTTCATTTAGCAATATGCTCACCTTTCTCATTTTCTACAATTGTGATGCCTCCTTTCTTTGGCACCACATGCACAGGGCTCACCCAATTACTATCTGATATTTGGTAAATTATACCAGCCTCTAATAACTTAAGAACTTCTCTTTTAACAACATCGCTCATTATAGGGTTTATTCTTCTTTGATGTTCTCTTGAGGGTTTTGAGTTTTCCTCTAACAAGATCCGGTGCATGCACACCGATGGACTTATTCCTTTTTGGAGATGTTATACCCTAAAGCTGAGGGATATTTTCGTAAGATCTCTGTGATCGGTGGAAATAGAACTGACTGTTTTGGAATGCTGGTTCGCGTTTGCGTTTCGCAAAATGTCGTGGTAAGCAAGAGTCGCCACCGTCTTTTATTTTCTCCAACAAGGAAAGGATAAAAGCACAGCAAAATTCCTTTTCGAGATGTTTCTCAGTTTCAGGAGGTAGATTATAGAAAGGGAAGGTGTTAGCACCCTGTTGTACCCCAAAATTTGCCCTCCCATAATATTCAAAGTTTTGACAAGCATCACCTCAAATGGTTCAAAGTCTACTCAAGGGCTACCCAGTCAACCATCCTCCTAAGCCAGTCAAACTAGGGTTTTTGGTTCCTGCAAGGAAGTTGAGGTTTTCAAGGGCTCAATCAAGTCCCATGCTCATACACATTGTTAAGCACCTACATGTCAAGTTTCAAGGCTCACAGGGTCAAGTTGCACAGTCAAAAAACCTAATTGCTCAACAGTCAACTGTAGAGGCAAAATGGTCATTTGGCAGTCAAAAGTAAAAAATTTTGGTCAACATCTTATTTTGAAGCCACAAACATCATTTGATCAATGCTTGATCATGATTCTCAAAGTATGGCTCAAAAAGTCTCAAGATGCAAAAGTTTCTATTTTTGGACAGTTGAAAAGTCAACTGTAACTTGACCAAGGCATAACTTTTTCATGGTTCATCATAAAAATTCCATCCAATGCTCATTTTGAAGGGGAAGACATTTCCTACAATTCATCTTCACATTCCAAGTCCAAGAAATGCTCTCACAAAAAGTTATCAATTTCAACATTATAGGTCATTTTCAAAAGTCAACAAAAAGGCACTTTAAGTCAGAAACCATAACTTGAGATTGGTAAATCAAAATGACATGGGACCAAAGACATTGGTTAGAGGACTTCAAGACCTTTCCAAAATGTCCAAGAACATGTTCATAACTTCAAAATTGAGCAAGATATGCATTGGAGAAGTTGGGAAATTTTTGTGAAATGGCCAAAATCATTTATCCTTGAAATTTCATTTTTGACAAAAGGGGCCCACTTTTTCCATTTGAATAAGCTTGGCCATGCTTCCCACGTGTTCCACATTTTATTTCAAATTTTAAAATTAATTTTTTCATTTTATTTGATTTTATTGGATTTAATTCATTTTAAATCCTTTAAAATCAAATAAAAATCAAGAAGGTTAATTAAGGGGCATATTTGATCTTGATTAGCTTTGAATCATCATTATACAACATCCCAAATTTGTTTCAAGGCCTAATCAAGCAAGAATTCAAAATTGGTACAAAGATGGAAAGTTTGTTAATGGAGGTTTATGGCAAAATCTTATGTATGAATGCAAGGCTTCAAGGCCCTTAATTCCAATTGAAATACATTACATAATGCATATGCAAGTGATCAAAAAAAAGAAGAACACAACCTAGAGAACTCTCTAAAATGAAAAAACAAAAAATTCCACAAAAAAAAACCTCATATTCTCTTATACAAAATCCTGTACGGAGGCCACTCGATGGAAACCCCCACTTTTCTTCTTGTTGCACTGTAAATTCATTTTTCACGTGCAATTTCCCATGAACTAACTTTAACAAAAATCTCATCAACCAAAACAGAAACCTTACACAAGCTCATGTTCATACCGTTGACACAAGCTCAAAACTGATGCAACCACAAATCATCATCCTCTTGACAGCACCACAACAACATCATTGAGTCATGATAAAGCAACACAAAATTCTAACATTTTCAATTTCATTTATTCTATTTAATTTTCTTTTTGATTGTTTGAACTTTATCCATAAAATTCTTTGTGAAGATCAGGACTGGAATTTGGCTCTCTGAATCAGAAACAGAAGAACGAGAAGCGTCCAAATCGCAGTTCCGCCGCGCAACCGCGGACTCAACCGCCGCTTCCAGATCCGCTTCTGCCGCGACTTCGTGCTCCCTCCTAAATTGGGTCAACACCCCCATGGTTTGCATCACCTTTCATTTTTCCATTTTTCTTTTCTTCTTTTTATTTTAATTGTTTTTCTTTTGTTTTATTTAATTCACCAAAATTAATCTTAATAATAACACAAAAACCAAAAAATCAGAAATCGTTAAAAAAATAAAAATATGTTTTATTTAATTTTTTTAATTCTTTAAATAGTTTTTGTAAATAAATTCCAATAAAACAATTAGTTTAAATTTAGGTTTTTAACTTTAATGTCTTTTTCTAAAATAATTATAAAAAAAACATAAAAATTAGGTTATTAGTATCTTTATTCTTTTCTCAATAAATAACTTTTTCTCCTTATTATTATTATTAATTAATTTTGTAAATAAATATGGCATTTAATTAATTAGGATAAATTAGGTTAAAACTTAAACATTTTTTTTTAATTAAAAACAAATTTAGAACTAGGCTTTTATTTTAATTTCTAATTTCAATTAACTTTCTTTATTTCATAAAATACCAAAAAAACATAAAAATAATCTCTTTTCTTTATTTAATCATTAATTAATTTATAATTTTAATTTAATCTTTAAAGGGTCCAACGCCCTCGCACTTTCGCTTCTACTTTCTTTTCGCGCGTTTATTTACATTTTTCTTTTAAATATTATGTAATTGCCCCAAGGCCTTGTAATAATAATTAGAGACTTATTTACTTTCCGTACTTTTATTCAAATCGGGTCTTGGTTTAATTTGGCGATGTAGACCCGCGCCTTGTAATAGCGTAGGACCTTTATTTTCCGCATTTTAGTTCCCGCACCTTTTAACTGTTAATAATCACATGAAAGAATGTATGCCCAAATAAAAAATAACGCGTAGCTCACCAAATACATGACAAGACAAATATGACTGAAAATGACACACAATTCACACACCACTTCTAGGGTACGCCTCACTGTTGCCTTGCCCCTCGAAACGTGGTCGTCGAGTACAGGACGTCTTAGTAAGTCCTTATGTCCATGAACATGGCATAAGGGTAGCTTCTAAGGTGTCCTACTGTTTCTCTGGTGATCACACTGTTGCCTTGCCCCTCGAAACGTGGTCGTCGAGTATAGGACGTCTTAGTGAGTCCTTATGTTCCATTGATCTAGTTGCCTCGAAACGGTTGCCTCGAAAAAAGTTGCCTCGGAACAGTTGCCTCGAAACGGTTGCCTCAGAATAAAAAGATCAATGGCATAAGGGTAGCTTCTAAGGTATCTTACTATTGCTCGGTGACCACACTGTCCCTAAACTCGAATTGACCCGAACACCTCCAACGGTGGTGCTACCTACCTCTCAATAGTGGGATGGCACTACCTTAAGGACATTTACACAGCTTAATTCCTTAGGGTAGGTAGATGACTCATGGATACTTGCTCTAATTCAAAACAAATCAAAAACTCTTTTCACACCGACACTTTGCAAAAAGCTTTCAAAAACAATTTTTCAAACACTCTTGAGGACTGATACAAGAGTCGATCTGAATCTTTTAACGAAACTTTTTCAAACCCACTCACACTTTGAAAAGCGAACATTTTGAAAACACAAATGAGCAAGTATCTAAGAGCCCATGGATAACCATAAATAGAAAGGGTGCTAACACCTTCCCTTTCTATAAATCTACCTCCCGAACCGAGAACTAATCTCATAAGGAATTTTGCTGTGCTTTTGTCCTATCCATGTTGGAGAAAATAAAAGACGGTGGCGACTCTTGCTTACCGCGACATTTCGCGAACCAACGTTAAACAGTCAGTTCCAGATCCACCGATCACAGAACTGGCGACTCTGCTGGGGATACACTTTAAAGTGAGGTGTACCTTAGGACTAAGATCACTTGTGTTTTCAATTGCCTTGACTTGTTTGCTTTATTATTGTGGGACTGTCTTGGGAGTTCTATAGATCCTAACCCGGATCTGGGGATACCTTCTTAGAAAGTAGCAACAAGGCTGTGAGGGAACTGTGCGGGGTATACCGACATGGTTGAAACAGTCTGCTACGTTGATGTGGCACTTTGTTGTGTACCGGTAACCCTTGAGTTCAGTCAAGGAGAGTACGGGGCCGCCGCGTGGTGTCGTGAAGCATCAACTGACCTTAGGAACCTTAATTGAACCATCTTGGCCTCTTTAGGGTAGTGAGATAACTGACTTTGGTGCAGTCCGAGGTTGGTTGATACTCGATACTACACTCAATTGAGGGTTGCTTTCCTGGAATATTTCGGTCGCCAGTTCAGTGGCTAAATCGAAACGATGAACAATGAAGGCAATCCAGTGATATTGGGACCCTTAGAACCCGATTACTTCTAATAGGACAGGTTGAGCCCACCAACTTCAAGAGGGTAATACCCAGACCCCATGCTGGCCTAAACTCTAAGGGCTCTCTTGTGTGACTTGTGTGCCTTCCAACTTGGCTACTTGCATGCTTGTTATCTAACACTTGAGTTTCTTGCAGGTTTTGTTTACAGTCCTTAATCTGGACTCATAACAGGGTTTACTTACGTTACCCCATGCATAGTATAACATCATACCATTGCATACATCCCGCATAAGGACTAATCCGTTTCAAGGATCTCAAGGGCTTGTGATGCAGGTCATGATGAATCAACTATCCCAGCAAGGGGCAAAGAGGATTTATTTTCCTCTAGACAAGGTTGTCAGGGGCTATGACCCACTGGATATGGTGAGCCTTTGACCCTTGAAGAAGGACTCTCAACAACATGAAGCTCCTTCAATCAAGATACAAAATGCAAACTCTAACATTTTTCTTGTTTACCCCGCGAGATCCTTGAAAACATTGCATATATATACATACATATCATTGCATAACAGGTACCCTTTTGACAGGTCACTTACTATCTCCGCTGTTTATTTCAGCAATGGCTTTCCAACAAGATAACCAGGATCTTCAGGTTCAAGAGATTCAGTTTAGAGAGATATTCCTAAGCCTATCCAAGGGGCAGGAAGAGTTGAGGACACTCCTTATGGGGAATTTGGCCAAGCAAAGTCCCGAAGATGACAAGGACGAGCAGCTGAAACGTCTGCAAGCTGAGGTAGATACGATGAAAACCCAGATGCTGGGACAAAGGGCTCTCATCCAAGGTTTAGCTCGGAAGCAAGGAGAGCTGAGGGCCATGATCAGTCAGCTTCATCAAGACATGAAGCAACCAGCCCAAGTCAGGGACCAGGTCATTGAACAGCTTCCAAGAGGACAAAGGTCTGGTCCAATGAATAGACCTCTCCAAGCTGCTACCACTTCACAGGTCCAACAACGACCTCGTCAAGAACAACGGGCTGATCAGAGAAAGCCAGACAAGCCTAAAAGGCAGTTCACCAAGCTCAACGTGTCACCGTCTCAAGCTTTACAACAATTGTTGAGGTTGAATCTGGTGACGTTAAGGGACCCTCCTAAGAATCTCAACACAACCTCCCTAAAGTACAATCCTGAGGAAAGATGGGCGTACCACTCTGACAGTCCAGGACATGACACCGATGACTGCTGGGCTCTGAAGAATAAGATTCAAGATCTGATTAATGAAAGAGCTGTGGATTTCACCCAGATAGGCTGGGCTGAATGCTCCTGCCATCCCTACAAGATGCACCAGTCGAAGTAACAAGCCCTGAGACTAGAAGACGTGTGTTTATTAGAATTTTCAAGTTGTAATTTTCTTTTGATTTTTCAAACACTTATTCATGTTAAACATTGTTATTTCATTAATGCATTACACATGTCTGTTTTGAAGTAATTATTTCGTATTCACTATATGCAAACTGTTTTCATTTTTCTGTGATGATCAATTCTCGGTTAATAATTCTAAGCCTCTTGAGGGAGGATGACGAAAACGATACCTCGATTCTTACAATATGCTTTTGAACAAGACCCCGCTGATGAGGTACATGCATTGCTTCAATCCCTAAACACTGGAGTTATAAGGAAGATAATCCCTCGTCAACCCCTCTGAGCCAAAGAAGTAGGAGTTTTTCTTTTCAAAAATTAAAACCCTTTATCATAACCTGGGGCAGGGTAGTTCTCTCAGTTGATCCAAGTGCATAACAAATGGCACCAAAGAGGTCCTTACAAAAAAAAAGAAGACAGTGATGATTCCGAATAATCATAAGGATAGGCAGTCATTATATCTCAAAAATAAAAACCCAATAAGTCAAAACCTATGAAGGAGACTTACAAAACTGGGGCATCCCGCTGACTGTAATCACAAAAGAAACAGTTCAGGAAAAATTTAGGGATAGCAAAATCAAAAAGAAAGAGGTCATACAAACCCTCAACAAAAACATGATTGCCTATTCAGAATAAATCATCAATATCTGAACCATCATTGGAACGTCAGGGCAAAGACTCAAACAAGGTCTAACACACGATCAACTGAGCCTAGGTTTAAAGAACATCACGAAGAGCGGGTGGGTACAAATAATTTGAGCCTTTATCCTTTGTTTCTTAAACCGTGAACCCAGGCCACGCTACAACTCTTAAAAGTCCTAGCTGAAGCATGGGTTAGTTCGAAGGCATACTGTTACGAAAGGTATCATGACTCCTTAAGGCTTGCGGTAAAATAACGAGTTGACATCACGATTTACAAAATTCACTTGTTTTTTATGAAAAAATGCATTTTTCAAAATCTTCAAGACAGACATAATCTTTGCATTTTTGAAATAACATTGCTTGCACATATGACTATTTGTTTGAACAACAAAGAAATTCGCACGAAGAATATCTTATGGGCAAAAGAACTCCCAACCAAGGGGAATGCATGATCATTGTCCATCATCTGGGGCAGTAAAATCAAGATTCGGAGAATCTCTCAAAAGGCCAACCAGCTTGGGGCAAATCTCCATCTAGATCACCTGGGGCATTCCGACAACGAATCTTGCCTGATCAGGCATCTTCTAGTGGTACGGCAACACAATATCAATAACAGGGGCATCTCCCTACATCCTGAGAGCATGGACATAGTCGAAAAAATACTGTGCATAATCAAAGACCCGCTAGGTTGACATACCAAGGCAAAAATAAGGGCTTCCCGACGAACCAAAAAGGTTCGGGCAAAAATAAGGGATGAAATGAAAAAAAAAATCTGTACACCCGGCAAGTCGAAAACCTGAAAAGGCGGCTTGGGTAGAAATGGGTATCCCGGTGGACTGAAAACCCGAAAGGGCGGTCCAGGCAAAAATTAGGGATTTAAGCGTACGACTATGTCCTGGCATCTCGTCACCTGTCTACCAGAAGATTTGTAAACTACCCCCACAGGTGCCTTCTCCCACTGAAACAAGGGCAATAATGAGTCGTCTAAGCAATCTAATTGCTCTGTCCATCAAGGTACCAAGGTAGGTTCAGCTGAAGAACAACCAAGATGCCTTAATTCCCCAGAGAGTGAGCCAACAAGTCAACATACTCTCCCTAAGCAGAATTAGCCTACTCAGTCAGCCTTATGGACGTTGGATTCTCCCCAGCGGATCTCAACATTCCTCAGCAGAGTCTACAAACACCCTCAACAAGCATCCCCAGCAGTCTTGATCTAAGATTGTTCCTCGGCAGAATCTAGACATCCAGCGGAGCCCTTCCCAGTACAGTCCAAAGTCTCCCCAGGAGAGTTAAATCATCTCCCCAGTAGGAAGCTTATCCCCAGTAGATTCTGGAAGCTTATCCTTTGCAGAGCATATCTCTCCCCGTCTTTATTCAGAAGGTTATTCCTCGCCAGAGCTTATAACGGGGTTATCCTCAACTAATTGCCACAGAAAGATCGTCCTCGGCGAAGTATTCCTATCCCCAGCGGAATTCCTCAAACCTCCCAAACGTAACTCAACAATGGTATCCCCAACGGAGTTCTCATACAACATCTCAGCAAAGTACCTCTCTTCCCACAGAGTATTTTCCCCAGCAAGATCGCTAGAGTAATTTTCCCCGCAGAGTAATCTATTCGCCAAGTTTATTCCCCAAGGGAGTTATCTTCTCCTACCGGTATTCTTGCAACATCAGCCCAGGATAAGCTCCCGGCATTCGTCAAGGATTTATTTTCCTAGACAAAAATACATTCGCAAACATCACATTTTCATACATGATATAAACATCACATTCTACAATCCCATTGGTTATAAACGTCATGACACCGCGCATTCCATGCACCATGACATTGCATACAACTAATGTTTTGCCTTTTTCAGGAAAGGTCAATACAAAGATGATTACTATCAACTATCGCAATCCCAGATTCGACTCCTGTATCTAGCCAGGGCATGTCTGTGAGCGATTGATTGTGGATTCGATACCTGCATCCGGCTAGGGCATGTCTATGTTAAAAAGATTAAAGAGATAGCTTGGAAATGCTCCAGATATGGATGCTGTTCTTTTGCTTATTCAAAATTCCTTTCTAGATATGGTTCAGATGTGACCCAGGCATGGCGACGTTCTGATACTTATTCCAGATTTCTTCTCAGATATAACTTAGAGATGCTCCGGGCACGGAGGCTGTTCTGTTGTTTATTCAGAGATCACCTTTCTAGATATGGTTCAGATGTGACCCAGGCATGGCGAAGTTCTGATACTTATTCCAGATTTCTTCTCAAATATAACTTAGAGATGCTCCGGGCACGGAGGCTGTTCTATTGTTTATTCAGAGATCACCTTTCTAGATATGGTTCAGATGTGACCCAGGCAGGGCGACATTCTGATACTTATTCCAGATTTCTTCTCAGATATAACTTAGAGATGCTCCGGGCACGGAGGATGTTCTGTTGTTTATTCAGAGATCACCTTTCTAGATATGGTTCAGATGTGACCCAGGCATGGCGACGTTCTGATACTTATTCCAGATTTCTTCTCAGATATAACTTAGAGATGCTCCGGGCACGGAGGCTGTTCTGTTGTTTATTCAGAGATCACCTTTCTAGATATGGTTCAGATGTGACCCAGGCATGGCGACGTTCTGATACTTATTCCAGATTTCTTCTCAGATATAACTTAGAGATGCTCCGGGCACGGAGGCTATTCTGTTGTTTATTCAGAGATCACCTTTCTAGATATGGTTCAGATGTGACCCAGGCATGGCGATGTTCTGATACTTATTCCAGATTTCCTCTCAGAGATAGCTTGGAAATGCTCCAGATATGGATGTTGTTCTTTTGCTTATTCAAGACTCCTTCTAGAGATGGTTCAGATGTGACCCAGGCATGGAGACGTTCTGATACTTATTCCAGATTTCCTCTCAGAGATAGCTTGGAAATGCTCCAGATATGGATGTTGTTCTTTTGCTTATTCAAGACTCCTTCTAGATATGGTTCAGATGTGACCCAGGCATGGCGACGTTCTAATACTTATTCCATATTTCCTCTCAGAGATAGCTTGGAAATGCTCCAGATATAGATGCTGTTCTTTTGCTTATTCAAGACTCCTTCTAGATATGGTTCAGATGTGACCCAGGCATGGCGACGTTCTGACACTCATTCCAGATTTCCTTTCAGATATAGCCTAGAGATGCTCCAGATCCGGATACCGTTCTATTGCTTATTCAGATTCAAACTTCTAAAAAACAACTTAGAGATGCTCCATCCCGGATGCTCTTCTATTATTCAGTCCAGATACGATCCAGATTCGGATGACATTCTATCGCTCATACAGATACAGTATGGATATACCCCAGACACGGCGGTCATTCTACTATTTATTCAGACATCAACAACTAGATATAGGCTAGATATGCTCCAGGCACGAAAGCTATTCTATTTCTTATTCAAATTCAGTTATCCGACAGTCTCCAAATGGCATCTATAAGCCCATTCCCGACAAGGTTCTGTCACACTTCCAGATGGCATCTATAAGCCCATCCTCCTATCCATCATCTCTCCAAATGGCATCTTTAAGCCCATTCCCGCTATCACACTGCTGATACTCTACTATGTGAGTGCAAATTTCTGGGCACTCTAGTGTTCAATCATCTTCCACCCTCGGATCACGAAAGGCACACACGCCAATCTACATCCTCAGGTCTAAGAAGATTGAACAGGGGCAACTGTTGTAACCCAAAATTTGCCCTCCCATAATCTTCAAAGTTTTGACAAGCATCACCTCAAATGGTTCAAAGTCTACTCAAGGGCTACCCAGTCAACCATCCTCCTAAGCCAGTCAAACTAGGGTTTTTGGTTCCTGCAAGGAAGTTGAGGTTTTCAAGGGCTCAATCAAGTCCCATGCTCATACACATTGTCAAGCACCTACATGTCAAGTTTCAAGGCTCACAGGGTCAAGTTGCACAGTCAAAAAACCTAATTGCTCAATAGTCAACTGTAGAGGCAAAATGGTCATTTGGCAGTCAAAAGTCAAAATTTTTGGTCAACATCTTATTTTGAAGCCACAAACATCATTTGATCAATGCTTGATCATGATTCTCAAAGTATGGCTCAAAAAGTCTCAAGATGCAAAAGTTTCTATTTTTGGACAGTTGAAAAGTCAACTGTAACTTGACCAAGGCATAACTTTTTCATGGTTCATCATAAATATTCCATCCAATGCTCATCTTGAAGGGGAAGACATTTCCTACAATTCATCTTCACATTCTAAGTCCTAGAAATGCTCTCACAAAAAGTTATCAATTTCAACATTATAGGTCATTTTCAAAAGTCAACAAAAAGACACTTTAAGTCAAAGACCATAACTTGAGATTGGTAAATCAAAATGACATGGGACCAAAGACATTGGTTAGAGGACTTCAAGACCTTTCCAAAATGTCAAAGAACATGTTCATACCTTCAAAATTGAGCAAGATATGCATTGGAGAAGTTGGGAAATTTTTGTGAAATGGCCAAAATCATTTATCCTTGAAATTTCATTTTTGACAAAAGGGCCCCACTTTTTCCATTTGAATAAGCTTGGCCATGCTTCCCACGTGTACCACATTTTATTTCAAAATTTAAAATTAATTTTTCATTTTTATTTGATTTTATTGGATTTAATTCATTTTAAATCCTTTAAAATCAAATAAAAATCAAGAACGTTAATTAAGGGGCATATTTGGTCTTGATTAGCTTTGAATCATCATTATACAACATCCCAAATTTGTTTCAAGGCCTAATCAAGCAAGAATTCAAAATTGGTACAAAGATGGAAAGTTTGTTAATGGAGGTTTATGGCAAAATCTTATGTATGAATGCAAGGCTTCAAGGCCCTTAATTCCAATTGAAATACATTACATAATGCATATGCAAGTGATCAAAAAAAAAAAGAAGAACACAACCTAGAGAACTCTCTAAAACGAAAAAACAAAAAATTCCACAAAAAAACCTCATATTCTCTTATACAAAATCCTGTACGGAGGCCACTCGATGGAAACCCTCACTTTTCTTCTTGTTGCACTGTAAATTCACTTTTCACGTGCAATTTCCCATGAACCAACTTTAACAAAAATCTCATCAACCAAAACAGAAACCTTACACAAGCTCATGTTCATACCGTTGACACAAGCTCAAAACTTATGCAACCACAAATCATCATCCTCTTGACAGCACCACAACAACATCATTGAGTCATGATAAAGCAACACAAAATTCTAACATTTTCAATTTCATTTATTCTATTTAATTTTCTTTTTGATTGTTTGAAATTTATCCATAAAATTCTTTGTGAAGATCAGGACTGGAATTTGGCTCTCTGAATCAGAAACAGAAGAACGAGAAGCGTCCAAATCGCAGTTCCGCCGCGCAACCGCGGACTCAACCGCCGCTTCCAGATCCGCTTCTGCCGCGACTTCGTGCTCCCTCCTAAATTGGGTCAACACCCCCATGGTTTGCATCACCTTTCATTTTTCCATTTTTCTTTTCTTCTTTTTATTTTAATTGTTTTTCTTTTGTTTTATTTAATTCACCAAAATTAATCTTAATAATAACACAAAAACCAAAAAATCAGAAATCGTTAAAAAATAAAAATATATTTTATTTAATTTTTTTAATTCTTTAAATAGTTTTTGTAAATAAATTCCAATAAAACAATTAGTTTAAATTTAGGTTTTTAACTTTAATGTCTTTTTCTAAAATAATTATAAAAAAAACATAAAAATTAGGTTATTAGTATCTTTATTCTTTTCTCAATAAATAACTTTTTCTCCTTATTATTATTATTAATTAATTTTGTAAATAAATATGGCATTTAATTAATTAGGATAAATTAGGTTAAAACTTAAACATTTTTTTTAATTAAAAACAAATTTAGAACTAGGCTTTTATTTTAATTTCTAATTTCAATTAACTTTCTTTATTTCATAAAACACCAAAAAAACATAAAAATAATCTCTTTTCTTTATTTAATCATTAATTAATTTATAATTTTAATTTAATCTTTAAAGGGTCCAACGCCCTCGCATTTTCGCTTCTACTTTCTTTTCGCGCGTTTATTTACATTTTTCTTTTAAATATTATGTAATTGCCCCAAGGCCTTGTAATAATAATTAGAGACTTATTTACTTTCCGTACTTTTATTCAAATCGGGTCTTGGTTTAATTTGGCGATGTAGACCCGCGCCTTGTAATAGCGTAAGACCTTTATTTTCCGCATTTTAATTCCCGCACCTTTTAACTGTTAATAATCACATGAAAGAATGTATGCCCAAATAAAAAATAATGCGTAGCTCACCAAATACATGACAAGACAAATATGACTGAAAATGACACACAATTCACACACCACTCCTAGGGTACGCCTCACTGTTGCCTTGCCCCTCGAAATGTGGTCGTCGAGTACAGGACGTCTTAGTAAGTCCTTATGTCCATGAACATGGCATAAGGGTAGCTTCTAAGGTGTCCTACTGTTGCTCTGGTGATCACACTGTTGCCTTGCCCCTCGAAATGTGGTCGTCGAGTATAGGACGTCTTAGTGAGTCCTTATGTTCCATTGATCTAGTTGCCTCGAAACGGTTGCCTCGAAACAAGTTGCCTCGGAACAGTTGCCTCGAAACGGTTGCCTCAGAATAAAAAGATCAATGGCATAAGGGTAGCTTCTAAGGTATCTTACTATTGCTCGGTGACCATACTGTCTCTAAACTCGAATTGACCCGAACACCTCCAACGGTGGTGCTACCTACCTCTCAATGGTGGGATGGCACTACCTTAAGGACATTTACACAGCTTAATTCCTTAGGGTAGGTAGATGACTCATGGATACTTGCTCTAATTCAAAACAAATCAAAAACTCTTTTCACACCGACACTTTGCAAAAAGCTTTCAAAAACAATTTTTCAAACACTCTTGAGGACTGATACAAGAGTCGATCTGAATCTTTTAACGAAACTTTTTCAAACCCACTCACACTTTGAAAAGCGAACATTTTGAAAACACAAATGAGCAAGTATCTAAGAGCCCATGGATAAACATGGATAGAAAGGGTGCTAACACCTTCCCTTTCTATAAATCTACCTCCCGAACCGAGAACTAATCTCATAAGGAATTTTGCTGTGCTTTTGTCCTATCCATGTTGGAGAAAATAAAAGACGGTGACGACTCTTGCTTACCGCGACATTTCGCGAACCAACGTTAAACAGTCAGTTCCAGATCCACCGATCACACACCCTTTCTATCTGTGGTTATCCACGGGCTCTTAGGTACTTGCTCACTATTTTTTCAAAAAGATTTTGCTTTTCTTGTGTTTGTGGGTTTTGAAAAGAGTTTTGTTTGAAAACTTCGATTTAACTCTTGTATCTATCCTCAAGAGTGTATGAAGTGTTGTTTGAAAACTTTGTTTGAAAAGTGTGAGTGCGAAAAGTTGTTTTGTTTTGAAAGAGCAAGTACCTGAGAACCTCTACCTACTCAAGAGAAATTAAGCTGTGTAAATGTCCTTCAGACAGTACTATCCCACTATTGAGAAGAAGGTAGCACCGTCGTTGGAGTTTTCGGGTCAATTCGATTATGGGACATGTGGTCACTAAAGCAATGGTAGGACGCCTTAGCGGTAACCCTAATGTCTTAGATCATTTTATCCGAGGCAACCGTTTCGAGGCAACTTTGATCTTTAGAAAGGAGGGCGACCTCTAAAACTTCCTATACTCAATGACCACGTCGAGGCAACCAAGTGAGACATTTCCTAAGAGTGGCATGTGCGAGTGTGTCAGGTTTCAGTTATGTTATCTTTGTACATGTTATGGTGAGCTACGATTGATTTTATTTTAAGAGAGATCTTGTCATGCATAGCCTATTTAAATACATCTAGCAGTTAATAGTTGCGGAAAATAAAACTAAACTATTACATGGCGTCGGGTATTTACATCGCCAAAAACAAACCCTTGAAAAAGTAAATTGCGGGAAATTAAATAAAAGCGATAAAAAAGCTCCTAAGTTAAAATTAAAGCTATTACATCCTCGGAACAATTACATAATGGATAAATATACGAATCAAATAAGTCATACGCGAGAATCAGAGAGTTTTTAGGGTTTTGACCCTTTTTTTTTAGGAAAGAAAGAGGTTTTTGTTATTTTGCATTTAATTAAATTAAACCTAGGCTAATTAATTAATTAATTTCAAAGAGAAATATTTTTGGGTTTTTTGAATGTTCAAGGAAATAAAAAATAAAATGATTAAATATTTTAAAACCTAATTCTACACCAATTTTTATTTATTGCAAAAATTATTAAAATTATGCCTAATTAAAACTAACAAATTATATTAATATTTATTTACAAAAATAGACTAACTAAATTTAATAAATAAAAATATTATATTTTATGTTTTCTGATTTTATTATGAAAAATGTTAATTATTTTAGTTAGTAGCTAATTAAATTAAGAAAATAAATCAAGTAAAAAAATATAAATGAAAGAAAATAAAAAGGCAAACCCAGGGGGTCTGGGCCCAAAGAGGGTGTATGCTTGGCAATTTCCGGGCCCAAAGGCGTTTCAGCCTTGTTGACTTTTCAGATGTCCTGCGTGTGCGTTGATTGTGGAGGTTGAGATTCCATGTTCAGAGCAAGGTTCGAGACAACTTACAGCGCGTTGTAGGGGGTTTCTGGACGTGGTTTTGATCGCTTTAGCTTCAGTGGATGGCAAGGAAGGGAGCTACGTTCTTCTTTTTGTCTGAAAACACCTCCAATATCGTTCTTGATCTCCCACTTTTCCAAGAATTTTTCAGTTTTTGTATGGCCGTTTTAACAGTTCTTAGGGTCGTGAATTAGGTTTAGGAGGCTTGCTTGCATATATGGCAATCAGTCTAGGTCAAAATTTGGGCTTTTATCCATATATATGGGAGAATTAGGTTTGCACTTTTTCACCATTGACAAACTTTCCAAATATGGCCAAATCTGAGATTTTGTGCACAAATAAGACCTAGCACGAATTGGTTAGTTGTCACATGATATATGAAAGCTGTACAAATCACCAAGATACTATTCCATTGATTTTTAGATTTTATTTGAATTATTATAGATTTAAAATGAATTAAATCAATAAAAATTAAATAAAATAGAAAAATAAATGTTTGGTCATGAAATCAAGCATGGGACACGTGTGTGGCATGACAAGGCTGAATCAAGTGGAAGAAAGTGGGCCCTTTTGTCAAAAATTGGAGTTTTGAGGATAGTTGACTTTTGCAAATTCATGAAAATTTCCCAACTTCTCCAATGCACAACTTACTCAATTTTGATCATATGACCATGTTCTGTGACATTTTGGAAAGATCTTGAAGTCCTCTAACCAATTCCTTTGGTCCCATGTCATTTGGATTTACCAATCTCAAGTTATGGCCTTTGACTCAAAGTGTACTTTTGTTGACTTTTGAAATTGACCTATAATGTAAAAATTGGTAACTTTGTGTGAGAGCATTTCTTGATCTTGGAGTGTGAAGATGGATTGTAGGAAATTGCATCCCCTTCAAAATGAGCTTTGGATGGAATTTTTCTGACAAACCATGAAAAAGTTATGCCCTGGTCAAGATATAGTTGACTTTTCAGCTGTCCAAAAATAGTAACTTTTGCATCTTGATGAATTTTGAGCTATTCTTGTGGAATCATGATCAAGACTTGATCAAATGATGATTGTGTACCCAAAATAAGATGTTGACACAAAATTATGACTTTTGACTGCAAAATGACCATTTTGCCCTTGCAGTTGACTGTAGATCAAATGGAGCTTTTGACTATGCAAATTGGCACTGTGAGTCTTGCAACTTGGCATGTAGTTGCTAGAGAATGTATATAGGCCTATGAGACTTGATTGAACCATTGAAAACCCTAAATTCCTTGAAAGAACCAAAACCCTAATTTTGAATTGATTGCCTAAGGAGGTGTTTTGACTGTCTAACTTTTGAGCAATCTTGAGCAATTTAAAGATCATTCTTGACAAATCTTGAGGAATATGGGAGGGAAAATTTTAGGGTACAACAGTTGCCCCTGTTCAATCTTCTTAAACCTGAGGATGTAGATTGGCTTGCGTGCCTTTCGTGATCTGAAGGTGGAAGATGATTGAACACTAAAGTGCCCAGAAATTTGCACTTGCATGGTGTAGTATCAGCATTGTGATGTCGGGAATGGGCTTACAGATGCCATTTGGAGAGATGATGGATAGGAGGATGGGCTTATAGTTTCCACCTGGAGGTTGTTGGTAGAATTGTAACTTTGTAAGTTGAAGGAAGGAACCTGTGTAGGGTTGCCTGATGATGAGTCCGTGTAAAACTTCATATGGAGTTGAGAAGGAACCGGTGTAGGGTTGTTTCGGGATAAGTTTGTGTGAAACTTCTGGAGGAACCTGGGTAAGGTTACTTTGGGATAAGTTCGTGTGAAACTTCTGGAGGAACCTGGGTAAGGTTACTTTGGGATAAGTTCGTGTGAAACTTCAGGATGAACTTGGGTAAGGTTACTTTGGGATAAGTTCGTGTGAAACTTCAGGATAAACCGGGGTAAGGTTACTGTGAGATAAGTTCGTGTGAAACTTCAGGAGGAACCGGGGTAAGGTTACTGTGAGATAAGTTCGTGTGAAACTTCAGGAGGAACCAGGGCAAGGTTACTTCGTGATAAGTCCGTGTAAAACTTCTGGAGGAACCTGAGTAAGGTTACTTTGTGATAAGTCCATGTAACACTTCTAGAGGAACCCGGGTAAGGTTACTTTGACGATGAGTTCGTGTAAAACTTCTGGAGGAACCCGGGTAAGGTTACTTTGACGATGAGTTCGTGTGAAACTGCATCTTGGAGAAGGAACCGGTGTAGGGTTGCCTGATGATGAGTTAGTGTAAAAACTGCATCTTAGAGAGAGAGAAGGAACCTGTGTAGGGTTTCCTGATGATGAGTCCGTGTAAAACTGCATCTGAAATAGAAGGAACCGGTGTAGGGTTTCTTCATGATGGTCAAGTAGATAATTGTCCTGTCTGGTTTCAGGTATTAACCTACAATCAATCGTCCACAGATTTTTCCTGGCTTGTTACAGGTATTAATCTGGAACTTAAGAAAGGTTAATCGAGGAGATAGTTGTCCTGGCTGGTTTCAGGCATTAATCTCTGATTTGAGAAAGAAAAATGGTCTTCCTGACTTGTTACAGGTATTGATCTTCAATCTCTTCATGTAGATAACCTTCCTGGCTTGTTACAGGTATCGATCTACAATCAGTCGTCCACAGAATCTTCCTGGCTTGTTACAGGTATTAATCTGGGACTTAAGAAGGTCGATGGTAGCCATCTTTTGGTTTGACCTTTTCCTGAAAAAGGTAAAACGTTAGCTGTATGCAATGTCATGATGTATGAAATGTATGATGTCATGATGTTCTCAAAATGAGTGAGATTTGTGTTGTATGATGCGTATGCATGTCATAATGTATGAAGATGTGATGTTTTTAGTTGGGGAAAATAAATCCCGGAGCTGCTGGAGAATAGTGTTGAGTTCTTCATTTCCGCTGGGGATGATGAACAAAGATGATTGTGAGAATAAACCTGTAGGAGAAGACAACTCCGATGGGGAATAAACCTGGTGAAGAGATTAATCTGCGGGGAATTACTCTGTGGGAAGAGATGCTTTGCTGAGATTTTAACGATAACTCCGTTGGGGATTCCGTTGATAAGCTCTGTTGGGGATTTTGACGATGAACTCCGCTGGGGGATAGAAAGAACTTCGCTGGGGATGATCTTTCCGTTGCAACTTGTTGAGGATAAACCAGTTAGACTCTTGTGGGGATAACCTTCTGAATTTGGCTGAGGAGATGCACTTGTACTCTGCAGGGGACAAGCTTCCAGAATCTACTGGGGAAGATGATTCAACTCCGGCGGGGAAGCTTTTTTAGACTGCGCTGGGAAATGGCTCCACGGGGGTATCTTGTATTCCGCTGGGGAACATTCTTATACTCTGTCGAGGAATATTAAGACTGTCGGGGATGCTCTTTACGCTTGCTAGAGAATATCCTTATACTCCGCTGGGGAATATTAAGACCTTCTGGGGATACCCGACCTTTTGAGGGCTGATGATAGACTAACTCTGCTTGGGGGAGAGTATTGTTGATTCGTCCGTAGTTGCAAGTCTCAGTGGGGAGAGCTACCATTACTGTCTTACTCTGCAGGGAGTGAAGGTATCTTGGTCATATTCTTCAGCTGAATCTACCTTGTACCTGGTGGACAGAGCAACTTGTACAGTTCGGACAATTCTTATTGCCCCAGTTTCTGTGGGAGAAGAAGGCCTATGAGGTGCTTGATTACTGCCGATTGACAAATCTTCTTCTGGTAGGCAAGTGACGAGATGACGGGACATAGTCGTACGCTTTTGATCCCTAACTTTTGCCTGGACCGCCCTTTTGGGTTTTCAGTCCATCGGGATACCCCTTTTTACCCAAGCCGCCTTTTCAGGTTTTCGACTTGCCGGGTGTACAGATTTTTTTTATTTTCATCCCTTATTTTTTTCCCGAACCCTTTTGGTTCGCCGGGAAGCCCTTATTTTTGCCTAGGCCAGTCGACCTAGCGGGTATTTGATTATGCGTAGTATTTTTTTTGACTATGTCCACGCTCTCAGAGTGCAGGGAGTTGTCACTGTCGGTAGTATTGTGTTGCCATACCACCAAAAGATGTTTGATCATGCAAGATTCGTTGATGGAATTCATGTCCAATGCCCCAATTGATTCAGATGAAGATCTGCCCCTGGCTATTTAGCATTTTGAGAGATTCCTTGAATCTTGACTTGATTTCCCCAGATGATGGACAATGATCATGCTGTGCCCCTTGATTGGAAGTGTTTTTCCACTTGAGGTGATCCTTTTTATTAAGAAGGTTTTTGTTCACCAGATATTCATCGTGCGAATTTCTCTGCTGTTGAACAAATAGTCATATGCAAACAATATTATTTTAAGAATGCAAAGCCTATGTCTGTTTTGAAGTTCTTTGAAAATGCAGTTTTTAATAAAACAAGTGAATTTTTGTAAAATGTGATGTCAACTCAGGATTTTACAGCAAACCCTACAGGAGTCAGGATACCTTTTGTAACAGTATGCTTTCGAACTAACCCATGCTTTAGCTAGGACTTTTTAAGGGTTATAACGTGGCATGGTTCATGGTTTAAGAAACAAAGTATAAAGGCTCAAATTTTATTTGTACCCACCCGTTCTTCGTGATGTTCTTCGATCCTAAACTCAGCTAATCGTGCATTAGATCTTGTTTGAGTCTTTGCTCTGACATACCAGTGATGGTTCGGATATTGACAATTTATTTTGAACATGCAGTCATTTTGTTGAGAGTTTGCAGGACCTCTTTCTTTTTGATTTTATTATCCCTGTCTTTTTGCCTGAACTGTTTCTTTTGTGATTACAGTCAGCGGGATTCCCCAGTTTTGTAAGTCTCCTTCATAGGTTTTGACTTGACAGGCTTTTATTTCGAAAGATAATGACTGTCTGTCCTTACGATTATACGAAACCATCACTGTCTCTTGTTTCAGAAGGACTTCTTTGATGCCATTCATTGTGCACCTGGATCAACTGAGAGAACTACCCTGCCCCAGGTTATGATTAAGGGTTTTAATTTTCGAAAAGAAAAACTCCAACTTCTTTGGCTCAAAGGGGTTGACGAGGGATTATCTTCCTTATAACTCCACTGTTTAGGATTTGAAACAATGCATGTACATCGTCAGCGGGGTCTATTCAAAAGCATACTGTAAAGATCGTGGTATCGTTTTCGTCATCCTCCCTCAAACGGCTTAGAATTTTTTAATCGAGAGTTTGAACATCACAAAAAGGAAATATGAATCAATTTTAAGCATAGTGAAAACAATTAATTCAAAACAGACACGTGTAATGCATTAATGAAATAAAAGAGTTTGACATGATAATTGTTTGAATAAGCCAAGAAAAATACAATTTCAGAATTCAAATGAACAAAAGTGCTTTCAATCCTAGCCATGTTTTGGCAAGGGAGCAGTGATCACATTGGGAGTCTCAGGAGGCTCGAATTCGATATCCTTAGCGTCAATCATATTTTGAATCTTGTATTTCAGCGCCCAATAATCATTAGTATCGTGCCCCGGGCTACCGGAATGATAAGCACACCTTGCATCTGGGTTGTAGTTAGGAGAAGAAGTCTTAGGGTTCGGATGAGGGTTTATCACCGTAATCAGATTCATCTTCAACATGTGCTACAATGCTTGTGACAATGGCATGTTGATGTTGGTGAACTGTCTTTTAGGCTCGTCCGGCCTTCGTTGATTTCCCCTTTGCTGTTGTCGATGTGACGCAGAACCAGAGATCAATACTGCCCCTACGTGTTGGTCACGACGACTCTTTTGACTGTACACAACATTGGACTCTTTCTTCCCACTGTAAGGCTTTTTCTGAGCATCAGAAGGTGTAGCTTCTTGAATCTTCCCACTTTTGATGCCGGCTTCAATTCTCTCACCAGTCAAGATAAGGTCTGTAAATCCGAATGAAGAGCTTCCAATCAGATGATTAAAGAATGGACCAGACAGGGTCCCCAGAAACATATCGACAAGTTCATGATCAGCCAAAGGCGGTTGCACCCTTCCGGCAAGGTCTCTCCATTTCTGAGCATACTCTTTAAATCCTTCACCCGTCCCTATTGACATACCCTGGAGTTGGGTATGCGTAGGAGCGAGGTCGGAGTTATACTGGTACTGCCTATAGAACGCAGTAGCCAAATCTTCCTAGTTGCGGATACTGGCTCCATCCAACTGATAGAACCACTCAAGCTGAGTCCCTAAAAGACTGTCTTGAAAGAAATGGATCCACAAGTTCTTATCAGCAGTGTAAGGTTGGATCCTCCTTACATATGACCGGAGGTGCAGCTTTGGACAGGAAGCTCCGTCATACTTGGCAAAGGCAGGTTCCTTAAACTTATGGGGAATCACCACCCCAGATGATAGACCTAGATCTTCGAAGTCCAGACCGGGCACCTTCTGTATCTCCATAGCGCTCAAACGGTCTTCCAGCTGTTTGTACTTATCTTCAGCAGGAGGATACTGTTCTTCATCATAGTCCGTCTCGTTGTCAGAGACTATAGGGCTAGGAGCCCTCCTTTCTTGTGGACTGTCTTTCTCTCCAAATGGGGTGGTTAGATCAACTTCACTCTGCAGCCCATTTCCAAACCTGCGCCCAGTATTGAACAGGACGGTCCTCTTCTTCTTCTTCTTCCTCTCTTTCAGAATCAGGGTCTTCAGGTCCTGCTGACCCTTAGCTAGGCTCATGACCAACTCTTGAAACTGGGCATTCTGGGCCTGGAGGGCCTTGATAGCTTGCTCAGTGGAAGGTTTAGTAGACATGGTGATTGCTGAAATAAACAGCGAAGAAGATAAGTGACCTGTAAAAGGGTACATGTTTATGCAGTTCATGAAATGAAATGCGTATGATTTATGTTTTCAAGGATCTCGTGGGGTAAACAAAGAAACTTGTTAGAATTTGAATTTTGCAGCTGGATTGAAGGAACTTCATGTTGCTGAGAGTCCTTCTTCAAGAGTCAGGCTCACCATATCGAGTGGGTCATAGCCCCTGACTCAAGTTATCATGTTTGGATTTCTAGATCACCTTGGCTAGAGGAAAATAAATCCCCTTTGCCCCTTGTTAGATGTCTGGTTCATCATGACCTGCATCACAAACCCTCGAGATCCTTGAAATGGTTAAGGAAATGCTATGGTATGATGTTATGATGTGTATGCTATGCGTGTGAGGTGATGTAAATAAGCCCTGCAATTAATCCAAATTGTTGGATAAGGACTATAAACAAAACCTGCAAGGAACTCATGTTGTCAGATAACAAGTAGGTGCAAGTAGTTCAAGTTTGAAGGCACACAAGTCACACTGAGAGCCCTTAGATTTCAGGCTGGCATGGAGTTTAGGCATTACCCTATTTCAGTTTCAGTTGGTTAAAACCTGTCCTAGAAATAGTAACCGGGTTCTAAAGGATCTCAATATCACTGACTACCCTCGATCTGTCATAATTCCAGTTTAGCAACCTTTTCTTGCGGCCGGAACCATCGCGAGAGTTTAGTCTCAATGAGTGTAGCATACTGCTACTGTTCTATGGCCAAGTTGGTCAATTTAAGGTTCTAAGGTCAGTTGGTGCTTAATGACTCCTCAGAAGACCCATATTCTCCTCGTTCCAACACAAGGGATATCGGTACAGACCAAGGTGTCACACCAACGTAGCTACTGCTTCATCCGTGTCGGTCTACACCGGACAGATCCCTCACAGTTTATTGCTACTTACCTAAAAAAGGGTATCCCCAGATCCGGGTTAGGATCTATAGAACTCCGATACAAGCCCACAAAATTAAAGCTTACAAGGCATTCAATTGAAAACATAGTGATCTAATCCTAAGGTACACCTCACTTATAAAGTCCCCAGCAGAGTCCTCAGTTCTGTGATCGGTGGAAATAGAACTGACTGTTTTGGAATGCTGGTTCGCATTTGCGTTTCGCAAAATGTCGCGGTAAGCAAGAGTCGCCACCGTCTTTTATTTTCTCCAACAAGGAAAGGACAAAAGCACAGCAAAATTCCTTTTCGAGATGTTTCTCAGGTTCGGGAGGTAGATTATAGAAAGGGAAGGTGTTAGCACCCTTTCTATCCGTGGTTATCCACGGGCTCTTAGGTACTTTCTCACTATGTTTTCAAAAAGATTTTGCTTTTCTTGTGTTTGTGGGTTTTGAAAAGAGTTTTGTTTGAAAACTTCGATTTAACTCTTGTATCTGTCCTCAAGAGTGTATGAAGTGTTGTTTGAAAACTTTGTTTGAAAAGTGTGAGTGCGAAAAGTTGTTTTGTTTTGAAAGAGCAAGTACCTGAGAACCTCTACCTACTCAAGAGAAATTAAGCTGTGTAAATGTCCTTCAGACAGTACTATCCCACTATTGAGAAGTAGGTAGCACCGTCGTTGGAGTTTTCGGGTCAATTCGATTATGGGACATGTGGTCACTAAAGCAATGGTAGGATGCCTTAGCGGTAACCCTAATGTCTTAGATCGTTTTATCCGAGGCAACCGTTTCGAGGCAACTTTGATCTTTAGACAGGAGGGCGACCTCTAAAACTTCCTATACTCAATGACCACGTCGAGGCAACCAAGTGAGGCGTACCCTAAGAGTGGCATGTGCGAGTGTGTCAGGTTTCAGTTATGTTATCTTTGTACATGTTATGGTGAGCTACGATTGATTTTATTTTAAGAGAGATCTTGTCATGCATAGCCTATTTAACATACATCTAGCAGTTAATAGTTGCGGAAAATAAAACTAAACTATTACATGGCGTCGGGTATTTACATCGCCAAAAACAAACCCTTGAAAAAGTAAATTGCGGGAAATTAAATAAAAGCGATAAAAAAGCTCCTAAGTTAAAATTAAAGCTATTACATCCTCAGAACAATTACATAATGGATAAATATACATATTAAATAAGTCATACGCGAGAATCGAAGAGTTTTTAGGGTTTTGACCCTTTTTTTAGGAAAGAAAGAGGTTTTTGTTATTTTGCATTTAATTAAATTAAACCTAGGCTAATTAATTAATTAATTACAAAGAGAAATATTTTTGGGTTTTTGGAATGTTCAAGGAAATAAAAAATAAAATGATTAAATATTTTAAAACCTAATTCTACACCAATTTTTATTTATTGCAAAAATTATTAAAATTATGCCTAATTAAAACTAACAAATTATATTAATATTTATTTACAAAAATAGACTAACTAAATTTAATAAATAAAAATATTATATTTTATGTTTTCTGATTTTATTATGAAAAATGTTAATTATTTTAGTTAGTAGCTAATTAAATTAAGAAAATAAATCAAGTAAAAAAATATAAATGAAAGAAAATAAAAAGGCAAACCCAGGGGGTCTGGGCCCAAAGAGGGTGTATGCTTGGCAATTTCCGGGCCCAAAGGCGTTTCAGCCTTGTTGACTTTTCAGATGTCCTGCGTGTGCATTGACTGTGGAGTATGGTGGACATCATCTTGTGACCACTGGATCTTGGCCTGAAGCCACTTGGCCAGCATCTGGAGAAGGGCGTATGATGGACTCCCTTTTGAAAGTTGCACATGAGTACATAAGGAAAAATTGTAACAAATATTTGGGGGACCTGGGATTCGAACCCAGGTCCCAGTGCTCATTGGACGTTCGCTCAACCACTCCACCAACCTGCCTTATTTGTTATTGGAATAATAAGTAATCAATATATTAACAAACAAATAAATGTGCCTGAAAAAAAAATGAAAGCGCGCGGATTTTAAAAGGACGAATGGGAGGGAGACGCGTCAGCGTCTTCTTCGTTGAACCCTGTGTTTTTTCCTGCGGATTCTTATCCGCAACAAAATCCGTTGCTTATTCCTAAAATCTCTTCCAGGTCATATAAACGCACACTAAGGGCGTCAATGTGATCGTCCCTCTTCCCTGAGCATGAATATAGCCATGATTGGCCTTGATTTTACCTGTACCAGAAACGCCTAAAAAACAAAGCTTGGAACCCTAGGTTCGGGTATTACGTTAGAGGTTCCAAAAACAAAATTGAATAATGCCAAATTGTTCTAAATTGAATGATAAACACAAATATGCCAAGATTTTAAAGAAAAGGCGCAAGAATTGGAGGTTGAGATTCCATGTTCAGATCAAGGTTCGAAACAACTTACAGCGCGTTGTAGGGGGTTTCTGGACGTGGTTTTGATCGCTTTAGCTTTAGTGGATGGCAAGGAAGGGAGCTACGTTCTTCTTTTTGTCTGAAAACGCCTCCAATATCGTTCTTGATCTCCCACTTTTCCAAGAATTTTTAAGTTTTTGTATGGCCGTTTTAACAGTTCTTAGGGTCGTGAATTAGGTTTAGGAGGCTTGCTTGCATATATGGCAATCAGTCTAGGTCAAAATTTGGGATTTTATCCATATATATGGGAGAATTAGGTTTGCACTTTTTCACCATTGACAAACTTTCCAAATATGGCCAAATCTGAGATTTTGTGCACAAATAAGCCCTAGCACGAATTGGTTAGTTGTCACATGATATATGAAAGCTGTACAAATCACCAAGATACTATTCCATTGATTTTTAGATTTTATTTGAATTATTATAGATTTAAAATGAATTAAATCAATAAAAATTAAATAAAATAGAAAAATAAATTTTTGGTCATGAAATCAAGCATGGGACACGTGTGTGGCATGACAAGGCTGAATCAAGTGGAAGAAAGTGGGCCCTTTTGTCAAAAATTGGAGTTTTGAGGATAGTTGACTTTTGCAAATTCATGAAAATTTCCCAACTTCTCCAATGCACAACTTACTCAATTTTGATCATATGACCATGTTATTGGACATTTTGGAAAGCTCTTGAAGTCCTCTAACCAATGCCTTTGGTCCCATGTCATTTGGATTTACCAATCTCAAGTTATGGCCTTTGACTCAAAGTGTACTTTTGTTGACTTTTAAAATTGACCTATAATGTAAAAATTGGTAACTTTGTGTGAGAGCATTTCTTGATCTTGGAGTGTGAAGATGGATTGTAGGAAATTGCATCCCCTTCAAAATGAGCTTTGGATGGAATTTTTATGACAAACCATGAAAAAGTTATGCCCTGGTCAAGATACAGTTGACTTTTCTACTGTCCAAAAATAGTAACTTTTGCATCTTGATGAATTTTGAGCTATTCTTGTGGAATCATGATCAAGACTTGATCAAATGATTATTGTGGACTCAAAATAAGACGTTGACCCAAAATTCCGACTTTTGACTACAAAATGACCATTTTGCCCTTGTAGTTGACTGTAGATCAAATGGAGCTTTTGACTATGCAAATTGGCACTGTGAGTCTTGAAACTTGGCATGTAGTTGCTAGAGAATGTATATAGGCCTATGAGACTTGATTGAACCATTGAAAACCCCAAATTCCTTGAAAGAACCAAAACCCTAATTTTGAATTGACTGCCTAAGGAGGTGTTTTGACTGTCTAACTTTTGAGCAATCTTGAGCAATTTGAAGATCATTCTTGACAAATCTTGAGGAATATGGGAGGGCAAATTTTGGGGTACAACAATCTCTAAGAGTTGAGTTGTCTTGTCTTGACTTAAAATAGCATTAACTATAACAGGACGATTCATCTCTTTATCTAAGAATTCGTATCTGAGGTTCTTGGGAACTTCCTTAAGTTCTAAAGATTGTTTCAAAGGGCAAGGCATGGGATCAGGAGTAAGCGATAAACATTCATAGAGGTCGTCATAGATGCAAGGTTCTAAACCTTGAAATCCATCGTCCTCCATAATGGGGGTCGAAGGTAACTTAATATTTTTGTTAGATTCCTCTCTCTTAAGTTCTAATATACACTCGTCAATGACGTCGATGGCATAACAAGCATCTCCTATGAATGGTGCCATTAAGAACTTTGAAAGAATAAATTCTATCTTCTTATCACCCACCTCAAATGTTAATTTTCCTTTCTTAACGTCAATTATGGCTCTGGCTGTTGATAGGAATGGTCTACCTAAGAGGATTGGGATTTCTTCGTCTTCTTTAATATCCATAACCACGAAATCAGTTAGGATATATAGCTGACCGATCTTAACTAGTATGTCTTCAAGTATGCCTATAGGATACTTAACTGATCTATCGGCCAACTGGAGAGACATTTTAGTCGGCTGCAATTCTCCTAAGTTTAACCTTCTACAAACTGCTAAAGGCATAAGGTTGACGCTAGCTCCTAGGTATAAGAAGGCTTTGTCAATAGTATGATTTCCTAAGATACAAGGAATGGAAAAACTTCCTGGATCCTTTTCTTTCTTGGCAAGTTTATTTTCTGAAATAAAATTGCATTCGATAGGTTTGGGATCATCAAGTCTACGATTGTTGGTCAGGATGTCTTTTAGGAATTTAGCATTAGATGGTATCTGAGTGATGGCTTCGGTGAAAGGAATCTCTACATGGAGTTTTTTATAACTTTAACAAATCTCTGGTATTGATTGTCAAGTTTGGTTTGTTTAAGTCTTTGCGGAAATGGGACTGGGGGTTTGTACGGGGGTGGTGATTTATTAGTTTTATCTTTTAATTCTTGTTCTTTTTGCTTTTCGGGTTCCTCTAGTTCCTCCACTTGGTCTGTAGGCAAAACATTTGTCTTAGGTTGTGAGGGTGTACTCATGGCTGGATTCTTGGGTCCATCGTAAGTAGTCCCACTTCGTAAGGAAATGGCATTAGCTTTCCCTTTAGGATTTGGTTGAGGTTTTCCAGGGAATTGTTCTCCAGGTGTAGTGTGTGGGGCTTGTGTTTGGGATATCTTCAAGATCTGGGTTTCAAGCATATTGTTATGCATAATTATCTGATCAACCTTAGTTCCTAATTGCGTGATTAGTTTGTTTACGTGAATATTCTGATTTAGGAACTCTTTGTTTTGCTGGGTTTGAGCTGAAATGAAATTTTCCATGATTTTCTCAAGGTTTGGTTTGGGTGCCACAGCTTGCATAGGTTGATTTGGTCTTTGGGCTTGGAAACCTGTAGGTCTCGGAGGTGCAGAGTTTTGTATTGGGCTATTGTTTTTATAAGAAAAGTTTGGGTGATTTCTCCATCCGGGGTTGTAAGTGTTTCAAAATGGGTTTCCTTGGGTGTAATTTACTTGGTCTGAGCAAGGCTCATTCAACAAGTTACATTCCGCAGGTTGATGTCCTTGGGTTCCACAGAGTTCGCATTCGGAAGCTACTGCGGCTACAGTATTAGGGTTTTGAGACATGTTTTGAACTTTTAAGGTAAGAGCGTCCATTTTAACTTGCATCATGTCTAGAGAACTTATCTCATGTTTTCCTCCTTGGGTATCCTTTTTCTCTACCATAGCTCGTTCTGTTCCCCATTGGTAATGGTTTTGGGCCATGTCCTCAATGAGAGCGCAGGCTTCTAGGTAAGGTTTATTCATCAATGCGCCACCAACGGCAACATCGATAGATATCTTTGTGTTGTAATGGAGTCCATTATAGAAGGTGTGGATGATTAGCCATTGTTCTAGGCCATGGTGTGGACAGGCTCTTAACATGTCCTTATATCTCTCCCAAGCTTCAAAAAGTGATTCTCCCTGGTTTTGGTTAAATCTAGTGATTTGGTTTCTAAGGACAACAGTTTTGCTGGGCGGAAAATATCTTGCGATAAATACTCTCCTAAGGTCTTCCCAGGTTGTTATTGAATTGGTTAGAAGGGAATCTAACCAATCTCGTGCTTTATCTCTGAGGGAAAAAGGGAATAATCTTATTCGTATTGCCTCAGGCGAAGCACTATTGCATTTTAAAGTGTCTGCTAATTGTATAAAAGTTTTTAAGTGTTGATTCGGGTTCTCAGTAGCGAGACCACCGAATTGGTTTTGTTGCACCAATTGTAGCAATGAGGGTTTTAGTTTGAAATTATTTGTGGTTATAGCTGGGTTTATGATACTTGAACTAGGTTCCTCATCTGATGGTTGGGCAAATTCCTTAAGCGGTCTTTGGTTACGATTCTCGGCCATAGTTTTTCTAATTCTATGGATAAAATGGATGTAATGTTCAGGTTCTTCTAAAGGATTGAATAAGGTTTCGGTGCTGTGAGATCTTCGCATTAACCGTACTGTAAAACTTAGTCTAGACGGTGCGACTATAGGGTGCAAAATTTGACGAAATTGTCCCCGGCAACGGCGCCAAAAACTTGATGCGGTGTATTCGCAAGTGTACGAATTGTGTCAGAGTAATATAAAAGATTATCTGTTGTACCCCAAAATTTGCCCTCCCATATTTCTCAATACATGTCAAGTGAGGTCCTCAAATTGCTCAAGGAAGTCCAAGGGTTGACCAAACCAACTCTCTCCTAAGGCAGTCTACCCCAAATTAGGGTTTCATTTTGCACCAAGTTGTTTGAATCAAAAGGGTCCCAAATTCTCAGTATTGTCCTAATATATTCTCAAGATCATCCATGTCATGTTTCAAGCCTTGCAGAGGAAGTTTGCTCAGTCAATTGCTCAAAGGCCTGAAAATCGACTGTGCTAGGGCAAAAGTCAATTGTGGCCCACATACAGTCAAACTTCAAGATTTTTGGTCAACATTATCATTTTTAAGTATTATTCATCATTTGATCAAGGTTTGATCATGATTCCTCAAGGATTGCTCACAATTCATCAAAACCCAAAAGTTGTTAAATTAGGGTTTTTCAAGAAAAGTCAACTCAACTTTGACCAAGCATAACTTTCTCATACTTTATAAAAAATGACCCATACAAAGCTCATTTTGAAGAGGATATAATTCCCTACAATCCATATTCATCTCCCAAGTTCAAAATATGCACTCACAAGAAGATATGAATTTGGACATTATAGGTCACTTTGAAAAGTCAACAAAAACACCTTTTGGTTCAAAGCTTCATACATGAACATGGAAGACTCAATTGAGATGAGACCAAAAGGGTTGCTTATATGACATCTTAAGATTTCTAAAAAGTCCAATAAAACCTCTCTAGAGTCAAAATTGAGGGAGTTATGCATTGGCCAATTTGACCTTTTTTACAAAATTGCCAAAAGTCAAAAGTGTCCAAAATTGCATTTTTTGCTAAATGGGCCCAACTTTTTATGCTTGCACTGAGTTTGTAATGTGACCCACGATCCATGAGCCCTTCCACTTGTCATTATTTTATTTTTGTCATTTATTTTGATTTTATTTCATTTAAATAAAATAAAATCAAAATAAAATATTGAAAATATCAAAAGTTAATTAAATCTTGATATTTTGTGCATGATTAGGTCCATTACACAGTTGGAAACAAGATCAAATCGTGCAAGGTTCAAAATGTACGGAAAAAGATTGAGTTTGCTTGTTTTGGAAAGATTTTGCACAAGGATCAAATCATGAATCAATATTCATAATTGGAGAAGATTTGAAACAAATTGTAACCCTAATACATTCTTGGGTACATAAGGAACAAGTGCAGACCATAAACAGGAGGCTGGAGGCGTGCAAGAGAGAAAACAAGTTTCAAAAATTCAAGAAGAAAGTTGCAGACCAATTTCCACGTTTCAGATCACTTCAAGACATTCTAGTAATCCCAATCGTTTGTTGGACATCCCTGGACAAAGATTCAATCGCTAGCAAGCTTCCCCACACTCAGAATCACGCTGTAAGGTTCATACGGTTTATCACTTTTCTTGAATTCGAATATCTTAATTCTGGCATCTTTAACATGATTGATTGACATATTCTTAAACCTTTTGATGTTTGCAAGCTAATGGTTATATTTAATTGCGTTTTTATTGACTGAACATGAAAGTGCCATGGCTAGGGTTTTTGCTTTGTTTTTAGGGGTTTTTTGTACAAGTACAATTAGGCATGGATAATGGTACCATGATGCTCGTGAGGTTGCAACGAGTGGATTGGTACCATTGGTTTTCAGTCATCATGCTTGTATGAGATTTTGGAAAGGCACATGGTTATACCTACACTCAGATCTCTGTAGGTAAAAGCTTCCAGGGCTAACACGATGGTGGGAGGAAGAAGAAGGACACGCAGCGCTTCATGGTTTGCCAGTTTGAATTTCGCGCGTTCCAACGATTAGCTTTTTGTTTTTATCATATAATATTTATTTGTTATTATTTATACAACTAATACAACCAGCTCAGCTGGCAAGCATGCAGTAGAGGAATGCTTAAGGACCTAGGTTCGATCCCCAAGTCCCAACCTTGGTTTCATATTATTTTGCTTTGCATAATCAGGTGCACAAGTGTCCCTTGCATCCACCATACATCATCAACATCCAACCATCAGATCATCAACATGCCAGATCTAAGGCCTTTTCCCATGAGGGTCCACCATACGCCCAACCAAGCAAACACATGGGATTGGAAAAGTCAAAGGGGCCAGGAATTATTGGGCTCAGAATTGCAAATTGCACCCCCTTCTTGCTAAACAACACCAGACCCATTCTTCCTCTTTTCTATTTCTTTTCTTTTATTTAATTTAATTAGTTTAATTATTTTTTAACAAAATTAATTTCTTTTTCATAAAAATCATAAAATCAAGTTTCACAAAATTTAGAATTAGGTTTTAATTTATCAATTTAATTTAATGTTAGTTTAATTTAATCTAGGATAATTCTAACCTTTTTTTTATAATTAAAATCAATTAGCAAATTAGGGTTCAACTTTTGATTTAATTTTTATTTCTTTCTCAAAATAAAAAATACAAAAAATAGGATAATTTAATTATTTTTCTTAATTAAAATTAATTAGTAATTAGGTTTTTTATTATTATTCAATCAAACTTTATTTTCTCAAAATAGCAAAAACCATAAAAAATAAATTTTATCTTAAATTACAATTAGGTATTTTGGGTCAAAACCCTAAATCTCTCATTTTCGATTCATCGCGCACGTTTATTATTTTTGCAATATTAATGTAACTGCTCATGGTATGTAATAGTTTAATTAGAATTTTATTTATTTATCATTTTACGGGTTTTTTGGCTATGTAATTAATCCCTACCCTGAAGCCTTGTAATAACGTAGGTTTTATTTCTCGCATTTTAATTCTCGCAAATATTAAATGTTAGATGTATGTTAATAGGATTGTATGACAAGATTGCATGATGATTTAAAACGGCTAGAAAACCCTAATGTGCAAAGATAATAACTGAAATCAAATCACTCGCACATGCGCACTCCTAGGGTATACTCTCACTTCGGTTGCCTTCAGTAAACGATCATTGAGTATAGGGTGTCTTAGTGGTTTCCCTCCTGTCTAACAAAGATTAAAAGTCCCGTTCGGAAATGTTGCCTCTGAAATGTTGCCTCGAATATGATATTAAGACTCTAGGGTTATTACTAAGACGTCCTAATATTGCTTTGGTGATCGTACGTCCCTTACGAATTGAGACTTACAATTCCAACGACGGTGCTACCTATTTCTCAATAGTAGGATAACGCTGTCTAAAGGAAACAAGAACAGAAACGATTCTTTTTTCGAGTAGGTAGATGCTAATAGGTACTTTCTCAAAATCAAACTTTTCACACTTACACTTTTTTTCAAACAAAGTTTTCAAAAAACAATTCATAACACTCTCGAGGACAGAAACAAGGGTTAAAACGAAGTAAAACAAAACTTTTCAAAACAAACACACACAAGCAATTTTAAAAGATGAGCAAGTACCTAAGAGCCCATGGAAAACCATGGATAGAAGGGATGCTAATACGTTCCCTTTCTATAATCTACCCCCCGTACTCAGAATATCTCGAAAAAGGACTTTTTCTATGCTTTTTTTCCTTTCCGGTTGGATAAAATAAAAGACGGTGGCGACTCTTGCTTACCGCGACATTTTACGAATAAAAAATGCAAAATGCAAACCAACATTTTTTCAAAATTGCCGGTTCTGCCACTGTATCACAGAACTGGCGACTCTGCTGGGGACTAATAAGTGGGGTATACCTTAGGATTTAGTTCATCATAAATTGCTTCTCTTGTTTGTTTTGGTTGCTTTACTTTTAAGGGTTTTGTTTGGGAGTTACTATAGATCCTAACCCGGATCTGGGGACACCTTTTAGTTAAGTAGCAATAAACTGTGAGGGAACTGTACGGCATAGACTGATAAAGTTGAAGCAGTAGCTACGTTGATGTGGCACATTGGTTGGTACCGGTATCCCTTGTGGAGAAACGGAGAGAATACGGGGCCGTTATGTGTGTCGTTAAGCATCAACTGACCTTAGAACCTTTAATCGACCAACTTGGCCATTAGAAAGTAGTGAGATAGCCGACCTCGGTATAAAGTTGAGAACTGGTTAATACTCGATGCTACACTCATTGAGACCATACTCTCGAGATAGTTCCGGCCGCAAGAAAAGATTGCATGAGATGAAACCATGACCGATGAAGGATGGTCAGTGATATTGAGAACCTCTAGAACCCGGTTACTTTTGCTAGGATAGGTTGAAACCAACTGAACTTCAAGAGGGTAGTACCTTTGACCTAATGCAAGCCTTAAACTTAAGGGCTTTTGTGTGACTTGTTTGCCTTTGCCATGCCTGTTATCTGCTATGCCTGTTGTTTTTATCATGACATCATGCATCATAACATAGCATGCATACTTCATTACACTAACCATTTCAAAGACCAAGGGGATTTATCTTTGTTCTGTTTTGCAGATTATGGCTTCCGTGCGCAGAAAAACCATCCGAGTTAACTTTGTGCAAATACCTGCTCAACTTAAAGAGTTAGCCTCAATAGTTTCTGAGACTTCTATGTTCATTAAGAGACATGGTCAGCTTCTTAGCCTAGTAACCTCAAAGTTTGATGAGCATATGATGAGTGTGCTTTTCCAGTTCTTCGATCCTGTGCATCATTGCTTTACCTTTCCGGATTACCAGATGGTTCCCACTTTGGAAGAGTTTTCTCACTTATTGGGCATATCCATCCTTGAGAAGGTACCCTTCACAGGTATGGAAGAGGTTCCTATACCAGAAGACATTGCCTCAGCTCTGCATCTGAAACAGGCTGATGTAGTATCCAATTGGGAAACACGAAGCAGGGTCGAAGGGTTCTTAGCCAAACTTCTGATAGACCAGGCTCATCTATTCTGGGATAATTTGGATTTGCAGGCTTTTGAAGATGTCTTGGCTCTCCTTATCTATGGTTTGGTTCTCTTCCTGAATCCGGATTCCTTTGTAGATGTGCACGCTGTCAAGATTTTCCTTTCTCGCAATCCTGTGCCTACTCTACTGGGTGATATCTTGCATGCCCTCTACACTCGTACTGTGAGGAGAAGAGGGTCTCTTATGTGTTGCATGCCTCTACTGTCGAGGTGGTTTATTTCGCACCTCCCTAAGTCTGTGTTGAAGAACGAAGAAGGTTTGGTTTGGTCCTACAGAATAATGTCACTTGCCCATACAGACATTCTTTGGTGTTCCCAGGCTATGGAAGACACTGCTGTCATTGATTGTTATGGGGGATACCATAATGTCCCATTGCTCGGAATCAGAGGGGGTATAACCTATAATCCTTGTCTAGCTTTGTGAAAATTTGGTCGTGCTCGGAGAGACGGTCCCCATGAGCTACTTCCTGAGAATATTGCATTTGACTACAAGGAAGATGTTGACAAGCACCGCCAGAGGTGTATACGAGCTTAGGGTATGGTGAACAGATCTGACCCCCAAGATTTGGGACCAAGGACTTCCCTTCATATGAAGCTTTACCTCCAATAGGGTCCGAGCTCGTGCCCAGAAGCTTGGGATGCATTATGAAGCCATATTGCCTGTGATTGTGGAGCCCACTAATGAAGAAGGCGTTCCTTACACGATTCTTTATCCTTACATGCCCACTGATCCTGAGGCATTGCAGAGGTCTTGGATTCAACTGAAAGAGGAAAGGGATACTTACCGAGATAAGTATCAAGAGCAGGAAAGGAAGATTTTGAAGCTCACCAGGCAGATCGAGGAAGAAAGAGTGATCAATGACTACGTCAGCACAAAGAGGAAGCGTCCATGGGATTTTTGATTTTTTCTTTTCTAGTTTTAGATTTGTTTTTCATTTACTTCGTTGTAACGCCTCAAAAGCGTTGTTGAACCTTTTACAAGTTAATCTAATAAAGTTTGTTTATTTTTGGTTTGCAAATTTAAATTTCCCAAAGTCTTTTAAATCATTACATACGCATCCCGTTATCACGCACATCATTACAGGTACCATTACAGGTTTCTCATCTCCTTCGCTGTTTATTTCAGCAGAAATGTCTTCTGATCAAGCCATCAAAGATCTTCAGGCACAAAATGCCCAATTCCAAGATGTTCTTGAGCTTGGATAAAGGGCAAGAGGATTTGAAGACTCTCATTCTGAAAGAGAAGAAGAAGAAGAAGAAATTCGTTCTTCTGAATATGGGCAGAAGGTATGAGGAAAGGTTGAAACAACAAGCTGATATGATCTCCTCATCCAAGGACGGGGAGAACCAAGAAGAATAAAAGGGCCCCAGTCCTGCAATCTTTGATAATGATACTGATTTTGATGATGAGCAATATCCTCCTGTCGAGGATAGGTACAAGCAGCTAGAAGACCGGCTGAGTGCTATGGAGATTCAGAAGATCCCTGGTTTGGATTTCGGAGAACTAGGATTGGTATCGGGAGTGGGGATCCCTCATAAGTTCAAAGCTCCAGGTTTTGCTAAGTATGATGGAGTGTCTTGCCCAAAACTCCATCTCCGCTCTTATGTCAGGAAAATTCAACCCCACACTGCTGATATAAATTTGTGGGTGCATTTCTTTCAAGATAGTCTGTCAGGGACTCAGCTTGAATGGTTTTATCAGTTGGAAGGAGCCAATGTCCGAAACTGGGAAGACCTTGCTGCTGCTTTTTACAGACAGTATCAGTATAACACCGACCTTGCTCCCACTCGTACTCAGCTCCAGGGTATGTCTATGGGTGCAAGTGAAGGTTTTAAAGACTATGCTCAAAAGTGGAGAGACTTGGCTGGAAGAGTCCAACCCCCTTTGTCTGATAGGGAGTTGGTTGACATGTTTCTAGGGACGCTATCTGGTCCATTTTTTAATCATCTGATCGGAAATTCGTCATCTGGGTTTACTGAGTTGATTTTGACTGGAGAGAGAGTAAAAGCTGGTATCTGAGGTGGTAAAATACAGAAGGATACTTCATCAAGTGCAACAAAGAAGCCTTTCACCGGTAAGAAAGAAGCTAGTGCAGTCTACGAACCGAGGGGCCAAAGCAGACCTGAACACCGTCAAGCAGTAAATGAGGTAGTGATATCAAGACCCACAGTTGGTCCACAATGCAACGATCAACAAAGGGTGGAAAGGCCACAAAGGCAGTTCACTCGGCTCAATATGACCCTAACCCAAATTCTACCATAATTATTGAAGACCAATCTGGTAACTTTGAGAGAGGCCCCGAAGAACCCCAACACCACTTCTCCTTACTATAACCCGAATGCCCGCTGCGCCTATCACTCTGAAAGTCCGGGTCATGATACAAACAACTGTCGGGCCTTGAAAAACAAAGTGCAAGACTTGATCGAAGCCAAAGAGATTGAGTTTGACGCTCCGGAGAAGCCCAACATCATAACTGCTCCCATGCCCAAACACGGCTCGGGAATCAATGCTATTGAGGTTGTCTCCGTCACAGAAGATGCTGATGATGAGAACTTGGATGTTGACAGCTGGATCTACCTTACAACCAATGGTGGATTGAATAACTGGACGATGAAGGACTTCATACCTGTTTCTTTTATTCCACAGTAATTGACTTTTGTTTTAAGAAGTTGTAATAAACAGTTTGAAACTTTACAGCCTGGTGCCTGGCCCGAGGCACTTTGGCCTTGCTTGTGAGGGCTTATTATTTGTCATTTTCATATATCATTAATAAAGCATTGGACATTTCTTGCATTGAAAATTTTGCGCTCCTTGTTTTTCTTTTCTGTCTCTCACTCTATTGAAATAGCTATTCTCTTACACACACACTCACGTATCATAATGCAGATCCATATCCACTCTAGATCCCATTGATAACAACTCTCCTACTGCCAGTTATAACTTCGAAAATACGATCAACCAAGCTAAGGACGAAGGTGAGGATGATTGTGAGGTACCTGGAGAACTTGTTAGACTGTTACTACAGGAAGAAAGGGCCATACAGCCTCATGAAGATCCAGTTGAATCAGTGAATTTGGGTACAGAGGAAGACATGAAAGAGGTTAAGATAGGTGCGAATCTGGTGCCTAGTGTCAAGCAACGGTTGATACAGATGCTACTCAACTATATTGAGATCTTCGCTTGGTCTTATGAAGATATGCCTGGTTTGGACACTGATATTGTGGTACACCGCCTGCCGACTAAAGAAGAATGTCCTCTGGTAAAACAGAAGGTTCACCATATGCACCCTGAGATGTCTGAGAAAATTAAAGCTGAAGTCATGAAGCAGTTTGATGCAGGATTTTTAGCTGTCACTTCTTATCCGCAGTGGGTTGCCAACGTTATTCCGGTGCCTAAGAAAGATGGTAAGGTACGGATGTGTGTGGACTATAGAGATATGAACAGGGCAAGCCCCAAGGATGACTTCCCACTTCCTCATATCGATGTTCTGGTCGACAACACCGTGTAACATAAGATCTTCTCCTTCATGGATGGTTTTTCTGGCTACAATCAGATCAAGATGGATCCCGAGGACACGGAGAAGACAACCTTCGTTACACAGTGGGGCACCTTCTGTTACAACGTAATGCCTTTCGGGTTGAAGAATGCTGGGGAAACTTATCAGTGTGCCATGGTCGCTTTGTTCCACGACATGATTCACCATGAGATCGAGGTTTATGTTGATGACATGATAGCCAGGTCCCAGACTGAGGAAGAACAACTTGACCATCTCCAGAAACTGTTCGACAGGTTGAAGACGTACATGCTGAGGTTGAACCCGAACAAGTGCACCTTCGGGGTAAGGTCTGGTAAGCTGCTGGGTTTCATCGTCAGTGATAAGAATATTCAGGTGGACCCTGCCAAGGTAAAAGCCATACAGGAGATGCCGACTCCCCGCATAGAAAAGGAAGTTAGAGGCTTTTTGGGACGTCTGAATTACATTGCCAGGTTCATTTCACACCTAACCGTTACTTGTGAGCCAATCTTCAAGCTGCTGAAGAAAGATCAAGTGGTAAAGTGGAATGACGAGTGCCAGACCGCTTTCGAAAGAATCAAGGAATATCTTCAAGAACCGCCAATTTTGATGCCTCCAGTTGAAGGAAGACCTTTGATCTTATACTTGACAGTACTGGATAGTTCAATGGGGTGCGTGCTGGGGCAGCATGACGAGTCTGGCCGAAAAGAGCATGCTATTTACTACCTTAGCAAAAAGTACCGACTGTGAGACATGATGCTCATTGCTCGAGAAAACTTGCTGCGCTTTGGCATGGGCTACTCGCCGGCTGAGACAGTATATGCTGACTCACACCACCTTTTTGATATCAAAGATGGATCCAATCAAGTATATCTTCGAAAAGCCTGCCTTATCCGGAAGAATAGCAAGATGGCAGATGATCTTAACTAAGTATGACATCCAATACACAACCCAAAAAGAAATCAAGGGGAGTGTATTGGCGGATCATTTGGCGCATCAGGCCGTGGATGACTACCAGTCCATGAATTTCGAGTTCCCGGATGAGACCATCATGTTTGTGACCGACTGTGAAGAACCTGGACCGGATGATAGACCTGAGGAAGGATCTCGATGGTCTATGTATTTTGATGGAGCATCAAACGCATTGGGTAACGGTATTGGCGTTGTGATCATATCTCCTGAGGGCTGTCATACTCCGTTCACCACCCGATTATGTTTTAACTGCACCAACAATACAACGGAGTATAAAGCATGTATCCTGGGTCTTCGAGCTGCTATTGACCTGAGGATTAAGTTCTTGAGTGTATTAAGAGATTCTTCTCTAGTGATCAGTCAGATCAAAGGCGAGTGGGATATGAAGCACCCAAATCTTATTCCTTACAAAGAGTGTGTATTGACGTTTCTCCCTCACTTTGAGGAGATAACCTTTGAACACTTCCCCGGAGAAGAGAACCAGTTAGCGGACGCGCTAGCTACCATGTCTTCTATGTTCCAAGTCAGGTGTGACAATGAAGCTCCCCAGATTACCATCGAGAGGTTGGACGGACCCGCATATTGTTGTGACATTGAGACTGAAGAGGTAGCGGATAAACCCTGGTTTCATGAGATAAAGAGGTATCTTGAGGCTCAAGAATACCCCGAGGGTGCATCTGTTAATGATAAGAAGTTCTTGAGAAGGTTCGCCACGAAGTTCTTCGTCAACAATGTTATCCTTTACAAGCGTAACCATGATTCAACCTTACTACGATGTGTGGACAAAAGCGAGGCGGAAAGGATCATGGTAGAGTTACATGAAGGTGCCTTCGGAACTCATTCCAGTGGACATACCATGGCAAAAAAGATCCTACGGGCTGGATATTATTGGTCCACTATGGAAGCCGATTGTTATCAGCATTCTCGACCTGTCATAAGTGCCAAGTCTATGCTGATAAGGTGCATGTACCTCCAGTTCCTATGAATGTTCTGACAGCTCTTTGGCCCTTTGCAATGTGGGGTATCGACATGATTGGCGAGATCAGACCTACTGCGTCTAACGGGCATCGCTTCATTCAGGTAGAAATTGATTATTTCATAAAGTGGGTTGAGGCAACTCCCTTTTCTACAGTGAGCAAGAACGTCGTGGCACGGTTTATCCGACACAATCTGATTTATCGATACGGTGTACCAGAGAGGATCATTACAGACTATGATACAGTGGGAGAACTGACTTGAGGGTTTTGTGTTTTATCACAAATGTTGCGATTAGCAAGAGTCGCCACTGACTTTTCTTTTATCCAAAAGGAAAGGTGAAAAAGCACAGGAAATACCTTTGAGATGTTTTCTTGAGTTCGAGGGGTAAATTATGAAAAGGGAAGGTATTAGCACCCTTTTCATCCATGGTTTTCCATGGGCTCTTAGTTACTTGCTAGATCACTTGCTTTTGTTTGAAATTGTGCTTTGTGTGGTTTTTGAAAGTATTTTGTAAAAGAGGCCATCGTTTAGGCAATCTTTGTAATGATTCTCGTTCGTAAGAATGTATACAAAGATGTTTGTCTTTTTTGAAAATGTTTTCAATGTTTGTAAGATGTTTGGAAATGTGTGTGTTTATTTTGAAAATAGCAAGGATATTTGTTTTAAATATAGCAAGTAACTAGAAATAATCTACCTACTCAAATGTCTTTCTTGTTCATTGTCTTTTCCTTTGATATTGTTGTCTTACCATTGATTTGATAAGCAACCCTATCTTTGGATGTAAACGGGACGGGCGTGGGTCATCGTATAACCATGATTAGCAATATTGCAAAGTATCTTAGCATTTTTTAGGGGCCAAGATCATTTTTGTAAGGCAACTTAGAATAGCGTCATCGAGGGACTATGATCTTGTACTTGTTTGTTTTGCCAAGATACTTCGTATGCGTAACATGGCTATTTTTGTATAAGGCAACCAAGTGGAGAAACCCTAAGGATGCTTGTGTGCAAGTGTATCATTTTCATGCTTTGGTTCTATCTTGTATTTAGGGTTTTCTATTTTGCTTTGTTTTGGTCTTATCATACAAACCCTAGTTACTAATCATGGCATGTAAAGCGGTAAATTGCGTAATGTAAATATTACTAAGCTATTACAACAATTTAATGGGAGAGGGGAATACAAATTTGAATGGGGATTTGCAAGAATGTAAACATAAATAAATTATTACAACCAAATCGAATTTGTACGAAAATTAGAATAAATAAAATACAATATTTAAGAATGCAATATAATGTACATGTAAGAAAAGATTTTTGTCTTGTTTTAATGTAAAAGGAATTTTAATCAAAACCTAAAAATATAAGGAAAAGAAAATAATTTTTAGAAGGGAGGCTTAACCCTAATTATTATTTTAAAAGAAAATAAAGTTCTTATATACTATTTTTTATGTATTTTTTGTATTGAAATAATAAATAATATTGCATAAAAATATGAAGTTTTTATATATGGAAAAATAAATATTTATAAGTATGGAATAAAAAATAAATTAAACTAAACATGTTTTAATTATATTTTACAAGTTTATTGGGAAAAATAAATAATACATATATATATATATATATATATATATATATATATATATATATATATATATATATATATATATATATATATATATATATATATATATATATATATATATATATATATATATATATATATATATATATATATATATATATATATATATATATATATATATATATATATATATATATATATATATATATATATATATATATATATATATATATATATATATATATATATATATATATATATATATATATATATATATATATATATATATATATATATATAAGATAAAATATATTATTATATGCAAAATAAAATAAAGTAAAATATGATATTATCAAATTTATATTTTTTAGGATTTTTATGCATTAAAGAAAATATTTAATGTATTAAAATGAAAATAAAACAAATAAAATAAAAATATAAAAATAGTTGGGCAAAGGGGGTGTCTTGAATAATCAAGTGGTGAAAGTTAGCAAAAATAGCTAAGCCCAACGTGGAGGCCCAAACCTGCAAAAAGCCAAAACTGAAAAATGGAAAAAATGTGAAAAACAAAAGTAGCGCCCAGGTTCGAACCCAGGACATGGGTCTTACCAGCGCGCTACTCTACCACTGGGGTGGATGTACATCCATTGTCTTAAGTGAAATGAAAATAACATAACATGAACAAAGTTCTTTCCCTGTACTTCATCTTCTTCCCCAAGCTGGTCGGATGCCCTGTAACTCTCTCATTCTTCCATGAAAATGAAAACTCATAACATGAAAGTTATAGTATTTGATCTCACGATTCTAACCATACAAGTTATGTAAACTAACAATCAAATACCAGAGAGAATTTTAAAAGCCCTAAATTTAAACTTAATATTTCAGAAACTTCAAGTTCTAAATGCTCTCAGCTTAGGTCAAATAAATGCAAGATAATGATATGTACAGTTTCGTTGTAATGAGGACTACATTATTTATTCACAAATCGTGGCCAATGGTTGCCTGTACAAGGAGATAGAAGTTAAGATTTTTACCTCCTTCAGTTGAAATCATGGATGGAACTGGAGTGAGTTTGATGGAGGCCTGATGCTTGCTTGAGTTTCCTTGAACTTCCCTGAATGTATTCCAACCCTCGCCTTTCTTTGAAAGTGTCTGAAACTCCTTGGCCAAGTCAACCTGCAAGCTTTGAAAACAAAAATGGAAGATTATGGAGAAGGGGTTACAATACAGGGAGGAAGGTCTGCATTGGTTAAATATCAAGTAGGTAAGATGTTTTGATGATCAAGACTTGAAACACACGAGCCAAATGAGAGATTGGTATGCTTATGCAAAAACTGCAAGTCTTGGCAGTTTTCTGGTGTTTTTAAGTTTGGGAGTGTTTCAGGCTTCAAGTAATCGTGTCTTGGGTTGTATTTTGTTTGTATATTAGTATGGAGAAGGTCTTAAGTCAACTCTTCCACAGGTTTGTGAGTTATAGACTTTTGGCCACCTTTCTTGCTTTTGAAGCAAATTTATAGACTTATGGAGTAAGGAACAAGTTTGGGACCTGTAAATCATGGATTAGGCAGCATAGGTACTGATTGGAAAATTGTTCTTCATGAAATGGCTTGAACCAAAAGTGAGAAATTGCCAATTTCATCTCTCGATTCTCCCTACTCAAAAATGATCTTGAGGGGTTCTTGGATATTTTGGAAAGCTTGAAATGTTCTCTATAACTCATATTTGAAATTAATTTCCAGATACCTCTTGGAACTAGGTGAAAAATTGCCATGAAGTTGGGTCCAAAACCAGCCTAAATTAGGGCAAAAATTCACTAAGTTACTTAGTTCATGAGCATGTATTCATAAATTTATATCTTGAGATCCAAGCATATTTATGGAAAATTGTGTGAAGAAAAGTTGTAGATTTCATGGAGGTCTATAACTTTCATGTTGGGAACTTTCTTTGAATCATTATGCATCATGGTGAAAAAGTGGCCTAAAGTTGAGAAAAAATAAGAAATTTGCTATACTTAGAAAATTCTCTAAGTTAAGAAAATTTTCAAATTTAAACCCTAATCTTCAAACTTGGATTTCTTGATGAACAAGTTTCTCATTTTTACATGTTTTGATGAATTGTGATCCTTGGCACTTGATTTTGAGCAAAAAGTCAAAGTTTGACTTTTTAGTGTACAGTTGACTTTTGATCAGTTGACTGTAAATTTCATCTGTCAACCCAATGAAATTGCAATGTTTTGAACCATGCCATTAGGTCAAGATGATGCAATTGAATCCTTGAAATCATTCTTTAGCTCAATTAGTCACTTGCTAGGTTAAAAATCAGAAATTGCCCATCCTCAGTCAAAACCCTAATTTTGACCATTTTGCCCTTTTGATGATTTGATCAAATTTCCTGAGGAATTGTAATACAAACTTGATCAAATGATACATGTGAGTCTAAAATGTTGATATGGATAAAAAAAATATGAAGTTTGACTGTAAATTGGCCATGGTTAACTTTTTTTCCAATACAGCCGATTTTTAGGTCAACTGTCCAATTGACTGATCAAAAATGTGGTTCAAGGTTTGAAACTTGTCATGATAAATCTTAGGGGTCTATAATGATGTTTGAAAGTCACATGAAGCATTTATAGTCCAAAAATCCTTGTGTAATATGAAACCCTAATTTTGGGTCATCAGTGCATGATGAGATGTCTTGAGCTGACCAAACCCTAATCCAGCCTTGAGTCAAACAAAACTTGTGTGAAAAGTCTTGATAAATGAGAGGAAAAATTTTGGGGTACAACAACTGCCCATGTTCAATCTTCTTAGACCTGAAGAGTTAGAGTGGCAAGTTTTTCCATTCATGACTCGAAGGTAAAAGATGATTGGACACTAGAGTGTCCATAAATTTGCACTCGACAATGCGTGGTTGAGGGAATGGGCTTAAATATGCCATTTGGAGAAGTGATAGAATCTTGTTAGAGATGGGCTTGTAGATGCCATCCAAAAATGATTGTTGAATTGTAAGTTATAAGCTGAAGGAATGAGTATCAGAATGGCATCCGTGTCTGGAGCGTATCTGAACTGTATCTGGATTTGAATTCTGAATGAGTATAAGAATGGCTTCCGTGTCTGGAGCATATCTGAGCTGTATCTGAAGTTGAATCTAAATGAGTAACAGAATGGTATCCGTGTCTGAGGCGTATCCGTACTGTATCTGAAGTTGAATCTGAATGAGTATCAGAATGGCTTCCGTGTCTGAAGTGTATCTGAACTATATCTGGATTTGAATTCTGAATGAGTATCAGAATGGATTCCGTGTCTGGAGCGTATCTGAAGTGTATTTGGATTTTAATTCTGAATGAGTATCAAAATGGCTTCCGTGTCTGGAGCGTATCTGAACTGTATCTGGATTTGAATTCTGAATGAGTATCAGAATGGCTTCTGTGTCTGGAGTGTATCTGAGCTGTATCTGAAGTTGAATCTGAATGAGTAACAGAATGGCATCTGCGTCTGGGGCGTATCCGTACTATATCTGAAGTTGAATCTGAACGAGTATCAGAATGGCTTCCGTGTTTGGAGCGTATCTGAACTGTATCTGAAGTTGAATCTGAATGAGTATCAGAATGGCATCCCTGTCTGGAGCGTATCTGTACTGTATTTGGGGGCATATTGTTAATGGTAGTTGTCAATCTTATCATGCAAGGGGTAAAATGTTAGCTAAAACACAAAGTTATGTTGCATGAAATGTATGATGCAATGTATTTGTTTTTATCAATGTTTATGACATATGGATGTAATGTATGCGTATGTAAGCTGATTTGTTGTATCGCTGTTTGATTGAGGAAAATGAATCCTTGATTGCTACTGAGGATATGTTGAAACTTCCATGTCTTGAAGTTGGAGTACAAACGAACTATTGTTGAGAGAAAGTAATTTCTGTTGTGGGGGTAATGTCATGTATTGCTTGTAAGATCTGTTTGGGGATTTTTTTGAGAAATTTGACGATTTCTACTGGCGGATTAATAGTTTGAAGTTTTAGTTCCGCTGGGGATTCAAATGACGTACTGTGGGGATTACTTACGGAATATCCTAAAGACATTTTCCTATCCCTTCAACCTATCAGTAATTATCCTTCCCACTTTGTTTATTTGTAAACAGTAATTATGGTCAAATGCATATGTTCATTAATGAATCATTGGACGTTTTTGCAAATAAAACACAAGTGTAAAGAAAAAGATAAATAGTTTTCTGTACTTTCAAAGAGATATCTTCGTATTGACTTTTGAATAAGTATTTTGTACAAAGGAGACAATCATTCTAGTAAGCTAATGATGCCATAAAAGGGAAATAAAAACTTTATACAAAGAAAGATACCTATGTGTACTAATCCCATGGGGTTTCCATTCTGCTATAGCCTTCGTATCTCTGAATATCTTGTCTATTTGTTGCTTCGTCCGAAGATGATTGAATTGATCAGAAACTCTGAGTTTGTCAGTGGAAGTCAAGAGGTTGTCTTCAAAGTTACCCGACGGGACATAGTCATACGCTTTAATTCCCTAACTTTTGCCTGGACCGCCCTTTCGGGTTTTCAGTCCACCGGGAAACCCTTTTTTGCCCAAGTTGCCTTTTCAGGTTTTCAACTTGCCGGGTGTACATTTTTTTATATATTTTATCCCTAATTTTTGCCTGAACCTTTTTGGTTCGCCGGGATGCCCTTGTTTTGCCTAGGTGTGTCAACCTAGAGGATCTCTTATGCATAGTATCTTTTGACTATGTCCGTGTTCGCAGGGTGTGGCAGGTCGTCGCTGTCCATGGTGGTTAAAATCATTGCCCCGCCGGAGAATATGTTCTTGATTACAAATGGTCCTTCATAGGTAGGAGTCCATTTTCCCCTGGGATCAATTTGTGGCAAGATGATGCGCTTGATTACTAGATCTCCAACTTGATATACTTGGCGTCTGACTTTCTTGATGAAAGCCTTAATCATCCGTTTTTGATACATCTGACCATGGCAAACAACAGTAAGTCTTTTTTCATCAATTAAGTTCAGTTGATCAAGTCGAGTCTGGATCCAATCGTCCTCATTCAAACCTGCATCCTTCATAATCCTCAAAGAGGGGATCTGAACTTCAATAGGCAAGACATCCTGCATGCCATAAACCAAAGAATAGGGTGTTTCCCCAGTTGATGTGCAATCCGTGGTACGATACCCGTGGAGAGAAAATGGTAGCATCTCATGCCAGTCCTTATAGGTGACTGTCATTTTTGTATGATCTTTTTAATGTTTTTATTTGCAGCTTCGACGACACCATTCATCTTTGGCCGATAGGGGGATGAATTGTGATGCTGAATCTTGAACTGCTCGCACAAGGCGTTGATTATAGTATTGTTAAGGTTGGTACCATTATCAGTGATGATCCTTTCTGGGATACCGTACCGGCAAATGAGATTCTGCTTGATGAAGCGGGCAACAACATTCTTAGTAACGGATGCGAAGGAAGCTGCTTCGACCCATTTTGTAAAATAGTCAATGGCCACTAGAATGTGAAGATGTGAAAAACACAAGAAGGGGAGTTGAATTGAAAAACTAAAATCAAAAGGCTTAACAACACAGTATTTTTATCCTGGTTCGTTTAATCTCAAACTACTCCAGTCCACCCGTCAAGGTGATTTCGCCTCTCTCTAACGAGGTCTTAATCTACTAATCTCAAAGGATTACAACAGCTTACTTTAACAACTGTTAAAGTCTTCTTGAGTATAACCACAAACCGGTTTATCTCAAGGAAATCTTTTTACAAATAATTTAACTAGAGTGTGTTATTATTTTCTTACAAAATTGTATATCACAACTGTGACAATTACACAAAATAAGCTTGGAATAAAAGGAATTTGCTAAAGCTTTGAATATGCGTGGTTTGGATAGCTTGGCAAATTTTGAGTGCGTACGTACGTGCTTCTTTTTACAAGTAGACTTGTTTATATAGGCAAGCAAGAGACGTTGTCCATAAATCAAGTTTAATGATAATAATGCACTTTCCTTTTGTAGAAGATCTTTGTCTGAAGAAGGCCGTTAGCATTTAATTCTGTCTTGAATAATCAGTAACGCTTCAGAGTCTTCTTAGCAAAATTGCTGATAACGCTTCAGAGTGTTGATGACATGGTAAAGATGTCTTTGATCAGAGTCAGAGTGTATTTGTTTAGGTGCAGATTCTAGTCATCAAGCTTTAGCGTATAATCTGGTAGCTTCAGCGTGTAGCACATATTGCTGATCTTCTGATGCTGATTCCATTCTGATGCTGATTCCATCAGAACTTCTGCATATACAAAACATAATTTTAAGGAGCATAATTGTTCTTTGTATATATCTTTAAATTAATTTATTCTTTGTATTTTGTTATCATCAAAACTTTAATCAAGGGTTGTAGAATCAAACTATGTTCTAACAATCTCCCCCTTTTTGATGATGACAAAAACCAGATTTTTCAATAAAGAATAAAGAATAAAAAGCATAGAATTTAAGAAGGAAAACTCCCCCTGAGTTGATTACTTCCCTTAAATTCTTAGAGACCTTGAGCGTCAGAATTTGACTTCGTCTTTCATCAGAGTTTTGTACATGTTCAAGTTTTTCAGAAGAAAGACATTAAGAGATCAGGATGTTTGAGACTTATGTCTCAGTAATCCGTTATTGAAAATATCTTATTCTTTCTCCCCCTTTTTGTCAGTTATCAAAAAGAACATATAATCAGAGCCAAAAAGGATTTATATTAAAATTAGAAGCAATGTTAAGAAGTTCAGAACAACAACAATGTAGAAAATATTACAGATAGTCATCTCAAGACTAGCTTGCTTCAGGGAAGTTATCCACTTCTGCATTTCTGTTTCAAATATAAATAAACTAGTACCAACATCTGGTGTAGGTTCAGATGGTTTTGGTTTTGGAATGGCTGTTTTATGGGTTATGGCAGCAAGACGTTCAAAAATAGTTAAATCAATGACAATTTTGGCATTGTCATCTGGATTGTTCTTTGGTGAGGGAGTGGGAGAGTCTGGAATGATTATTAGACTAGTTGGGGAGTTTGGTGGAGTTTATTCTAGTGAAGAGGGAATTTGGGGAATATCCAGAATGGTCAGGGGCATGCAGATGGCCAGAGCTTCAGTGATTCCAGGAATGGGAATGGTATCAGAATCAATAGTTTGGTTGGATTGATCGTTATGAGGTTCTGGTTCACAGGATTCAGAAGGTTGGATGAATTTCTGGTTGAGGAGATGGAGGTAGTGGTATTTCTGGTTGTGGAGAGAGGGGAATATCTAGTTGTGGTGCTTCTGAAGTGGTTTCAGAGTTTGTATTTTCTGGTGTGGGAGCAGAAATATTCTGGTCAAAAGTTTCAATATCTGACAGAACTATTGCAAGTTCTGGTTGAGTTGTTTCAATAATTGGATTGATAGGTAGGGAGTGAGATCCTCTAAGAGTTAAAGTTTCTGAGGGGTCAAACCCAATGTCAAAATCATCAAAGGTTTGAGGGGTAGGAATTTCTGAATGGGTAGGAATTGGTTCAGATGTTTGTACAGATACTGAATCTAAAACAGTTACAGAAGAAAGGTTACCTCTCTTTTTAGCAGCTTTGGGAGTCCGCTGAGATGATCCTTCTGCTGCTGCTTTTCTTTTCTTGTTCTTCTTCAGCACAACTTCTGGAGCCGCTTGTTGTAAGTCCTGAATGTTTAATCCTGGTGCAGTGCCATCTTCTTTGCATGCATCCAGATATCTGACGATAATCTCAGGCTTGGAATCAATTTCTGAGAACATGGGAAAGTCATCCAGAGAGATTCTTCTGCTGGTGATTGTTGCAAAAGAAGTAACACTGGGTTCCTTCTTGATGTTCTCAATAATCTTCATCTTCTTCAGATTCTTCGCATTCAAAGGCTTTCCAGCAGTTGCCTCTAAAGAGTTGATTTCCTGTGCTTCTGTTAGATGCTCTATCAGCCTATTCTCTGTCAGAATATCTGATACGAGCCTTCCAAGGGGTATCCAATCCCTTTTAGTGCACTCATCTTCTCTAGTCTCCTTAACACTCGTTCTCAAATGATTGAACATCAAATGAGCCAGATTCACCTTAGTCTTCTGGGAGATGAAGTAGATCAGAAACTGCTGATCAATGTTGATGTAGTCAGGAGAGCTGGTTGGCTTCCCGTGGTTTATGCATCCCAAAATAATCTTAGCCCATATTCTGTGATGGTCCTTCAGATCCCTTATCTTGCTGGAGGGAAGACCCAGAGTCAAAATTTCTCTAGCAATTGAAGTGACATCAGCACATCTTTCATCCATGTCTATACATCTTACGCCACCACCACTGTAACCTATCAATCTTGCAATAAGGTCTTCAGTAATCACTATCTTCTACCCCATTACATATGAAGTAACTTGATGGTTGGAGGATGAAGCATGAATCCAAAATTCCTTCACCAGGATTGGGAATGTTGGACCTAGCAGACGGTCAAAATACCCGTTCCATCCTTGAGCCTTTACTTCTTCAGAAAGATTGAACCCATTTTCTAGAAGACTTTCAAAGTCCACAATCAATTCTGAGAGCACTTCTAGGTTGTCAATGGGCGTGAGGAGAGTTCTTAATGGTTCTTCATATTGTTCTGTGGATTCTGTTCTCTGAGTACTGGAAGTTAGATTGCTTGAGGAAGCCATATTCACATAGAAAATTTGAGAAGAAATTGAAAGGGTTTTGAAAAAGATGCAAACTGAAAACAATTAGATTGTAGAGAAAGTGAAAGTGAAAGAGTGTAAAGAGTGAGAAATGCGTTTAAATAGATTTTGAAAACATAAACTGCAAGAGAGAGAAATAAATTGTAATGATTATAAGCATTAATGACAACTGATTTTGGGGGATTCAGAAAGATATTGGAACGGTTACCCATGACATGTGTCTCAATGCATCCAATCAGCGCTTTTGACCTTTCAGAAAAATGAATGCGTGTTCAGCCTCAGAAGGTAGCTGATGAATGGATGACAACTGTTTGCTTACGTGAACAACACACTTCTATCCTTGAAATGAAATGCCCAGATCTTCATGGATAGATTCTGATACAATCTGGACTTCTAAAATTCTAAAGGCAGGTTGATCAGCAGTTCACAAAAAATAACAAAAATTCTGAGGATTAAGATATGTAAATAAACCAGTTTTATTCTGGGCAAAGCTTTATGATGAGATGATTCAGAATGAAGTTAAACCTATCTTCAGAAAGAGGTTTTGTAAAGACATAAGCCCGTTGATGGTCTGTATCAATGAATTTTAAATTGAGAAACCCTTTCTGAATATAGTCCCTAATAAAATGATGTTTTATTTCTATATGCTTAGCCCTAGAGTGCAAAATAGGATTTTTACTGAGACAAATAGCATAACTATTGTCACAGAGGATAGGGATGTTACTCTCAAATATATTGAAGTCCTCAAGTTGACTTTTCATCCAGAGCATTTGCGTGCTACATCCAGCTGCTGCTATGTATTCAGCTTCTGCTGTTGATAGAGCTATTATGGATTGTCTTTTGCTGGACCATGAGATCAGATTTTCTCCCAGAAACTGGCAGCTTCCAGAAGTGCTTTTACGTTCTACTCTGTCTCCAGCAAAATCAGCATCATAGTATCCTACTAAGCTGTAATCACTTGTTTTTCTATAAAACAAACCCAGATTAGCAGTACCTTTCAGATACTTGAAAATTCGCTTAACTACTATTAAGTGAGATTCTCTAGGATCTGATTGGAATCTAGCACAAATGCAAACGTTGAATAGAATGTCAGGCCTTGAAGCCGTCAGATAGAGAAGAGAACCAATCATACCTCTGTAGACCTTCTGTTCTACCTTTTTACTTACCTCTTCTTTTTCCAGAATGCACGTGGGATGCATTGGAATCCTTGAGGGCTTACATTCTGAGATCAATTTTCTTCAGAAGTTCTCTGACATATTTGCTCTGATGAATGTAAGTTCCTTCTGGAGTTTGATTAATCTGAATGCCCAGAAAGAATTTTAGTTCCCCCATTAGGCTCATCTCAAATTTTGCCTGCATACATTTAGCAAACTCTCTTCCCAGAGAGGGTTTAGTGGATCCAAATATGATGTCATCAACATAAATCTGACATACTAAGATGTCATTCTTAACTGTCTTACAAAACAAGGTTGTGTCCACTTTCCCTCCGGTGAATTGTTTTTCTAACAAGAAGTTACTTAGTCTTTCATACCAAGCTCTGGGAGCTTGTTTCAGACTATAGAGTGACTTCTTTAGTTTGAAAACATATTCTGGATTTTTGGAACTTTCAAAACCAGGGGGTTAGTGGACATATACCTCTTCTTCTATATAGCCATTTAAGAATGCACTCTTGACATCCATCTGATACAGAGTGATGCCTTTATTAACAACAAAAGAAATTAAAAGTCTGATAGATTCTAACCTGGCGACTGGAGCAAAGGTTTCTGTATAGTCTATCCCCTCTTGCTGACTATAACCTTGTTCATTCAGTTAGTTTCTGAACACCCATTTTGTACCAATGACTTTGAATCCTTTTGGTTTGGGAACCAGATCCCATACGTCATTTCTTGTGAATTGATTTAGCTCCTCTTGCATTGCTAGAATCCAGTCATTGTCCAGAAGTGATTCATCAATTGTTGTTGGTTCAATCAGAGAAACCAGTCCCATGAGGGATTCTTCAGAGTTTCTTAAGGTAGATCTTGTTCTTATTGGATCTTCCTTCCTTCCTAAGATTGTTTCTTCTGGGTGATCAATGCTGCTTCTGGATGGTCTTTTCTGGGGTTGATCAACAAAAGGTGTTGGGTTGCTTGCAGTGACTCTTTCTGATGTCGAGGGAGTGTCTCTGTTGAGAGCTTCTGATGATTTGTCTTCAGTACCTGTGAGTTCAACTTCCATACCTGCAAGAAATTCATTCTGCTTTGACTTTTGAGAGTCAAGCTTATCATCAAACTGAACACTGATTAAGTCTTCAACAATCTGTGTTTCTGTATTGTATACTCTGTACCCTCTTGAGCGTTCAGATTATCCTAAAATAATACACTTTTGTGCTTTAGAGACAAACTTGTTCAAATAATTTTTTGTATTCAAAATAAAACATGTACATCCAAATGGGTGAAAATAAGAAATGTTGGGCTTTCTGTTCTTCCACAATTCATATGTCCAGAATAGGTCTTATGGAGATTCTATTCTGAATGTAACATGTTGTGTTTATTGCTTCTGCCCAGAAGATCTTAGCAACGTTAGTCTCGTTGATCATAGTTCTGGCCATTTCTTGCAATGTTCTGTTCTTTCGTTCTACAACTCCATTTTGCTGGGGAGTTCTAGGACAAGAGAAATCATGTAGAATGCCTTTTTCATTAAAGAATAATTCAAAATCTTTATTTTTAAATTCTCCACCATGATCACTTCTGACTTTGACGATTCTAAGATCTTTTTCATTCTGAATTTGGTTGCAGAAGGTAACAAACACAGAGTGTGACTCGTCCTTGTGCCTTAAGAACTTTACCCATGTCCATCTGCTATAGTTATCTACGATTACTAACCCATACTTCTTGCCACTGACTGAAGCAGTTTTAACTGGTCCAAATAAGTCAATATGCAGAAGTTCTAATGGCTTAGAGGTGGAAACAACATTTTTGGATTTGAAAGAAGGTTTTGCAAACTTGCCTTTCTGACATGATTCACACAGAGCATCTGAATTGAACTTCAAGTTAGGAAGTCCTCTGACCAGATTGAGTTTGTTAATCTGAGATATTATTCTCATACTAACATGTCCCAATCTTCTGTGCCAGATCCATTGCTTGTTGTTAACAGACAGAACGCATTTTACATTCTGACTTTTCAGTTCAGAAAGTTTGATTTTATAGATGTTGTTTTTCCTCTTTCCATTAAATAGGATAGTCCCATCTTTCTGACTAACAGCTTTGCATGAATTTTGATTGAAGATTATATCATCACCGTTATCACTTAATTGACTTATGGATAACAGGTTATGCATTAATCCATCAACTAATAAAACATTACTTATAGAGGGAAGATTTCTATTACCTACTGTTCCAGAGCCAATGATCTTTCCCCTCTGATTGCCTCCAAAGCCTACGTGGCCTCCAGGCTTAAGTTCCAGGCTTTGGAACATATGCCTTCTTCCTGTCATGTGTCGTGAGCAGCCAGAGTCCAGGTACCATGACTGGTGGCTTTGCTTTGCTGCTAAAGATATCTGCCACATGTATTATTTTATCCTTAGGTACCCACATTTTCTTGGGTCCTGATTTGTTAGTTTTACCAAAATTCTGGTTGAATTTTGGTTTGACAGAGTAATCACTACTTGTATATTTTATGTCATGTGCGTGCCCATATATAAAGTGTGAATCAAGTGGAGTACGTTTTATAACTAAATCCATGGCATTTTTTGGTGTAGCAACCTTACCTTGATATCCTATCCCTTTTCTGCCATTTCTGCTAACTCCATAGATCATTGAGGCCATTTTGCTTCTATCTATGTTTTTAGCTAGAAACTTCTGAAAGCTGTGATCATACTCTTTGATGATCTCATCAGCATTGCTGGGAGTTTCAGGGATTGTTTCCTTCTGAGAGTTTTGCAATTGGTTTTCTAATTTTTAAATTTTATCTTTTAACTCGAAATTATCCAATTTGAGACTCTCAGTCTTATCAGAGTCAGAAGCAAGATTCCTTTTTAGGTTTCTGAATTTGACACTGATCTACTGATACCTTTCTAGAATTTCATTAAGGATTTCAGCTAATTCAGCCTTAGTAAAATTTATAGGAAAGTCAGGGAATACCTTTTATGTATCTGATTCAGAGTCCGACTCAGAAGCTTCACTGTCTTCAGATATGTTTGCCATGAGAGCTATGTTTGCTCTTTCATCATATGATTCTGAGTCAGCTTCAGATGTGTCAGAATCATCCCATGTAGCCATGAGACTTTTCTTCTTTTCCTTGCCAAACTTCTTTTTGGGCTTCTCCTTCTGAAGCTTTGGGAAATCACTTTTTTAGTGCCCTTGATCGTTACACTCATAGCAGATGATGTCTTTGTTGTTTAGCTTTCTGTATCCTGAAGAACCTTCAGATCTTCTGTGTCCAGAGGAGGATTCTGACCTTCTGTATCTGGAGGAAGATTCATTCTGATTTTCTGATCTTCTGGGATTCCTGAACTTCCTTTGCCTCTACTTCCAAAGTTGGTTCACCCTTCTGGAGAGAAGAGACAATTCATCTTCTTCTGATGAGGATCCATCAGAGGTTTCTTCCACAGCCTGCAAAACTTTGGAGTCATATTTTCTGTTAGATTTTAAAGCTAATGGCTTACCTTGCTTTTGAGGTTCATATGCTTCTAGCTCTATCTCGTAACTTCTGAGGGAGCTGACAAGTTCCTTTAGAGAGATTTTGTTGAGATCTTTGGCTAGCTTAAGCAATGTGACCATTGGCCTCCACTGTTTTGGCAAGCTTCTGATGATCTTCTTAACGTGATCAACAGTGGAATATCCTTTGTCAAGAACTTTTAGACCAGCAACAAGAATTTGGAATCTTGAAAACATAGCTTCTATTGATTCACTATCTTCCATCTTGAATGCCTCATACTTCTGAATGAGTGCAAGGGATTTTGTTTCTTTGACTTGAATGTTGCCTTCATGCGTCATTCTCAAAGAATCAAACATATTCTTGGCAGTTTCTCTGTTTGATATTTTCTCATATTCTGAATATGAGATGGCGCTGAGAAGAATTGTTCTGGCCTTGTGATGATTTTTGAACTCACGCTTTTGCTGATCAGAAATCATTTTCCTGTCAATCTTCTGACCACGTCCATCCACTGGGTGCGTGTATCCATCAGTCACCATGTCCCACAGATCAACATCATGGGCCAGAAAGAAACTCTCAATTCTGTCTTTCCAGTAGTCAAAGTTTTCTCCATCAAAGATTGGATGTTTGCCATTGAATCTGTCCCTTTCTTCATTGTTGTCATTGCTGATGTTTTGACTTGGTCCTGCCATTGTGTTTTTATGACGCTGGATCTTGTACTGACACGGTTAAGTGTTATAAGCTCAGAACCAGGCGCTCTGATGCCAATTGAAGATGTGAAAAACACAAGAAGGGGGGGTTGAATTGAAAAACTAAAATCAAAAGAATTAACAACACAACATTTTTATCCTGGTTCGTTTGATCTCAAACTACTCCAGTTCACCCGTTAAGGTGATTTCGCCTCTCTCCAACGAGGTCTTAATCCACTAATCTCAACGAATTACAACAGCTTACTTTAACAATTGTTAAAGTCTTCTTGAGTATAACCACATACCGGTTTATCTCAAGGAAATCTTTTTACAAATAATTTAACTAGAGTGTGTTGTTGTTTTCTTACAAAACTGTATATCACAACTGTGATAATTACACAAAATAAGCTTGGAATAAAAGGAATTTGCTAAAGCTTTGAATATGCGTGTTTTGGATAGCTTGGCAAATTTTGAGTGCGTACGTACGTGCTTCTTTTTACAAGCAAACTTGTTTATATAGGAAAGCAAGAGACGTTGTCCATAAATCAAGTTTAATGATAATAATAGTGCACTTTCCTTTTGTAGATGATCTTTGTCTGAAGAAGGCCATTAGCATTTAATTTTGTCTTGAATAATCAGTAACGCTTCAGAGTCCTCTTAGCAAAATTGCTGATAACGCTTCAAAGTGTTGATGACATGGTAAAGATGTCTTTGATCAGAGTCAGAGTGTATTTGTTTAGACGCAGATTCTGGTCATCAAGCTTCAGCGTATAATCTGGTAGCTTCAGCGTGTAGCACATATTGCTGATCTTCTGATGCTGATTCCATTCTGATGCTGATTCCATCAGAACTTCTGCATATACAAAACATAATTTTAAGTAGCATAATTGTTCTTTGTATATATCTTTAAATTAATTTATTCTTTGTATTTTTTTATCATCAAAACTTTAATCAAGGGTTGTAGAATCAAACTATGTTCTAACAGAATGAAGCGGTGTCCATTGGAGGCTGTAGGCTTGATCTCTCCAATCATGTCGATTCCCCACATAACAAAGGTCCAAGGAGCCGTCAAGGCATTCAGAGGAACCTGAGAGTGTTGATAGCAATCCGCTTCCATGGTAGACCAATAATATCCTGCCCGTAGGATTTTCTTCGCCATCGTATGCCCACTGGAGTGAGTGCCAAAAGTACCTTCATGTAATTCAGCCATGATCTTTTTAGCCTCAATCTTATCCATACACCGGAGAAGAATGGAGTCATGATTGCGTTTGTACAGGATGCCATTACTCAGGAAGAACTTAGTAGAGAATCTCCTTAATAATTTTTTATCATTGATTAAAGCTCCTTCTGGATATTCTTGAGCCTCGAGATACCTCTTGACTTCATGAAACCAAGGCTGGTTCACTACCTCTTCAGTATTAATCTCGTGACAGTATGTTGGTTCATCCATTCGTTCGATGGTGATCTAGGGAGCCTCATTATCCCAATTAAGTTTAAACATAGATGACATTGTGGCTAGAGCATCTGCTAGCTGATTTTCTTCTCACGGGAAATGCTCGAAGGTAATCTTCTCAAAATGTGGTAACAATGTCAAAACATGTTCTTTGTAAGGGATAAGGTTTGGGTGCTTAGTGTCCCATTCTACTTTGATCTGAATGACGACCAAAGCTGAATCTCCAAACACATCTAAAGACTTGATTCCCAAGTCTATGGCAGCCTTGAGACCAAAGATGCATGCTTCATATTCCGCCATGTTGTTCGTACAATTGAAGCAAAGTCTGGCAGTAAAGGGAGTGTGACACCCTTCCGGAGATATGAGTACAACGCCGATACCATTACCAAGTGCATTAGATGCCCCATCAAAGAACAGGGTCCATCGGGATCCTTGTTCAGGTCCGTCACATGGTCTGATTTCTTCACAATTATCTAATGTCATGATGTCTTCATCCGGGAATTCAAACTTCATGGACTGATAATCTTCTACGACCTGATGAGCAAGATGATCAGCTAGGACACTGCCCTTTATAGTTTTCTGGGTAGTGTACTGTATATCATATTCTGTTAGGATCATCTGCCATCTAGCTATCCTCCCAGACAGAGCAAGCTTTTCGAAGATGTACTTTATCGGATCCATTTTAGATATCAACAAAGTAGTATGAGTCAACATATACTGTCTTAGCCGGCGAGCAGCCCATGCCAGAGTGCAACAAGTTTTCTCGAGAAGTGAATATCTGGTTTCACAGTCGGTAAACTTTTTGCTCAGGTAGTAAATAGCATGCTCTTTTCGGCCAGACTCGTCATGCTGCCCCAATACACACCCCATTGAGTTCTCTATAACGGTCAGATACATGATCAGTGGTCTTCCTTCGACTGGTGGCATCAAAACAGGAGGCTCTTGTAAATACTCTTTGATTTTGTCAAAAGAAATTTGACATTCATAATTCCATCTAACTACTTGATCTTTCTTCAATAATTTGAAGATTGGCTCACAAGTAGCTGTCAGGTGAGAAATGAATCTGGCAATATAGTTCAGGCGTCCCAAGAATCCTCTGACTTCCTTATCAGTACGAGGAGTAGTCATTTCTTGTATCGCTTTAACCTTGGCAGGATCAACTTCGATACCTTTGTTGCTGACAACAAAACCTAAGAGTTTACCGGACCGGACTCCGAATGTGCACTTGTTTGGATTCAACCTTAGTTTGTACTCCTTCAACCTCTCAAACAACTTTTGCAAATGATCAATGTGCTCCTCCTCAGTTTGTGATCAGGCTATCATGTCATCTACATAGACCTTTATCTCATGATGTATCATATCATGAAATAAAGCTACCATGGCGAGTTGATAGGTTGACCCAACATTCTTTAGTCCGAATGGCATTACTTTATAATAGAATGTGCCCCACTGTGTGACAAATGTAGTTTTCTCCATGTCTTCAAGTGCCATTTTGATTTGGTTATAACCTGAGAATCCATCCATGAAGGAAAATACTCTGTGTTGGGCCGTATTATCAACCAGGATATCAATGTGGGGAAGTGGAAAATCATCTTTAGGGATGGCCCAGTTTAAATCTCTATAATCCACCCACATTCGTACTTTGCCATCCTTTTTAGGCACGGGAACAATGTTGGCAACCCATTGAGGATAGGAAGTGACAACCAAGAACCCAACATTGAATTGTTTCATGACTTCCGCTTTGATCTTCTCTGACATGTCAGGTCTCATGCGGCGGACTTTTTGTTTCACTGGTGGACAGTCTTCTCTTATGGGCAGATGATGTACTACGATGTCTGTATCAAGTCCTGACATGTCTTCGTATGACCAGGTAAAGATCTCAACATAATCATGCAATAGCTGAATTAGACGCTCCTTGACACTCGGCTCTAGATTGGCACCCACCTTGATTTCCTTTTTATCTTTCTCGGTACCTAAGTTGATTGTATCCAATGGTTCCTCATGAGGCTGAATAGCTCTTTCCTCTTGTTGTAGTAGTCTAGCCAATTCCCTTAGTACTTCACAATCTTCCTCACCTTCGTCTTCGGCTTGGTAGATTAGATCTTCAGAGTCACTAAAGGCCATAGCAGTATCGTTACCCATGGGATCCGGAATGGAGGGGTACCTGCATTTGTGAGTGTGGGTGTGTGTAAGGGTATAGCCATCTTTAAACAATAAAATGTAAAAGAAAGATAATGAGCACAAAGGTTTATATGTGAAAAACGTCCATGATTCATTGAATGTCATATGAAGATGAAATAAAAACCCTTACAAATGGACCATTGCGCCTCGGGTAAGACACAAGGTTGTAAATGTGCGAATTGTTTGTGAATATTACAAGTCCGACAGAAATGTAAAAGATAAATTACTTAGAGATGAAATTTATTGGGACAAAGTCTCTGGCTTCCCAATTGTGAAGTCCTCCGTTGACAGTAGGAAATATCCAATCCTCCAAGCTGCCATCTTCTTCATCACCTTCCACTGCGTTGACCTCTTGGTTGCTAATCTTTAGAGGTGGCCCTCAACCACGGGCCCGGTGCACAACCTTCTGAGAATTTGAAGTAAACCCTAAGCCAAACTTGTCAGATTTATATGGAATGTCTGGAAGCTGCCCCCAGATGGTGCATCCACCCTCCTCTACTACTGCCTTGGCGTCCTTTAGAGATGACATTCGAAGTGGAGGTCTTGTGATCTTGGGGATCGAGGATACCGTCTTGGTTACTGCTACCTCTTGAGAGACTTCTTCGAAATATTGAAAAGGAGTTTCAATGAACTCGCCATCCAATTCCACATACCGAAAAGAATTTAGGTGGCTAATCATGTACTCTTCCTCTCCGTGGACAGTGATAATCTTTCCATGGACCGAGTATTTCACTATCTGGTGTAGCGTAGAGGTGACAGCATCGGAATTATGGATTCAGGGTCGTCCCATCAGACAAGAGTAAGAGGGGCAGATGTCCATTACATAGAAAGTTGAGTTGAAAGTCTGAGTTCCCACCTTTATGGGGATGTCCACCTCCCCGTGGACCATTGTGATACGGTGGGAGAACTGACTTGAGGTTTTGCGTTTGTTTTCGCAAATGTTTCGGTTGAGCAAGAGTCGCCACCGACTTTTTATTTTATCCTAAGGAAAGGTTAAAAAGCACAGCAAAAACCTTTGAGATGTTTTCTTGGGTTCGGGGAGTAGATTATAGAAAGGGAAGGTATTAGCACCCTTTCTATCCATGGTTATCCATGGGCTCTTAGTTACTTGCTTAGATTAACTTGCCTTGATTTTCAATTGTTTGAAATGGTGCTTTGTGTGTGTGTTTGAAAATGTTTTTGAAAAGAGGCCAATGTGGTGGCAACCTTTGTAATGATCCATGTTGGGATGTATACAAAGGTGTATGTCTTTTGAAAATTTTTCAATGTTTTTGAAAGTGGTTTTGAAAGTGTTGTGATGTGTGGTTTTGAAAAATAGGCAAGTGTTTTTGTTTTGCAAGTTGGCAAGTAACCAAGAGCTATCTACCCTAAATTTCTCAAAGATCTTTGCTATGTTTTAACCCTTTTAACAATTTCGTTCCACCATTGTATTTGGTGGACAATCTTGTGTTAGGATGTGAACGGGACAGGCGCGGGTCATCGTTTAGACCATGATTGCAATGGTGCCAAGTATCTTTGGGCAATTTTTCCTTTAAGGGACTTGATCATTTTTAGGCAACTTTGAAAGCGTCATCGAGGGACTATGATCATTTGATTGTTTTGTTTTGCCAAAGATACCTAACATGCAACATGGCCCATTATTGAAGGCAACAAGTGGAGTACCCTAGGGGTGCAAGTGTGATTAGTGTTGTCCATTTTCATGCTTGTTTATCTTGAATTTAGGTCAAACTATTTATTGCTTTTTGATTTGCATGCAAAACCCTAATTCTATCATGGCATATTTAGAAAGCTTTTAGATGCGGAATTTAAAGGTCCTAAATTATTACACAATAATCATGGGAATGGGGGTACGAATGTCCAAATGGGGATGAGACTTCATAGGAGGGTAGTGTCCAATATTTACAACCAAATCGAATTGCGATTTCAAATATAAAATGATCAATGTATAAGAATAAAGCAAAATGTATGTGTAAATATTTTTGTGTAAGTGTATGTGATTCACAAGTGAAATAAAAATAAAATAATTAAAAAGAGTTAATTTGGATATTTTCATGTTTAGGGCAAAAAACCCTAACTTTGCCAAATAAAAGGGTATTTATTATTTTATATATATATATATATATATATATATATATATATATATATATATATATATATATATATATATATATATATATATATATATATATATATATATATATATATATATATATATATATATATATATATATATATATATATATATATATATATATATATATATATATATATATATATATATATATATATATATATATATATATATATATATATATATATATATATATATATATATATATATATATATATATATATATATATATATATATATATATATATATATATATATATATATATATATTATACAATATTTATTAATTATATACAAAAAATAAACAAAAGAGAAGTATATTTGTCAAAAAGGTATTTTTGATGTTAAATATTAATAAAAATAAAAATGTATATTTTTTGTATTTTTATCCTAAATATCCTAATAAATATATAAGTATTTATATTATTTACTACATATATAAAATATGTATAAAAATAAAATATTTAATATTTACAAAAAAAAAAGAATATTTTTTTTATAAAATGCTTTCAAAAGGTAAAATAAAATAAAAATCAGAAAATAAAAGTGTTTGTATTATTTTTTGTATTTTTTTAAATAAAAGGTATTATGTATTTATTTACATATAAAACTAAATGAAACCAAATAAATATCAAATAAAATGCAAAAAATATGAGAAAAATATTTTTAATATTTTTTATGTTTTAATAAAAAATAACAAATCAGAATCAAAAAGAAAAAGTTAAAAATGACAAATAAAACTCAAAATGGGCCAGGGGGGTGCATGTGTAAAAATGTGGTGCAAAAAAGAAAAACATCTCAGGCCCAGCCCAAAGACTTTGTCTTCAACCTTTGGACGTTCAAACAGAGCAAACACGTGCTTCCTGCTATCTCATGATTCCTGGACTTTCAAGTAAAACTCATAACACAAGAAATATAGAGCATCATGTCACGAGTTCATACATATAAAAAACTTGATCTAACTCTCATAAATGAGAGAGAATTTCTTCTCCCCCAATTTCTGACCTAAGTTTTTGTCAATGTTCAGGTCTTAAATTCTCTCAGCATATGCAATATAAATGGAAAGTGAGGATATGAGTGGCTTCAGGGACATGAGTATGACATTTTCCATTCACAAACTTAAAGCTAACTCTTCCTAGATTGAGAGATAGAAGTCCATGAACTTACCTGTTCAGCTTGGATCGTATCTGGCAATGGAGGTACTTTCAGTGCAATGTGAGCACTTGTATAGCTTGCTTGAAGGTCAGGGATGCTTCTCCAACCTTTAGCTTGCTTTGAAACCAAATGAATCAAGCTATGGAAGTCAACCTGCAAAACAGAAAAAGTGAAAATGGTGAAGTTGGTTAGAGGTGTTACAGGTCGTGTCCAATGCTTGAGATAGTTTGTATAGGTGGTATGGAGTGTGTATGAACTGGTTTTGGCCAAGGCGCACGAATGGATTGAGTTGTAGAAGTCCAACTGCAGAAGGGACTCTGTTTTTTGCAGTAGGATGGTGTTTTGATGAATGATGAGGATTGGAAGGTAGTTAGCTCGTGCCTTAGCTCAGGTTTAATGTTTGGAATGTGTACAACAAGTTTGTCTAAGCTTGTGTTGGCAGAAATGTGTGTTCTCTTTCAAAATGCAAGGTTTCTTCTCACTTAAGCAAAAATTGTCAAGTGCTATTACAGGCTCCTCTAGGCCCCTCAAATGTGCTGCAAAGCTTTGTCTTGATCAGTGGGATATGTCCAATAGCTTGTGCCTAGAAGATATGCATTGTACCTCTTGATTTACAAAATTGACATAAAGTTGCTCTTTACAAAAATGGATAATTTGCTTTTTCTAATTAAGGACTAATCCTTCATGTAATGACCAAACTCATAGAATAACATCTTGGAACAATGGATTAGCATTTAATTTTGGAGTGTAAATGAGATTAGAGGCCTGTAATGTAGCTTGCATATGCTGAGTTTGAAAATGCACAAGTTATGAACATGCCTTTGGCCATGAATCAAAGTGACTTTTGCTCATATTGCCAAATTCGATTCTCCCTAACCACAAGGTTGTTTGATGAGTTCTTGGACATTTTGGAAAGCTTGGAATGTGTAATACAATCCATCTTTGTAATGCAAATTGGAATTCCAAGTGGAAGCATGTGAAAAGTGGCCATGAAGTTAGGCAAAAATCCTGCCTAGAATAGGTCAAAAATTTTCTAAGTTAAGAATGTTTTGCACCCTTGTTCCAAAAATCATAACTTGAGCTACAAGCTTCTTTTGAAGAAATTTTGTGAATCAAAGTTGTAGATTTTTAAATGGACTATAACTTTCATGTTTTGAGCTTTCCTTGAATCCAAATGTATCTTGATGAAAAAATGGGACAAAGTTAGGAAAAAATTAGGGATTTTCATAACTTAGAAAAATTCTAAGTTATGAAAATTCTTCATTTCAAACCCTAATTTGTGATTTTTGATTTCTTGATGAACAAGTTTCATAATTTGACATGTTTTGATGGGAAATGAATCTTGACACTTGATTTTGACCAAAAAGTCAAAGTTTGACTTTTCAGTATACAGTCAAAAATTGATCAATTGACTCGAAAATTCATCTGTCAATCTTGTGCATTTGGGATCTTTTGAATTTGTTGAACATGTCAAAACATTTCCATGGGGTCCTTGAGTCCATATGTGAGCTTGGTTGGCCATTGGCTAGGTCAAACAGTCAAAAATTGCCTTTGTGCAGTCAAAACCCTAAAAAAATGACAATTTTGCCCTTTTGGTGATCTGATCAAATTTCTTGTGGAATTGTGATCCAAACTTGACCAAATGGTTTATATGAGTTCAATATGTTGATGTGGGTCAAAAATCATGAGGTTTGACTGTCAATTGACCACAGTTGACTTTTTCCCCAATACAGCTGATTTCTAGGTCAACTGTCCAATTGACTGGGCAACGATTGGAATCAAGGCTTGAAACTTGGTATGGATAAACTTGGGAGTCCAATATGAAGCATGAAAGTCATATTGGTCATTTTAGGTCAAAACATCTTTGTGCAAACACAAACCCTAATTTGGGTCAACAGTGCAAGGAGAAGTCTTGAGCAGAGTAAACCCTAACTTGACCTTGAGCTCCAAGGGTCTTGTGGTGAGAAAATATTGAAGACAAAGGGAGGGAAAATTTTGGGGTACAACAGTTGCCCCTGTTCAATCTTCTTGAACCTGAAGAGTTAGATTGGCAAGTTTGCCTTTCGCGACTCGAGGGTAAAAGGAGATTGGACACTAGAGTGCCCGGAAATTTGCACTCGCATGCTGGAGTATCAGCAATGTGATGTCGGGAATGGGCTTATAGATGCCATTTGGAGGAGATGGTGGATAGGAGGATGGGCTTATAGATGCCATCTAGAGGTGTGGCAGAACCTTGTCGGGAATGGGCTTATAGATGCCATTTGGAAGTGTTGATCGCGTAAGAGATTCCTTAGCAAGAACTAGCGTACTTTGAGAAAGGAAGATGTTTCCTGGCCTGTTACAGGTGTTGATCTTCAAACTCTTCATGCAGATATGCCCTGGCTAGATACAGGTATCGAATCTACAATTAGTTTCTCACAGATGTGCCCTGGCTAGATACAGGAATCGAATCTGGAATTGTCGTCTACAGATATGCCCTGGCTGGATACAGGTATCGAATCTGGAATTGTCGTCTACAGATATACCCTGGCTGGATACAGGTATCGAATATGGAATTATCGTCTACAGATATGCCCTGGCTGGATACAGGTATCGAATCTGGAATTGTCGTCTACATATATGCCCTGGCTGGATACAGGTATCGAATCTGGAATTGTAGAAGGTTGGTAGAGATAGCTTTCCTGGCTGGATACAGGTGCAAACCTCTGACCTGAGAATGAAAGATAATTTCCTGGCCTGTTACAGGGGTTGATCTTCAAACTCTCATATAGACATGCCCTGGCTAGATACAGGAGTCGAATCTATAGTCAATCGCTCACAGATGTGCCCTGGCTAGATACAGGTATCGAATCTGGAGTTGCGATAATTGATAGTAATCATCTTTGGATTGACCTTTCCCTGAAAAGGAAAAACATTAGTTGTATGCAATGTCATGATGTATGAAATGCATGATGTCATGATGCTCAAAATGAGATAGTGTTGTATGCACTTTATCATGTATGTAAGCAAGATGTATGAAATGTGAAATGTCTATGAATGTATTTTCGTCTAGGAAAATAAATCCTTGACGACTGCCGGGAAATCAAATCCTGGGCTGATGTTGAAGAGTAGAGTTCTTCGTTTCCGCTGGGGATGATGGTTGCAAGAATAAACCGGTAGGAGAAGATGACTCCATCGAGGAATAAACTTGTTGGAGAGATTACTCTGAGGGGAATTACTCTGTGGGAAGAGATACTTCGCCGAGGTTTTGATGAGAGCTCCGTGGGGGATTTCAACGATAGACTCCGCCGGGGATTTCAATGATAAACTCCGCTGGGGATTCCGCTGATAAGTTAAGTTGGGGAATTTTGATGAATTCCGCTGGGGATAGGAAGAACTTCGCTGAGGACGATCTTTCCGTGGTAATTAGCTGAGGATAACCCAGTTATACCCTGGTGGGGAAATAACCTTTGAATAAAGTCTGGGAGAGACGTACTCTGCAGGGGATAAGCTTTCCAAAATCTACTGGGGATAAGCTTCAAGACCTGCTGAGGATATGGACTCCACTTTCCTGGGGAAACTTTTCAGACTGTACTGGGGTGTTGGTATTCCGCCGGGGAATAATCTTATATTAAGACTGCCGGGGATGCTTGTTGAGGAATGTCTATACTCCGCTGGGGAAAGTCCTGCTGACTTGCCAGGGGAATATTGTGCCTTTTCAGGGCTGATGGGAAACCAACTCTACTTGGGGAAAGTATTGCTGAATCTTGCCTTACTCTGTGGGGAGTTGAAGTGACTTGGTTACGTTCTTCAGCCGAACCTACCTTGGTACCTTGGTGGTCAGAGCAACTAGACTGCTTGGACAACTCTACATTGCCCCTGTTTCTGATGTCATCTGTAATTAATCCTTTGTTTCGCATGCAAGTATTTATGATTAGCAATTAATGTCAAATGCATATATCAAAAATGAACATTGGACGTTCTTCGCAAAACAAAACAGAAAAAGGAAAAACAATGGATAATTTGTCTGAAAAATTGAACTTGTATTGATTTAGAAATTTGCCTGTAAATAGGCGTTTATGTACAGGAGGTTGACGTCCTAGTAAGAGAACTCCTCCGAATAACATAGAGTTTATACAATTTTGAAAAGGAAACAAAACAGCTATGTGAAAAATAATCCCACTGGGTTCCAACTCTGCTATCGCCTTTATGTCTTTAAGCGTCTCATCACTTTGCTGCTTAGTTGAAGATGAAGCTGATTGATCGATGCCGTCTGAGCCCGATAGTTGATGCCGAATGTTGGATGCAAGGTGATCCAATGAGACATAGTATTACGCTTATCCCTAAATTTTGCCTGGACCGCCCTTTCGGGTTTTCAGTCAACCGGGATACCCATTTTTGCCCAAGCCGCCTTTTCAGGTTTTCGACTTGCCGGGTATACAGATTTTTTTTCATTTCATCCCTTATTTTTGTCCGAACCCTTTTGGTTCGCCGGGAAGCCCTTATTTTTGCCTAGGTGTGTCAACCTAGCGGGTCTTTGATTCACGCGTAGTATCTTTTTACTATGTCTGCATTGGCGGGGTGAGGAAGGTCGTCACCATCCATGGTGGTTAGGATCATAGCTCCTTCTGAGAAGATGTGCTTAACCACAAATGGCCCTTCGTACGTAGGGGTCCATTTTCCCCTGGGGTCACTTTGAGGAAGAATCATGCGCTTGATTACCAGGTCTCCGACTTGATACTCTTGTCGTCTGACCTTCTTGTTAAATTCCCTGATCATCCGTTTTTGGTACGCCTGACCATGACAAATAGTAGTGAGTCTCTTTTCGTCAATTAGGTTTAATTGATCAAGCCGAGTCTGGATCCAGTCATCTTCACTCAAGTCTGCATCCTTCATTACCTGGAGAGAGGGTATCTGGACTTCAATAGGCAGGACTGCCTCCATGCCATAGACCAAGGAAAAGGGAGTTTCCCCTGTTGACGTCCGTGCTGAGGTGCGGTACCCATGAAGAGAAAATGGTAACATTTCGTGCCAATCTTTGTAGGTCACTTTCATCTTCTGCACAATCTTCTTGATGTTCTTATTCGCTGCTTCTATAGCCCCATTCATCTTCGGCCGGTAAGGAGAAGAGTTGCGGTGCTGTATCTTGAATTGTACGCAGAGCTCAGTGATCATCTTGTTATTAAGATTGGTACCGTTATCCGTAATGATCCTCTCAGGTACACCGTATCGACAGATCGGGTTGTGCCGAATGAATCGCGCCACGACGTTCTTGGTTACCGTAGTGTAAGAAGCCGCTTCGACCCACTTTGTGAAGTAATCAATCGCTACTAAGATGAAACGGTGCCCGTTAGATGCCGTAGGTCGGATCTCGCCGATCATATCAATGCCCCACATTGCAAAAGGCCAAGGTGTTGTCAAGACGTTCAGAGGAACCGGAGGAATGTGCACCTTATCAGCATAGATCTGGCATTTATGACAAGTTCGAGAATGCTGATAACAGTCGGCTTCCATTGTGGACCAGAAATAACCTGCCCGAAGGATTTTCTTTGCCATGGTATGTCCACTGGAATGTGTTCCGAATGTACCTTCATGTAGTTCTGCCATGATCTTTTCTGCTTCAGTCTTATCCATACAACGCAGTAAGGTTGAATCATGGTTTCGCTTGTAGAGAATGCCGTTGCTGAGGAAGAACTTTGCCGCAAACCTTCTTAGGAACTTCTTGTCATTAACAGATGCGCCTTCGGGGTATTCTTGAGCTTCAAGGTACCTCTTCACTTTATGATACCAGGGTTTTTCTGTAACCTTTTCGGCCTCGAGATCTCAGCAATGTGCAGGTTCGTCCAACTTCCAGATAATGATCCGGGGAGCCTCGTTGTCCCATTTGACTTTGAACATAGAAGACATCGTAGCCAACGCGTCCGCTAACTGATTCTTCTCTCTTGGGAAGTGCTCAAAAGTTATCTCTTCGAAGTGGGGGATCAATGTCAATACATACTCCTTGTAAGGAATAAGATTCGGGTGTTTCGTATCCCACTCGCCTTTGACCTGATTGATCACGAGAGCGGAATCTCTGAAGACACTCAGAAACTTGATCCTTAAATCAACCGCAGCTTGAAGACCCATGATACATGCCTCATACTCCGCCATGTTGTTGGTGCAGTTGAAGCATAGTCGGGCGGTGAGTGGAGTATGAGTGCCTTTGGGGGATATGATCACATCGCCGATACCATTACCCAAAGCGTTTGAGGCTCCGTCAAAGTGCATAGACCATCGGGATCCTCCCTCAGGTCCTTCATCCGGTCCAGGTACTTCACAATCAGTCACAACCATGATATCCTCGTCTCGAAATTCAAAGTTCATCGACTGGTAATTGTCCACTGCCTGGTGTGCCAAATGGTCTGCCAATACACTTCCCTTGATTGCTTTTTGAGTCGTGTACTGGATGTCATATTCTGTCAAGATCATTTGCCATCTTGCTATTCTTCCGGACAGAGCAGGCTTTTCGAATATGTACTTGATTGGATCCATTTTTGAAATCAACAGAGTAGTGTGAGTCAACATATAATGTCTCAGCCGGAGAGCAGCCCATACCAGAGCGCAGCAAGTTTTCTCGAGCAGTGAGTATCGGGTCTCACAGTCGGTAAACTTTTTGCTCAGGTAATAAATGGTGTGTTCTTTTCGGCCAGACTCGTCATGCTGCCCCAGCACACACCCCATTGAGTTGTCAAGCACTGTTAAGTATAAGATTAGAGGTCTCCCTTCAATCGGTGGCATAAGAATGGGTGGTTCTTGGAGATACTCTTTGATCTTTTTGAAAGCGGCCTGACATTCATCATTCCAACGTACTACTTGATCTTTCTTCAGCAGCTTGAAGATTGGCTCACAGGTAGCAGTTAGATGCGAGATGAATCGGGCAATGTAGTTCAGACGCCCTAGAAAACCTCTGACTTCCTTCTCTGTCTTGGGAGCTGGCATCTCTTGTATGGCTTTCACTTTGGCAGGGTCCACTTGAATGCCTTTGTCGCTTACGATGAAACCTAACAATTTTCCAAATCTTACCCCAAAGGTGCACTTGTTCGGGTTCAACCTCAGCTTGTACAACTTCAGACGGTCAAACAGCTTCCGTAGATGGTCAAGGTGTTCCTCCTTAGTTTGATACCTTGCAATCATATCGTCGACATACACTTCGATCTCATGGTGGATCATATCATGGAATAAAGCAACCATGTCACGTTGGTAGGTTGCCCCAGCATTTTTCAACCCAAAAGGCATGACCTTGTAGCAAAAAGTGCCCCACTGAGTGACAAAAGTGTCTTCTCCATGTCTTCAGGAGCCATCTTGATCTGATTATAACCGGAGAAGCCGTCCATGACGGAGAAAACTTTATGCTGAGCAGTGTTGTCGACCAGAACATCGATATGAGGCAGAGGGAAATCATCCTTGGGGCTGGCCCTATTCAAATCCCTATAATCAACACACATTCGGACCTTACCATCTTTCTTCGGTACTGGAACCACGTTGGCAATCCACTGAGGGTAAGAAGTTACTGCTAGAAACCCGACATCAAATTGTTTCATAACCTCGGCTTTGATTTTCTCGGACATCTCTGGACGCATACGGCGGACCTTTTGTTTTACCGGAGGGTAATCTTCCTTAGTAGGCAAGTGATGAACCACAATGTCGGTATCCAACCCAGGCATGTCTTCGTAAGACCAGGCAAAGATTTCCACATAGTCATGCAGCATCTGAATCAACCGTTGTTTCACATTGAGCTCTAAATTGGCACCAATCTTGACTTCCTTTCTGTCTGTCTCAGTACCCAGATTTACCGTTTCCACTGGCTCTTCATGTGGCTGAATGGCCCTCTCTTCCTGGAGTAGCAGTCTTGCAAGTTCACCAGGCACTTCGCAATCATCTTCACCTTCATCTTCGGCTAAGTTGATCGGATTTTCGAAGTCATAACTGGCAGTAGCAGAGTCGTTACCAGTGAGATCCAGAGTGGATTGGAACCTGTATAAGTGAGTGTGTGTAAATATAGCTGTTTTGCAATATATAATAAAGAAAGAAAAGGAGCGCAAGATTTTGAAATGAAATGAACGTCCAATGTTTTGATTAATGATATATGAAAATGACATACAAAAGCCCTCACAAATGAAGCCATGGTGCCCCGGGTAGGACACCGAGCCATAAAAGTTTCAACATATTGTTTGTTACAAATTGAAAAACAAAAGAGTTCATTACTGAGTGACAAAAGTAATAGGTGTAAAGTCTTTGGCAGTCCAGTTGCTTGGTCCATTGTCGGTTGTTGGGTAGATCCAGCTGTCAAATTCAGATTCCTCCACGTCGTCCTCAATAGCATTCACTCCCGGGTTGGTGATAAACACAGGAGGTCTTCCAATCCTTGCTTTGCGAACAGCCCTCTGAGCCTCTACAGTGAAGCCTAAGCCAAACTTATCAGTCTTTGGAGTGAAGTCGGGAAGTCGGCCCCAGTTTGCGCACTCACCCTTCTCAATCACAGCCCGGGCATCCTTTAAGGAAGCCATCTTCAAAGGAGGGTCTTCAATCACAGTTTCAGCCGACGCCAGTGTCTGAGGCACCTCTTCAAAGTGTTGAAAGGGGGTCTCAATGAATTCCCCATCCATTTCTATGTATCAGAACGAGTTTAAGTGGCTGACCATATACTCTTCTTCCCCTTGAACGGTCACAATTTTCCCTCTGACTGGGTACTTAAGCTTCTGGTGTAGTGTGGAGGTCACAGCTCCAGCCTTGTGGATCCATGGACGACCCAACAAACAAGAGTAGGATGGACGGATGTCCATCACATAGAAAGTAGAATCAAACACTTGAGAACCAACCCTGATTGGAATGTCAACTTCACCATGTACCATCCTTTTCGAACCGTCAAAGGCTCAGACAACAATGTTACTGGGTTTGAGCTCCAAACCCTCACAATCTAACCTGTCTAAGGCCTTCTTGGGTAATACATTCAATGAAGAACCGGTGTCTACCAACACATGGGCAAGAGTAGTGCCCCTGCATTCAATGGAGACATGCAGGGTGTTATTATGGTTTTTTCCTTTGGCGGTCAGATCGGCGTCAGAGAAGCCCAAACCATTATCAGCAGTCAAGTTGGCCACACAATCAGTAAATTGATCAGCAGACGTTTCTTGTGGCACATGGGCCGTCTTCAGGAAGGAGATCAGGGCCTTGGCATGGGCCTCTGAACACAACAACAGTGATAGCATAGAAATTTTTGATGGGGTGTGTCCCAACTGCTCAACTACGTTGAAATCACTTTTCTTGATAATCTTGAGGATCTCCTCCATCTCTTGCTGGGAGGCTTCAACAGTGGTTGTCTTCGGCGCCTCCGTCAGGGCAGGCAAATCAGTAGCAATCCCCTTGCCCCGAGCGTCAGATGACTCGGCAGCAGGGGTAGAACTTGATTAGGAAGTGGAACATGCACACTTGCAGGTGTGATGATAAGGGGTTTCTGAATAGCTGGTGGCGAAATATCTGGTGAAAACAGCCTACCACTGTGAGTAATTTTGACAGGCCCGGTGATGTTACTGACACCGGTACTTGTATCAAATTCTTGCTTCACTCCAAGCACATAAACATCTTCCCTATAGTGCCATGGGGCAGCTTTGTCGGATGTATAAGGGAGAGGCCCCAGAACAGTAATGATGATGGGAGCAATCTTCTGAGTGGACATGATTTTGACAGGCTTCTTTGAGGGAGCCTTAGGAGGTTTGTTGAAAATAGTGACAATAGAAACTTCTTCGGCGGGGACAGCAGGAACAACAATCTTCTCGAACAAGATTTCTTTGCTATCCATCAGGCTTTTGATACCTGATTTCAGCAAAGGACAACCAAAAGGCGAAACAGCACATAGAAGGCAATCTTCATCACATCCCGGAAATAAACCGGCTAGCAACAGATTCCTTTTGACAGTCGATAACGGAGTAACAATCTCTTCCACGGAGGCTACATATCGGTCTTCTTCCACAGCATTCACTCCATGCTGGGGCATGGGAGCAGTCACAACATTGGGTCTTTCTGGCGCCTCAAACTGTATTTCCTTAGCATCAATAAGGTCTTGAACCTTATTCCTCAGAGCCCAACAATCGTCCGTAGTATGCCCGGGGCTATCAGAGTGATAAGTGCAACGGGCGTTGGGGTTGTACTTCGGAGAAGCTGTGTTCACTACCTTCGGAGCTCTTTGACAGTTATCAAATTGGTTGATAGTAGTTGCGAAAAAATCTGAGACAGGGTCATGCTGAGCCGAGTGTACTGCCTTTTGGGTCTCTCACCCCTTTGTTGATTATACTGCTGAGGAGCAGCAGTAGGCTTTGAAATTACCAATGCATTAATAGCTTGGCGGCGTTCCGGCTTAACTTGTCTTCTGGGACCATAAACAACACTGACTTCCTTCTTGAAAGGCTTCTTCTCAGTACTCGCGGAGGCACCTTTCTGTATCTTCCCTGACTTGATACCAGCTTCTATCCTCTCACCAGTCAAGATCAAAACTGTAAACCCAACAGAAGAATTACCAATCAGATGGTTGAAGAACGGACCAGACAGGGTCCCTAGGAACATGTCAACAAGTTCACGGTCAGTCAAAGGTGGCTGCACCCTGCCAGCCAAGTCTCTCCACTTTTGTGCATACTCCTTAAATCCTTCGCCCGTCCCCAGTGACATACCCTGGAGTTGGGTACGCGTGGGAGCGAGGTCAGAATTGTACTGATACTGTTTATAAAATGCGGTAGCCAAATCTTCCCAATTTCGAATACTGGCTCCATCTAGCTGATAGGACCATTCGAGTTGAGACCCCGAAAGGCTATCCTGAAAGAAATGGATCCATAAGTTCTTGTCTGCAGTGTAAGGTTGGATCTTCCTTACATATGATCTGAGATGCAGCTTAGGACAGGAAGCCGCGTCGTACTTCGCAAAGGCAGGAGCCTTGAACTTGTGTGGGATCACCACCCCAGAAGATAAACCTCGATCTCTGAAATCCAACCCCGGCACATTTTGAATCTCCATGGCACTTAAACGGTCCTCTAGTTGCTTGTATCTGTCTGCAGCAGGAGGGTATTGTTCATCGTTGTAATCCGTCTCGTTGTCGGAGACTGCAGGACTAGGAGCCCTTCCCCCTTGGGGACTGTCTTTCTCTGCAGAGGAGGTAGCCTGATCAGCCTCATTATGTAGTGTATTCCCAAACCTCCGTCCAGTGTTGAACAGCGCAGTCCTCTTCTTCTTCTTCTTCGGGAGAAGAGCCTTCAACTCTTGTTGACCCTGGGCTAAGCTCATGACCAGCTCTTGAAACTGGGCGTTCTGGGCCTGGAGGGCCTTGATAGCTTGTTCATTGGATGATTCAGGATTCATGATGACTGTTCAAATAAACAGCGAAGAAGATTAAGCAACCTGTGGAAAAAGGGTACCTGTTATGCATATGATGCAATGAGATGCGTATGCATTATGTTTTCAAAGACAATCGGGATTCAACTTTGTAGACAAAAAGGAAACACACTTCATTAGATTTAAACCTTAAATTGTTCAACAACTTGCCCTTGGGCATTACAAGAATGAAAATACTGAAAAGGAAATAAAAATTGTAAAAGAAATCTCCTAAGCTCATCAGTGCTCCCATGGCCTCCTCTTCTCAGTACGGATATAGTCATTCAGGATCCGCTCTTCCTCCAATTGCTTAGTCAGCTTCTGGATCTTCCGTTCTTGTTCGTTGAACTTTTCCCGATAAAAATCCCGTTCTTCCTGTAGCTGCGCCCAAGATCTCTCTAGTGTATCAACATCAGTGGGTATCTGAGGAGGGAGGACAGTTGGAGGAACCCCGTCTTCATCAGGAGATTCAAGAATGATAGGCCTGACAGCTTCGTATGGCATACCTAACTTCTGAGCACGGATGCGGACCCATCTGCAATAGGGTTCCAATGGTAGAGAAGTCTTTGGTCCCAACTCATGTGGGTCAGCTTTGTGAATTCTGTCCCAAGCCTTAATGAATCCATGGCGCAGTTTGTCACTGCCTTCCTGAAATTCAAAACTGAAGTGAGGAACTAACATCTCATGAGGCCCTACTCTTCTGGCTCTTCCAAACTGACGGAGAGCTAAACATGGATTATAAGATATTCCTCCTTGGGTACCGATCAATGGAACATTAGGGTATTCTCCGCAACGATCAATAACAGCTACCTCATCCAAACCTCTGAGAGTCCAAGTGATGTCATTATCAGTGAGAGACATTAACCTATGAGCCCAACCCTTTCCTTCTTCATTCTTCAGCACGAACTTAGGAAGGTGCGAAATAAACCACCTCACTAACAAAGGAGCACAAAACCATAGAGTTCCCCGTCTTCGGGCAGTACGAGCATAGAGTTGTTGCAGGATATCACCCAAAAGAGTGGGTACAGGGTTCCGAGATATGAAGATCCTTATGGCATAGATATTGATAAAGGTATCAGGATTGGGAAACAACACCAGACCATAGATTAAAAGAGCCAGAATGTCTTCGTACGCCTTGAAGTCTAAGTCATTCCAGAAACTGTTAGCTTTGCCAACCAGAAACTTAACCAAAAAGCCCTTAACTCCACTTCTAGTTTCCCAGTTAGCCACTACCTCTTCTTTGGTTAAGGGAAGGACTGCAGCAATCTCCTCAGGCCTAAGAGTCTTCTCCCAACCAGTGAACGGAGTCTGCTCCAAAACATGGATACCAAGCAAATCAGAGAATTCTTCTAGGGTAGGGACCAGCTGGAAGTCTTGAAAGGTGAAGCAATGATACAAGGGATCATAAAACTGGGTCAGGACACTTATCAGTTGTTGGTCCCACTTTGAAGTGATCAAGCCAAGGAGAGAACCATGCCTCTTGATGAAGGAAGTAGTGTTTGGAATCCTATCAACCAATTCCTTGAGCAAAGTAGGTGGTTGAACAAAGTTGAGCCGGATAGTATTCCTACGCACGGGCATCATGATGTCCTACAAAACAGAGCAAAGATGAAACCCTCTTGTCTTTGAAATGGGTCAGTCCTTATGCAGGATGCATGCAATGGTATGATGGTATGATCTATGGTGAAGCACACCACAAGTATTCACAAAGGCAAACATGATAAGGCACACAAGTCACACAAGACAACCCTTAGGGTTTAGGCCAGCATGAAGTTTAGGTATTACCCTCTTTTAGTTTCGTTGGTTAAAACTTGTCCTATCAAAAGTAACCGGGTTCTAGAGGATCTCAATATCATTGACTACCCTCAATCGGTCATAACTCCAGCATCGCAATCTTTTCTTGCAGCCAGAACCATCGCGAGAGTTTAGCCTCAATGAATGTAGCATATTGCTACCATTCTATGGCCAAGTTGGGTCAATTTAGGGTTCTAAGGTCAGTTGGTGTTTAATGACTCCTTAGAAGACCCATATTCTCCTCGTTGCAACACAAGGGATATCGGTACAGACCAAGGTGCCACACCAATGTAGCAACTGCTTCACCCATGTCGGTCTACGCCGGACAGGTCCCTCACAGATTATGCTACCTAAAAGGGTATTCCCCAAATCCGGGTTAGGATCTATGAAACTCCGATGCAAAGCCCACAAATATAAAAGCAAACAAAGCAAACAATTGAAAACAAGAGTGATCTAAGCCCTAAGGTTACTCCACTTTTATACTTTCCCCAGCAGAGTCGCCAGTTCTGTGATACGGTGGGAGAACTGACTTGAGGTTTTGCGTTTGTTTTGGCAAATGTTTCGGTTGAGCAAGAGTCGCCACCGACTTTTTATTTTATCCTAAGGAAAGGTTAAAAAGCACAGCAAAAACCTTTGAGATGTTTTCTTGGGTTCGGGGAGTAGATTATAGAAAGGGAAGGTATTAGCACCCTTTCTATCCATGGTTATCCACGGGCTCTTAGTTACTTGCTTAGATTAACTTGCCTTGATTTTCAATTGTTTGAAATGGTGCTTTGTGTGTGTGTTTGAAAATGTTTTTGAAAAGAGGCCAATGTGGTGGCAACCTTTGTAATGATCCATGTTGGGATGTATACAAAGGTGTATGTCTTTTGAAAAGTTTTCAATGTTTTTGAAAGTTGATTTGAAAGTGTTGTGATGTGTGGTTTTGAAAAATAGGCAAGTGTTTTTGTTTTGCAAGTTGGCAAGTAACCAAGAGCTATCTACCCTAAATTTCTCAAAGATCTTTGCTATGTTTTAACCCTTTTAACAATTTCGTTCCACCATTGTATTTGGTGGACAATCTTGTGTTAGGATGTGAACGGGACAGGCGCGGGTCATCGTTTAGACCATGATTGCAATGGTGCCAAGTATCTTTGGGCAATTTTTCCTTTAAGGGACTTGGTCATTTTTAGGCAACTTTGAAAGCGTCATCGAGGGACTATGATCATTTGATTGTTTTGTTTTGCCAAAGATACCTAACATGCAACATGGCCCATTATTGAAGGCAACAAGTGGAGTACCCTAGGGGTGCAAGTGTGATTAGTGTTGTCCATTTTCATGCTTGTTTATCTTGAATTTAGGTCAAACTATTTATTGCTTTTTGATTTGCATGCAAAACCCTAATTCTATCATGGCATATTTAGAAAGCTTTTAGATGCGGAATTTAAAGGTCCTAAATTATTACACAATAATCATGGGAATGGGGGTACGAATGTCCAAATGGGGATGAGACTTCATAGGAGGGTAGTGTCCAATATTTACAACCAAATCGAATTGCGATTTCAAATATAAAATGATCAATGTATAAGAATAAAGCAAAATGTATGTGTAAATATTTTTGTGTAAGTGTATGTGATTCACAAGTGAAATAAAAATAAAATAATTAAAAAGAGTTAATTTGGATATTTTCATGTTTAGGGCAAAAAACCCTAACTTTGCCAAATAAAAGGGTATTTATTATTTAATATATATATATATATATATATATATATATATATATATATATATATATATATATATATATTATATAATATTTATTAATTATATACAAAAAATAAATAAAAGAGAAGTATATTTGTCAAAAAGGTATTTTTGATGTTAAACATTAATAAAAATAAAAATGTATATTTTTTGTATTTTTATCCTAAATATCCTAATAAATATATAAGTATTTATATTATTTACTAAATATATTAAATATGTATAAAAATAAAATATTTAATATTTACAAAAAAAAAAGTATATTTTTTTTTATAATATGCTTTCAAAAGGTAAAATAAAATAAAAATCAGAAAATAAAAGTGTTTGTATTTTTTTAAATAAAAGGTATTATGTATTTATTTACATATAAAACTAAATGAAACCAAATAAATATCAAATAAAATGCAAAAAATATGAGAAAAATATTTTTAATATTTTTTATGTTTTAATAAAAAATAACAAATCAGAATCAAAAAGAAAAAGTTAAAAATGACAAATAAAACTCAAAATGGGCCAGGGGGTGCATGTGTAAAAATGTGGTGCAAAAAAGAAAAACATCTCAGGCCCAGCCCAAAGACTTTGTCTTCAACCTTTGGACGTTCAAACAGAGCAAACACGTGCTTCCTGCTATCTCATGATTCCTGGACTTTCAAGTAAAACTCATAACACAAGAAATGTAGAGCATCATGTCACGAGTTCATACATATAAAAAACTTGATCTAACTCTCATAAATGAGAGATAATTTCTTCTCCCCCAATTTCTGACCTAAGTTTTTGTCAATGTTCAGGTCTTAAATTCTCTCAGCATATGCAATATAAATGGAAAGTGAGGATATGAGTGGCTTCAGGGACATGAGTATGACATTTTCCATTCACAAACTTAAAGCTAACTCTTCCTAGATTGAGAGATAGAAGTCCATGAACTTACCTGTTCAGCTTGGATCGTATCTGGCAATGAAGGTACTTTCAGTGCAATGTGAGCACTTGTATAGCTTGCTTGAAGGTCAGGGATGCTTCTCCAACCTTTAGCTTGCTTTGAAACTAAATGAGTCAAGCTATGGAAGTCAACCTGCAAAACAGAAAAAGTGAAAATGGTGAAGTTGGTTAGAGGTGTTACAGGTCGTGTCCAATTCTTGAGATAGTTTGTATAGGTGGTATGGAGTGTGTATGAACTGGTTTTGGCCAAGGCGCACGAATGGATTGAGTTGTAGAAGTCCAACTGCAGAAGGGACTCTGTTTTTTGCAGTAGGATGGTGTTTTGATGAATGATGAGGTTTGGAAGGTAGTTAGCTCGTGCCTTAGCTTAGGTTTGATGTTTGGAATGTGTACAACAAGTTTGTCTAAGCTTGTGTTGGCAGAAATGTGTGTTCTCTTTCAAAATGCAAGGTTTCTTCTCACTTAAGCAAAAATTGTCAAGTGTTGTTACAGGCTCCTCTAGGCCCCTCAAATGTGCTGCAAAGCTTTGTCTTGATCAGTGGGATATGTCCAATAGCTTGTGCCTAGAATATATGCATTGTACCTCTTGATTTACAAACTTGACATAAAGTTGCTCTTTACAAAAATGGATAATCTGCTTTTTTCTAATTAAGGACTAATCCTTCATGTAATGACCAAACTCATAGAGTAACATCTTGGCACAATGGATTAGCATTTAATTTTGGAGTGTAAATGATATTAGAGGCCTGTAATGTAGCTTGCATATGCTGAGTTTGAAATGCACAAGTTATGAACATGCCTTTGGCCATGAATCAAAGTGACTTTTGCTCATATTGCCAAATTCGATTCTCCCTAACCACAAGGTTGTTTGATGAGTTCTTGGACATTTTGGAAAGCTTGGAATGTGTACTACAATCCATATTTATAATGAAAATTTGAATTCCAAGTGGAAGCATGTGAAAAGTGGCCATGAAGTTAGGCAAAAATCCTGCCTAGAATAGGTCAAAAAATTTCTAAGTTAAGAATGTTTTGCACCCTTGTTCCAAAAATCATAACTTGAGCTACAAGCTTCTTTTGAGGAAATTTTGTGAATCAAAGTTGTAGATTTTGCAATGGACTATAACTTTCATGTTTTGAGCTTTCCTTGAATCCAAATGTATCTTGATGAAAAAATGGGACAAAGTTAGGAAAAAATTAGGGATTTTCATAACTTAGAAAAATTCTAAGTTATGAAAATTCTTCATTTCAAACCCTAATTTGTGATCTTTGATTTCTTGATGAACAAGTTTCATAATTTGACATGTTTTGATGGGAAATGAATCTTGACACTTGATTTTGACCAAAAAGTCAAAGTTTGACTTTTCAGTATACAGTCAAAAATTGATCAATTGACTGGAAAACTCATCTGTCAATCTTGTGCATTTGGGATCTTTTGAATTTGTTGAACATGTCAAAACAATTCCATGGGGTCCTTGAGTCCATATGTGAGCTTGGTTGGCCATTGTCTAGGTCAAACAGTCAAAAATTGCCTTTGTGCAGTCAAAACCCTAAAAAATGACCATTTTGCCCTTTTGGTGATCTGATCAAATTTCTTGTGGAATTGTGATCCAAACTTGACCAAATGGTTTATATGAGTTCAATATGTTGATGTGGGTAAAAATCATGAGGTTTGACTGTCAATTGACCACAGTTGACTTTTTCCCCAATACAGCTGATTTCTAGGTCAATTGTCCAGTTGACTGGGCAAAGATTGGAATCAAGGCTTGAAACTTGGTACGGATAAAATTGGGAGTCCAATATGAAGCATGAAAGTCATCTTGGTCATTTTAGGTCAAAACATCTTTGTGCAAACACAAACCCTAATTTGGGTCAACAGTGCAAGGAGAAGTCTTGAGCAGAGTAAACCCTAACTTAACCTTGAGCTCCAAGGGTCTTGTGGTGAGAAAATATTGAAGACAAAGGGAGGGCAAATTTTGGGGTACAACAACCATCCTCTTTGAGCCATCAAATTCTCTCACGACTATGTTACTGGGTTTCAATGTCAGTCCTTCGCAATCCAATTTGTCGAGAGCTTTCTTCGGTAAAACATTCAAAGATGAGCCAGTGTCCACCAAGACATGGGCCAGGGTTGTTCCTCTACACTCCACAGAGACATGTAATGCCTCGTTGTGCTTTCTCCCCTTTGGTGTCAAATCAGCATCAGAGAAGCCTAGGCCGTTATCAGTTGTCAAGTTGGCCACACAATCTTGGAATTGGTTAGCAGACGTCTCTTGTGGCACATAGGCTGTCTTCAGAAACTTCACCAGAGCTTTCGCATGTGCCTCAGAACATAACAACAATGCCAGCAAGGAGATCTTGGAGGGTGTTTGCCCCAACTGTTCAACCACATCATAGTCACTCTTATTTATTATTCTCAGGATCTCCTCCATTTCCTTCTTGGAGGTTTCGGGGATAGTCAGTGGTTGAGCCTTCGTCTGGACATGCTCTTCTTGAATAATTTTTCCTCGAATTTCAGCCGTAGAAGAATCGGTAGGGATAACAGCAGGTGTTGTGTCGTCTTTTCCAATAGGGGAACTTGCAGATATGATTATTGGTATGGAGGTAACCTTTGAAACAACCACGGGTCCAAAAACTGCCTTTGGAGGGGCAATTTCTGGAGAGAAGATTCTACCGCTACGAGTAATCTTACTGGTTCTGGCAATATTACTAATGTCGGAGTCTTCTTCTTCGGAGCTCACTTCTTCGACGGCCAGCTCATCTTGTTTGATACCATGGTAGTAGATGTCTCCACCGTAATTCCACGGTACTGTTTTGCCTGATTCATATGGGACCGGCCCGAGCATTGTGATTTTAAGAGGAGTAGTTTTTGGAACCGATGTAATCCTGACGGGTCTTTTGGGGATCCTGGAAGGATTGGCGGAGATGGTTATGATTGAAACGTCTTCAACAGGAATAGGTGAAACAGGAGTATTTTCAAACAGAATCTCTTGGTTGTCTATCAAGCGTTGAATGCCTGTCTTCAACAAAGGGCAAACAGTTGGTGAGGATAAGCAATGATGGCAGTCTTCATTACAACCTGGGAATACACCATCTTTCAACAATTTTATCTTAATGATTGGGAGCGGAGTCAAGAGTTCATCAACTATGGTAACAAACAAATCTTCTTCGATAGCATTGGCGTTGTGACCATGCCTAGGCATAGGAGCGGAAATGACGTTTGGTTTCTCAGGTGTGTCAAACTCAACCTCTTTTGCATCTATAAGGTCTTTAATTTTGTTTTTCAAGGTCCAACAGTTGTTAGTGTCGTGACCCAGACTTTCGGAATGGTATGCGTATCTGGAATTTGGGTGATAATGAGGGGACGCAGTGTTGGGATTCTTTGGAGCTTCCTTTAAAGTTGCCAGATTCAATTTCAGAAGATGTGGTAAAACTTGGGCTAGAGTCATATTAATTCTTGTGAATTGTCAGACTGGCCTTTCCACCCTCGGTTGGTTACTTCTTGGTTGATCAGATGTAGGCTTTGGGATCATAACGGCCCCTACCATTGGTCGGCGTTCAGCTCTCCCTTGATTCCTTTGTGGATAAACAGTAGATAACTCCTTCTTCCTAGTGAAAGGCTTTCTCACAGCTATAGAGGAAGATGAATCCTTCTGAATCTTTCCACTTTTTATGCTAGCTTCCACCCTTTCTCCGGTTAGTATTAACTCAGTAAACCCAGCAGATGAGCTCCCGATCAAATGGTTGAAGAAAGGGCCCGATAGAGTGCCTAAGAACATATCCACCAACTCTCTTTCAAACAGAGGGGGTTGCACTCTTCCATCTAGATCTCTCCATTTCTGTGCGTAATCTTTGAAACCCTCGTTTGAAGTCATAGCCATACTCTGAAGTTGAGTACGGGTAGGCGCCAAATCTGTGTTATACTGGTATTGCTTATAGAAAGTTGCGGAAAGATCTTCCCAGTTATGGACTTCGACCCTTTCCAATTGGTAAAACCAATCGAGTTTTGTTCCGGATAAACTATCTTGGAAAAAATGGACCCATAAGTCTTTATCGGTAGAGTACGGCTGAATCTTTCTCACGTATGATCGGAGGTGCATTTTAGGACATGAATCCCCATCATATTTTGCAAACAACGATACTTTGATCTTTGGTGGGATCACAATTCCCGATACTAGCCCCAATTCTTCAAAGTCTAGACCTGGTACCCTCTGTATTTCCATAGTATTCAGACGCTCTTCAAGATGACTGTACTTATCATCCGCTGGAGGATACTGTTCCTCGGGGTAATCTTCCTCTTCTTCCTCCTCTTCATATTCTGACGGAACTGCTGTTTCTTTTCCTTCTCCTTCTCCTTCATCAGATGTTGCTGGAAAATTCAAGGTTCTTCTAGTCTGTCCTTGAAACCTTCTCCCCATGATTACAACACCGGTTGGTTCCTTCTCTTTCTTCTTCTTCTATTTTGCCAACAAAGTCTTCAACTCCTCTTATCCTTTGGCCAGGGTTGTGAGTAACTGTTGAAACTGCATGTTTTGAGCTTGAAGATCTTTGACTGTCTGTTCGAGATCCATCTTACTGAAATAAACAGTAGAGAGATGAGGAAACTTGTTGCAAAAGACCTGTTTATGTTATGATGAATGATATGTGCATATGTAATATTTTCAAGGATTTTAAAATATTTAAGTTCGTTTTAAACAAAAGAGAAACACACGTTATATTAATAAGATAGAGTTTGAGTACATCAATGCCCCTTGGGAGAAATAATATAACACTCTAAGATAAAAAAATTAGTGCGCATCCTCTTTGGTGCAATGTAGGCATTTAGAGTCTGCTCCTCATGAAGTAGCCTAGTGAGTTCCAAAACCTTCTTCTCGCTTGCGTAGAATATGGCTTTGAAAGTATCTCGCTCTCCTTTGAGTTGTATCCAATCCCTTTGTAGGTCTTCAAGAGATGTGGGCATGATAGGATGTAGGATAGTATATGGAACTTCTCCCTCCTTAACAGGCTCAATGATCACCGGGAGAATGGAAGGATAAGGCATCTTAAGACTTTGAGTTGGGGTTCGTACCCACTTGAGGTAAGGCTCAAGAGGGATGGAATTCTTGTGTCCCAAAGTCTTGCTATCCACCTTGTTTAGCATTCTCTAAGCTCGGATGAATCTCTGGCGAAGACCTTGATCGTTGTTGCCGTAGTCGAATACCAAGCCTTGAATTAGCATCTCATGTGGGCCATCCCTTCGGGTATAACCAAACTGTCTTAAAGCCAATCATGGGTTGTAGGTGATGCCTCCCCTAATGCCAAGTAGAGGGACATTAGGGAATTCCCCACAATGGTCAACAATGATAACATTCTCTTTGGATCGAGAGCACCAATGAATATCTGAATGTTTGAGCGTCATTAACCTTTGTGACCACCTCAAACCTTGCTCATTCTTTAAGACTGATTGGGGAAGATGAGAAATAAACCATCTTGCTAGAAGAGTAGTGCAACACATAAGGACACCTCTGTTCCTCATTGTACGACTGTGAAAAGAGTGTAAGATATCTCCAAGCAACATAGGCACCGGATTGCGTAACATGAAGATTTTGACGGCATTCACATCTATGAGTTGGTCAGGATTGGGGAACAAGACCATCCCATAGATAAGAAGAGCCACAATTTCCTCAAAAGCTTGCAAGTCTAAGGAATTCCAGCATCTTTGGGCCTTTTCAAACAGAAACTTTGCTAAGAAGCCTTTGACACCACTTCTAGTTTCCCAATGGGTTGTGACATCAGATGAGTGCAAGTGCAAAGCTTGAGAAATCTCTTCTAGCTTTGGGTTTATGTATCGTTGAAAGGTAGTTGATTGAGAATGGGAATCCTCAAGAGTTGAGAGAATTCTTCCAAAGTGGGCACAAGTTGATAGTCAGGAAATGTAAAGCAATGATGCAAAGGATCAAAGAACTGGAAGAGCACCTTCATCATATCCTCCTCTGTGTTGGAGGTGACCAAGTTGAGTAGACTACCATGCCTCTCGGTGAATGGAGAGTTCTTAGGGATCCTTGAAGCTAGCTCCTTGAGTTGTGGAGGAACTCTTACAAGGTTGGCTTGGATAGTTTTCCTGCGAAGCGAATCCATATCCTACAAAACAAGAACAAAGATGAAACTCCAAAATCCTTGAAATGGTTAGTGGATACATATGATGCTCATGATGTCCATGATGTTATGCACAAGTATGCATATACAAGCAAATCAAACAAGTTCTTAGTTTAGGCTTGCATGGGGTTTTATAGGTAAGTACCCTCTTGAAGTTTAGTTGGTTCAACCTGTCCTAGTAATAGTAACCGAGTTCTAAGGAGCTCAATATCACTGGATTGTTTCCTTGTTCATTGTTTCAGTTCAAGCCTCTTTAATGGTGACCGAAACATCCCAAGAAACCAACCCTCAATGAGTGTAGTATCGAGTATCTACCAACTTTGGACTGCACCAAAGCCGGTCATCTCACTACATCCTAAAGGCCAAGTTGGTCAAGTAAAGGGTTCTAGAAGTTCATTAGTGCTTCATGACATCACTCAGCGGACCCATATTCTCTTTGATTGACTCAAAGGCTATCGGTACCCACAAATATGTCACACTAACATAGCTATTGCTTAGACCATATCGGTATACCCCGCACAGTTTCCACAACGTATTGCTATTTACCTATAATGCTTCCCAAATCCGGGTGGAGGATTCAAACCCAAACAAAGAACCATAATGTAAAGCAAACAAGTTAAACAAATGTAAGCAAATAAATGTGATCTAGCTCTAAGGTAACCCCATTTTTATAATAATCCCCAGCAGAGTCGCCAGTTCTGTGATACGGTGGGAGAACTGACTTGAGGGTTTTGCGTTTTATTGCAAATGTTGCGGTTAGCAAGAGTCGCCACCGACTTTTCTTTTATCCAAAAGGAAAGTTGAAAAAGTACAGGAAATACCTTTGAGATGTTTTCTTGAGTTCGGGGGGTAGATTATGAAAAGGGAAGGTATTACCACCCTTTTCATCCATGGTTTTCCATGGGCTCTTAGTTACTTTCTAGATCACTTGCTTTTGTTTGAAATTGTGCTTTGTGTGGTTTTTGAAATTATTTTGTAAAAGAGGACATCGTTTAGGAAATCTTTGTAATGATTCTCATTCGTAAGAATGTATACAAAGATGTTTGTCTTTTTTGAAAATGTTTTCAATGTTTGTAAGATGTTCGGAAATGTGTGTGTTTGTTTTGAAAATAGCAAGGGTATTTGTTTGAAATAAAGCAAGTAACTAGAAATAATCTACCTACTCAAATGTCTTTCTTGTTCATTGTCTTTTCCTTTGATATTGTTGTCTTACCATTGATTTGATAAGCAACCCTATCTTTGGATGTAAATGGGACGGGCGTGGGTCATCGTATAACTATGATTAGCAATATTGCAAAGTATATTAGCATTTTTTAGGGGCCGAGATCATTTTTGTAAGGCAACTTAGAATAGCGTCATCGAGGGACTATGATCTTGTACTTGTTTGTTTTGCCAAGATACTTCGAATGCGTAACATGGCTATTTTTGTATAAGGAAACCAAGTGGAGAAAGCCTAAGGATGCTTGTGTGCAAGTGTATCATTTTCATGCTTTGGTTTTATCTTGTATTTAGGGTTTTCTATTTTGCTTTGTTTTGATCTTATCATACAAACCCTAGTTACTAATCATGGCATGTAAAGCGGTAAATTGCTTAATGTAAATATTACTAAGCTATTACAACAATTTTATGGGAGAGGGGAATACAAATTTGAATGGGGATTTGAAAGAATGTAAATATAAATAAATTATTACAACCAAATCGAATTTGTACGAAAATTAGAATAAATAAAATACAATATTTAAGAATGCAATATAATGTACATGTAAGAAAAGATTTTTGTCTTGTTTTTATGTAAAAGGAATTTTAATCAAAACCTAAAAATATAAGGAAAAGAAAATAATTTTTAGAAGGGAGGCTTAACCCTAATTATTATTTTAAAAGAAAATAAAGTTCTTATATACTATTTTTTATGTATTTTTTGTATTGAAATAATAAATAATATTGTATAAAAATATGAAGTTTTTATATATGCAAAAATAAATATTTATAAGTATGGAATAAAAAATAAATTAAACTAAACATCTTTTAATTATATTTTACAAGTTTATTAGGAAAAATAAATAATACATATATATATTGAAGATAAAATATATTATTATGTGCAAAATAAAATAAAGTAAAATATGATATTATCAAATTTATATTTTTTAGGATTTTTATGCATTAAAGAAAATATTTAATGTATTAAAATGAAAATAAAACAAATAAAATAAAAATATAAAAATAGTTGGGCAAATGGGGTGTCTTGAATAATCAAGTGGTGAAAGTTAGCAAAAACGCTAAGCCCAACGTGGAGGCCCAAACCTGCAAAAAGCCAAAACTGAAAAATGAAAAAAATGTGAAAAACAAAAGTAGCGCGCAGGTTCGAACTCAGGACATGGGTCTTACCAGCGCGTTACTCTACCACTGGGGTGGCTGTACATCCATTGTCTTAAGTGAAATGAAAATAACATAACATGAACAAAGTTCTTACCCTGTACTTCATCTTCTTCCCTAAGCTGGCTGGATGCCCTGTAACTCTCTCATTCTTCCATGAAAATGAAAAACTCATAACATGAAAGTTGTAGTATTTGATCTCACGATTCTAACCATACAAGTTATGTAAACTAACAATCAAAGATCCGAGAGAATTTTAAAAACCCTAAATTTAAACCTAATTTTTTCAGAAACTTCAAGTTCTAAATTCTCTCAGCTTAGGTCAAATAAATTCAAGATAATGATATGTACAGTTTCGTTGTAATGAGGACTACATTATTTATTCACAAATCGTGGCTAATGGTTTCCTGTACAAGGAGATAGGAGTTGAGATTTTTACCTCCTTCAGTTGAAATCGTGGATGGAACTGGAGTGAGTTTGATGGAGGCCTGATGCTTGCTTGAGCTTCCTTGAGCTTCCTTGAACTTCACTGAATGTATTCCAACCATTGCCTTGCTTTGAAAGTGTCTGAAACTCCTTGGCCAAGTCAACCTGCAAGCTTTGAAAACAAAAACGGCAGATGATGGAGAAGGGGTTATAGTACAGGGAGGAAGTTCTGGATTGGTTAAATATCAAGTAGGTAAGATGTTTTGATGATCAAGACTTGAAACGCACGAGCCAAATGAGAGATTGGTATGCTTATGCAAAAACTACAAGTCTTGGAAGTTTTCTGGTGTTTTTAAGTTTGGGAGTGTTTCAGGCTTCAAGTAATCGTGTCTTGGGTTGTATTGTGTTTGTATATTAGTATGGAGAAGGTCTTAAGTCAAATCTTCCACAGGTTTGTGAGTTATAGACTTTTGGCCACTTTTCTTGCTTTTGAAGCAAAGTGACAAGACAAGGCTTTACATGCTTGTAATGGCTTGCTTAGGGTTGGTATATGTTCTATATAAGTTGCCTTAGGTCTGTGGTACTTGTATGTGCCAAGGAGACAGGTTAAATGCTCAAGATTTGTAAAGTTTGCAAAAGTGGAGCTTTTCCAAAATGGCAATGGTCACTTTATGCTATTTATGGAATTACAACTTGGGTAATGGTTCTAAGGCTTGGATTAAAGCTTTGTCAATTGAGTAAGCATTAAATTATGGAGTAAGGAACAAGTTTGGTACCTGTAAAGCATGGATTAGGAAGCATAGGTACTGATTGGAAAATTGTTCTTCATGAAATGGCTTGAACCAAAAGTGAGAAATTGCCAATTTCATCTCTTCGATTCTCCCTACTCAAAAATGATCTTGAGGAGTTCTTTGATATTTTGGAAAGATTTAAATGTTCTCTATAACTCATATTTCAAATGAATTTCAAGATACCTCATGGAACTAGGTTAAAAATTGCCATGAAGTTGGGTAAAAAACCAATCTAAATTAGGGCAAAAATTCACTGAGTTACTTAGTTCATGAGCATGTATTCATAAATTTATATCTTGAGATCCAAGCATCTTTAGGGAAAAGTGTGTGAAGAAAAGTTGTATATTTCATGGAGGTCTACAACTTTCATGTTGGGAACTTTCTTTGAATCATTATGCATCATGGTGAAAAAGTGGCCTAAAGTTGAGAAAAAATAAGAAATTTTCTATACTTAGAAAATTTTCGAAGTTAAGAAAATTTCCAAATTTAAACCCTAATCTTCAAAATTGGATTTCTTGATGAACAAGTTTCTCATTTTGACATGTTTTTATGAATTGTGATCCTTGGCACTTGATTTTGACCAAAAAGTCAAAGTTTGACTTTTCAGTGTACAATTGACTTTTGATCAGTTGACTGTAAATTTCATCTGTCAACCCAATGAAATTACAATGTTTTGAACCATGCAATTAGGTCAAGATTATTCAATTGAATCCTTGAAATCATGCTTTAGCTCAATTATTCACTTGCTAGGTTAAAAATCATAAATTTCCCTTCCTCAGTCAAAACCCTAATTTTGACCATTTTGCCCTTTTGATGATTTGATCAAATTTCTTGAGGAATTGTAATCCAAACTTGATAAAATGATACATATGAGTATAAAATGTTGATGTGGATAAAAAAATAAGAAGTTTGACTATAAATTGGCCACGGTTGACTTTTTTCCAATACAACCGATTTTTAGGTCAATTGTCCAATTGACTGATCAAAAATGTGGTTCAAGGTTTGAAACTTGTCATGAGCAATCTTAGGGGTCTATAATGATGTTTGAAAGTAACATGAAGAATTGATAGTCCAAAAATACTTGTGCAATATCAAACCCTAATTTTGGGTCATCAATGCATGATGAGATGTCTTGAGCTGACCAAACCCTAATCCAGCCTTGAGTCAAAGAAAACTTGTGTGAAAAGTCTTGATAAATGAGAGGGCAGATTTTTGGGTAAAACACGGAAACTGGTACAAATATCAACAATACAAAGATCACCAAGCTCTGCAAACAATTTAAGATACATCATCATAATTCTTCTCCCTACTGGCCGAAGATGAATGGGGCTGTTGAAGCAGCTAACAAGAACATCAAGAAGATTGTGCAGAAGATGACGGTGACCTACAAAGACTGGCATGAGATGTCACCATTTTCTCTTCATGGGTACCGTACCTCATCAAGGACATCGACAAGGGCAACACCTTACTCCTTGGTGTATGGCATGGAGGCAGTCCTACCCATCGAGGTCCAGATACCCTCTCTCCGGATTATGAAGGATGCGGGTTTGAACGAAGACGACTGGATCCAAACCCGGCTTGATCAGCTGAACTTAATCGATGAAAAGAGACTTACTTCTATTTGTCATGGTCAGACGTAACAAAAGCGAATGATCAAAGCTTTTAACAAGAAAGTCAGACGACAAGAATATCAAGTTGGAGATCTGGTGATCAAGCGCATCATACTACCGCAAGGTGATCCCAGGGGCAAATGGACCCCCACATACGAAGGGCCATTTGTGGTTAAGAACATTTTCTCGGGAGGAGCTATGATTCTAACCACCATGGATGGTAATGACCTTCCTCACCCCGTCAACGCAGACATAGTGAAAAGATATTACGCATAATCAAAGACCTGCTAGGTTGATTGGCCTAGGAAAAATAAGGGCTTCTCGGAGAACCAAAAGGGTTCGGGCAAAAGTAATGGATGAAAATAAGAAAATTGTACACCCGACAAGTCGAAAACCTGAAAAGGCGGCTTCGGCAAAAAAAAGGGTATCCCGGTGGACTGAAAACCCGAAAGGGTGGTCCAGGAAAAAATTAGGGATTGAAGCGTAACGTTATGTCTCAATGGATCATCTTACAAATAGACTTCGGTATCGACTATCAAACTCGGACGACTCCAATCAATCTAATCTACCTTCGACCAAGTAGCAAAGTGATGAGACGCTTGAAGATATAAAGGAAATAGCAGAGTTGGAACCCGATGGGATTGTTTCACATAGATGTTTTTCTTTCTTTTACACAAATTGTATAATTTCTATTCTTCGGCGGTGTTCTCTTACTAGGACGTCAACCTCTTTGTACAAAATGCCTATTACAGGCCAATTTAAAAAATCAATACAACTCAATTTCACAAATTTCAACTTGTTTTTCTTTTTCAGTTTTGTTTTGCAAGAACGTCCAATGATACATTTTTGATATATGCATTTGAGAATAATTGCTGCTTATAAATACTTACACAAGAAACAAAAGACAATTACTCGTAATTCCAGGAACATGGGAAAACAAGAAATGTCCAAACCTTACAGTTCTCTATCCACTAGGTACAGGGATAGAGCCAGCTTGAGAATATGACTAAAGGTACATACGCTCCCCGCAGAGTAGGAAGTATCCAAAGACAGTGGTGTTAGCTCTCCCCAGTCGAGGTTCATAATTGCGAATGAGTCGGAAAAATTCTTCCCAAGCAGAGTTTATCTATCACCAGTGTTGTACCCCAAAATTTTCCCTCCCATATTCTTCAAGATTTGCCAAGTCAAAGCTTCAAAATCTCCCCAAGGGTTGCACAGTTCAAGGGCCTCCTAACAGTCAAAGATTAGGGTTTTGGTTCTGACAAAGAAAATGAAGTTTCCAAGGGTCCAAACAAGTCCCACATGCCTATAAACATGGTCAAGCATCATCATACCAAGTTTCAAGACTTACAGCACAAAATTGCACAGTCAAAAACCCTAATTGCTCAACAGTCAACTGTAGGGGCAAAATGGTCATTTGACAGTCAAAAAGTTCAAATTTTTGGTCAACATCTCATTTTGAAGCCACAAACATCATTTTATCAATGCTTGATCATGATTCTCAAAGCTTGGCTCAGAAAGTCTCAAGATGCAAAAGTTTCCATATTTGGACAGTTGAAAAAGTCAACTGTAACTTGACCAAGGCATAACTTCCACATGGTTTATCAGAAAAATTCCATCCAAAGCTCATTTTGAAGAGAATCACATTTCCTACAACTCCTCTTCACACTTCAAGTCCAATAAATGCTCTCACAAAAAGTTATCAATTTCAACATTATAGGTCATTTTCAAAAGTCAACAAAAAGGGACTTTAAGTCAAAGGCCATAACTTAAGATTGGTAAATCAAAATGACATGGGACCAAAGGCATTGGTTAGAGTACTTCAAGACCTTTCCAAAATGTCCAAGAACATGATCAAAGCTTAAAAATTGAGCAAGATATGCCTTGTGGAAGTTGGGAAATTTTTGGGTATTTTGAAAAGTCAACTTTGGTTCAAATGCCTTAAAATTGCTAATGGGCCACATTTTCTTCCAAGATTCATCATCCAAAGCATATGCACGACCATTTGGCCCAAAGGGGATTTTTTTCATCATTTTTATTATTTATTTGAATTTTTAATTACAATTAATTCATTTAATTAATTAAAATGTGGAAAAAATACTAAACCAATGTGATCAAATCTTTTTATGCAGTATAATCACTCATGATTCACTCAAGATTCGTGCACAACTCAAATGGGGAAGATTGGCTATGATTGACATCAAAAACATGTGAAAAAGATTTGAAAAATTATGCATGAAAATCAAATATTCATTCCATCAATGCAAGGATTTTTTGGATCAAAAACTCAACCCTAATCCATCCTCATATAAGTGTGATCAAAACCTAATGCCAAGAGAGCTCTAAGCTGCGCCCAAAGCTGAAGAAAAACATTGAAATTTTTGTGGAAAAAGTGAATACTGAAAACACGATTCCAAGGGGTTTCAAGGCAAAACATCAACTCCATTGCATTCCTGAGGCTTCAAGGAACATATACTGATCAAAACCATCAACTCTAACGTCAAGAAACGGTAGAACGACCGTGTCCTGTTCATGATTTTTTCCATATTCTTATATCATAATTCATGCATTGTTTGCAATTTTTAATGTTGAATTTGTGTTCATTGGATCATTCTAAAGCTAACCATATGTTTTGATTGAGTTTTTGTGCATCACACGCGAAATCACCATTGGAGCGTTTTAGGGTTGCAGAGGTTCAAAATTGGGGCTTTACGTTTAAAGAAAAATTGGGATGTGAGACTTAGACCATTAAAACCAGGAGCTTCAGACGAATTCAAAGCATAGCTCGCGATCAATTTATGATCAAAGGATTTCTATTCGCTATTTTTTATAGATCATGTAGTGGGGGTTTAAAACCCCCGCAATCTTGTTTCTTTTTTCAGGTAAAACGCATAATGGAGGAGGAAGACGCTTAGTTGGCATAACATGAATGGGCAATTCAAAGATTAGCGCGCTTTTTATTTATTCAGGCCACTAACTTTTTTTTCTCTTATAATAATTTCCTTCCACTAATGTTACAAAGAAAGCGTTTGGCCTAGCTGGTTAGTGCATTGTCCACTGAATACTGGGACCTGGGTTCGATTCCCAGGTCCCCTCCCTTTCCCATATTATTTTCTTTTCTATATTCCCATGCAACATATATTCCAGGGGCTTATCATATGACCACCATCCACGCTTGCCACGCGTTCAATAATCTCAGTCCAATGGTCCAGATCTAAAGCCTATGGAATGGTTCAGTCAATGCCTACACATGTGATTACCAGAAGTCAACGAAGGCCTTAAACATTGGGCCAGAATTACTGAATTATACCTCCAGTTTGGGGACAGAACCCCCCATTGGTTTGCTCTTTCATCTTCTTTTTTTTTTGTATTTTTTTCTACTTTTATTTGTTTTAATTAATTTTAATTTAGTTCTTTAAATCAATATTTTCATAACATAAAAAAATAATAAAAATCAGAAAGTCATAAAAATTAAAATATATTTCATTTAATGTTATTTTTTGTAAAAAAGGTCTTATTAATTAATTAGTTTTTTTATTCTAGGATTAATTTTAACATTTTCTTAATAAACTTAAAAATTGTAGAATTAGGTTTTAATTACTTTTATCTTTTTCTTTGCTTTTACCATTATAATAATTAATTATTTATTTTTGTAAATAAAATTGTATTAATTAATTAGGTTAATTTTAGATTTAATGTTAACATATTTTTCTTAATAAATAAAAATAGTTAGAATTAGGGTTAATTAATTTCTTAGTTTCATTTAATTCCCTTATTAAAAATCCATAAATACCAAAAACTCAAAAATCTTTTCTTTTTATTTTAATTTAATTAATTTATTAATCATAATTTAATTTCGTTAAAAAGGGTCCAACGCCCTCGCATTCGATAGTAATTCCAATTCGCGCATTTATTTCCTTTCTTATAATTTTTATGTAATTCTCCCAAAGCCGTGTAAATTAGACATTTATATTTCTCGCACTTTATTTTATGTCAAATCGGGTCCTGGATTTAATTTGGCGATGTGGACCCGCGTCTTTGTAATAGCGTAGAACTTTAATTCCCGCCTCTTTTTAACTGTTAATAAATTTGCATGCAAGAATGAATGTTAAAATAAAAGCAACGCGTAGATCACCAATACATGACAAGACAAAATATCTGAAAACGACACACAAATCACACACCACCCCTAGGGTACGCTTCACTGTTTCCTTGCCTCTCAAAAGGTGATCGTCGAGTAGAGGATGTTTTAGTAAGTCCTCATGATCCAGGAACCTGGCATGAGGGTAGCTTCTAAGGTGTCTTCCTATTGCTCTGGTGATCACCATGTCCCGAACCTTCGAATTGACCCGAACACCTCCAACGGTGGTGCTACCTACCTCTCAATGGTGGGATGGCACTACTTTAAAGGACATTTACACAGACGAATTCCTTAGGGTAGGTAGACGACTCTAGATACTTGCTCTAATTTCAAAACAAATTCAAAAAATAATTTTCACACCGACACCTCTTCAAAAAGCTTTCGAAAGCAACTTTTCAAACACTCTTAAGGACCGATACAAGAGTCGAACTGAAATTTTCAAAGAAACTTTTTAAAACCCACAGTTGAAAAGCAAACAAACCATTTTTGAAAACACAATGAGCAAGTATCTAAGAGCCCATGGATAACCATGGATAGAAGGGGTGCTAACACCTTCCCTTTCTATAACCTACCTCCCGAACCGAGAGCAATCTCTTTAAGGAATTTTTCTGTGCTTTTGTCCTTTCCATTTGGAGAAAATAAAAGACGGTGGCGACTCTTGCTTCCGCGACATTTCGCGAACCAGCGTTAAACAGTCAGTTCCAGATCCACCGATCACAGAACTGGCGACTCTGCTGGGGATATAAATTTAAAGTGAGGTGTACCTTAGGGTTTAGCTCATAACTATGTTTTCAATTGTATTGATTTGCTTGCTTTAAATTGTGGGACTGTCTTGGGAGTTCTATAGATCCTAACCCGGATCTGGGGGATACCTTCTTAGAAAGTAGCAACAAGGCTGTGAGGGAACTGTGCGGGGTATACCGACATGGTTGAAACAGTCTGCTACGTTGATGTGGCACTTTGGTGTGTACCGGTAACCCTTGAGTTCAGTCAAGGAGAGTACGGGGCCTCCGCGTGGTGTCGTGAAGCATCAACAGACCTTAGGAACCTTAATTGAACTATCTTGGCCTCTTTAGGGTAGTGAGATAACTGACTTTGGTGCAGTCCGAGGTTGGTTGATACTCGATACTACACTCAATTGAGGGTTGCTTTCCTGGAATATTTCGGTCGCCAGTTCAGTGGCTAAATCGAAACGATGAACAATGAAAGCAATCCCGTGATATTGGGACCCTTAGAACCCGGTTACTTCTAATAGGACAGGTTGAGCCCACCAACTTTAAGAGGGTACTACCCAGACCCCATGCTGGCCTTAAACTCTAAGGGCTTGTCTTGTGTGACTTGTGTGCCTTACATGTTTGCCTTTGTAAATATCTGTGGTGTGTTAATCATAGCATCATGACATCATCCAGCATCATATGCATTGACTAACCATTTCAGGGGTTCGAATCTTCATCTTTGTTCTTGTTTTGTAGGACATGGAAACTGTTCGCAGAAAGACAATTCAAATCAGCCTTGTAAGGATCCCTCCTCAGCTTAAGGAGCTTATATCCAGGATTCCCGAGAGCTCCTCATTCAGTGAGAGACATGGAAGACTCATCAGCTTGGTCAATACCAATATTGAGGAAGACATGATAAAGGTCCTGTTCCAGTTCTTTGACCCTCTGCATCACTGTTTCACCTTCTTGGATTATCAGCTGGTACCTACATTGGAGGAGTTCTCCCGGCTCCTGAAGATCCCTATCCTTGATCAACTACCCTACAACGGTACGGAAAAGGAACCCAAGCTTGAAGAGATTGCTAAAGCCTTACACCTACAATCATCTGACCTCAAGGGACATTGGGAAGTTAGAAGTGGTATCAAAGGGTTCTTAGCCAGGTTTCTGTTTGAAAAGGCCCATGAATGTTGGAACTCCCTTGACTTACAAGCTTTTGAAGAAGTTGTGGCCCTCCTTGTCTATGGTTTGGTGTTGTTCCCTAACCCAGATCAGCTTATAGATATCAGTGCTGTCCAGATCTTCATGTCCAGGAATCCTATACCTACGTTGCTGGGGGACATCCTTCACTCATGTTACACTCGAACCATGAGAAAAACAGGTGTCCTTATGTGTTGCACTCCTCTTCTGGGAAGGTGGTTTATTTCGCACCTTCCACAATCAGTTTTGAAGAATGAGCGGGGTTTGAGATGGTCACAACGGTTGATGACTCTTACACATGCAGATATACATTGGTGCCCTCGATCCAGAGAAGATGTCACTATCATTGATCGTTGCGGGGAGTACCCTAATGTTCCTTTACTTGGAACCAGAGGAGGTATTACTTACAACCCATGCCTGGCTTGGAGACAGTTTGGTTATGCTCGGAGGGATAGCCCTCATGACATGTTAATTCCTGACATAGTTTTTGACTTCGACAACGATGCACAAGGACTTCGCCAGAGATTTATCAGAGCTTGGAGGATGCCAAATAGGATAGACAGCAAGATACTGGGGCACAGGAATTCCATCCCATTGGAACCTTATCTCAAGTGGGTACGGACCCGCTCCCAGAAGTTAGTAATGCCTTATCCTCATATGCTCCCTGTGATCAAAGAGCCAGTCTTGGAAGGAGAAGTATCCTACACCATTCAGCATCCGGACATGCCCACATCCTGGGAAGAGATGCAGAAGAGTTGGATCCAGCTTAAGGAAGAACGGAATTCTCTTGAGACCAGCCTACATGCTAGTGAAAAGAAGGTCTTGGAGCTCACCCGCCTATTGCATGAGGAGAGGAATCTCAACACCTACATAGCTCTAAAGAGGATGCGTAGTGTCTTTTGGGATTGATTTGCTTTGTAATTTGTGCCCACGAGGCCTTGATGTACTGAACAATTATTTCCTTAATGATAAAGTGTGTTCCTTTTTGTCTACAACAAATTTGAACTTTCGAACCCTTGACTGCATTGCATAAACACATATCATTCATCATGTGCATAGCAGGTTTTCTTCTTTTCAGGTTGCTTACCGTTCTTCGCTGTTTATTTCAGCATCATGAATCCTGATTCATCATCAACCGAGATGTCCATCAAGGCTCTTCAGGCGCAGAATGCGCAATTTCAGGAACTAATCATGGGTTTGGCTCACGGCCAAGAAGAGCTGAAGGCTCTTCTCCTGAAGAAGTAGAAGAAGAAGAAGAGAACTGTCCTTTTCAACTCGGGCCGAAGGTTTGGCAACACTCTGCAAAATGAAGAGGCTGGTTCTTCTATAGGCAAGAGCAGTCCCCAAGGGGGAAAAGGTCCTAGTCCGGTGGTCTCTGACAACGAGACTGATTTTGATGAGGAACAGTATCCTCCTGCAGAAGACCGGTACAAGCAGTTGGAGGACAGACTGAATGCTATGGAGATCCAATAAGTGCCTGGGCTGGATTTTGGAGACTTGGGTTTGTCTACTGGCGTGATCATTCCTCATAAGTTCAAAGCACCATATTTTACCAAGTATGACGGGGCGTCTTGTCCCAAGCTACACCTCAGATCCTACGTGCGGAAGATTCAACCATACTCAGTGGACAAGAACTTGTGGATCCACTTCTTCCAGGAGAGTCTTTCAGGGACTCATCTCGAATGGTTCTATCAGCTGGATGGGACCAAGGTTCGTAACTGGGAGGAGTTCGCTACTGCTTTCTATAAGCAGTATCAATATAATGCCGACCTTGCCCCTACACGTACCCAACTCCAGGGTATGTCGCTAGGGTCAAGCGAAGGTTTTAAAGAGTACGCACATAAGTGGAGGGATCTGGCTGGCAGGGTGCAGTCTCCGTTAACTGACCGGGAGTTGGTAGACATGTTCTTGGGGACCCTATCTGGGCCATTTTTCAACCATCTTATCGGTAACTCATCTGCAGGGTTTACTGATCTTATTCTGACTGGAGAGAGAATAGAGGCTGGAATGAAGTCTGGCAAAATTCAGAAGGGGGCATCTGCAAGTTCTGAGAAGAAACCCTTTAAAAAGGAGGCCAGTGCTGTATATGGGTCTAGAAGACAAGAGAAACCTGAGCGCCGCCAATCTGTCAACGCGGTGATGATTGCTAAGCCTGCTGCCGCTCCTCGGCAAACCAATCCTCAAAGGGCTGAAAGACCCAGGAGAGAGTTTACCCGTTTAAGTATGACTCTATCACAAATCTTGCCGCAGTTGCTGTCCACCAACCTAGTGACTGTCAGAGAGGCCCCGAAGGTTGTGAATATTGCTTCTCCCAAATACAATCCAAATGCCCACTGTGCTTATCACTCCGATAGCCCGGGGCATTCCACTGATGACTGTTGGGCATTAAGGAATAAGGTACAAGACCTTATTGACGCAAAAGAGATACAGTTTGAAGCGCCTGAGAGGCCGAATGTGGTGACTGCTCCTATGCCCCAGCATGGAGTAAATGCCGTTGATGAAGATGTATACGCTGTTTCTGTGAATGATGTAGCTACTCCTTTAATGATTGTCAAGAGGAACCTACTACTGGCCGGTTTATTTCCGGGTTGTAGTGAGGGTTGCCTTTTCTGTGTTGTTTCCCTTTCTGGTTGTCCTTTGCTGAAGTTGGGCATCCAAAGCCTAATGGACAGCAAAGAGATTATGTTCAAGAAGACTGTTGTTCAGTTGGTTCCGGTAGAAGAAGTTTCTGCTGTTACAATCTTTAATAATCCGATCAAGGCTCTCCCAAGGAAGCCGGTTCAAATCGTGACTGTCGCACCTGTTGTTATTACTGTTCCGGGGCCTCTCCCCTGCGAATCTGATAAGGCTGTCCCCTGGCACTATGGGGCAGACGTGTATGTGAATGGAATCAAACAAGAGTTCAACACTGGCGCCAATATCAGCAATATCACTGGTCCAGCAAAAGTTACCCGCAGTGGCAGGCTCTTCTCGCCTGACATTGCACCGCCCGCTATTCGAAGACCCCTCACTATAACACTTGCAAGTGTACCTGTTCCCAGTTCTGATCAAGTTGTTTCCCCTGCTGCCGAGTCATATAATGCTCAGGGCAAAGGGATTGAAGATGAGCCTGCCCGGATGGAGGCACCAAGACCTGTAACTGCTGAGGCCTCCCAACAAGAGATGGAGGAAATCCTGAAAATAATCAAGAAGAGTGACTTTAATATTGTCGAGCAGCTGGGGCATACACCCTCTAAGATCTCAATGCTCTCCTTATTACTATGCTCAGAGGCCCATGCTAAAGCCTTGATTTCATTTCTCAAGACGGCCCATGTGCCACAGGAGACATCTGCAGTCCAGTTTACTGATTGCGTAGCAAATCTGACAGCGGACAATGGCTTGGGTTTCTCAGATGCTGACCTTACTGCTAAGGGAAGAGACCACAATGATGCCCTGCATGTCTCTATTGAATGCAGGGGCACTACTATTGCGCATGTGTTGGTGGACACTGGTTCTTCCCTAAATGTGCTACCCAAGAAGGCCTTAGACCGTTTGGATTGTGAGGGCCTGGAGCTGAAACCTAGCAACATCATCGTTAGAGCCTTCGACGGTTCCAAGAGGATGGTCCATGGAGAGGTGGACATTCCTATCCGTGTGGGTTCTCAAGTATTCGACTCTACCTTCTATGTGATGGATATCCGTCCATCTTATTCTTGTCTACTAGGTCGACCTTGGATCCACAAAGCTGGGGCAGTGACCTCTACCTTGCACCAGAAGCTAAAATACCCCGTCAGAGGGAAGATCGTCACTGTGCAGGGAGAGGAGGAGTATATGGTGAGCCATTTGAATTCCTTCAGGTATATTGAGATGGATGGGGAGTTTATTGAAACCCCTTTCAGCATTTCGAAGAGGTACCTCCAACTTTGGCAGCGGCAGAAACAGTGGTCAAAGAGGATGTTCCTTTGAAGATGGCTTCCTTGAAGGACGCCCGGGCTGTGGTCAAGAAAGGTGAATGTGCCAACTGGGGCAGGCTCCCTGATTTTACACAGAAAACTGACAAGTTCGGACTGGGTTTTACTGCAGAGGGTCAGAAAGCTATGCGGAAGGCAAAGACCAGAAGACCTCCTGTGCTTATTACCAACCCAGGAGTGAATGTTGTGGGAGATGAAGATGAAGTGGGAGAGTCAGAGTTTAATAGCTGGATCTACCCGACAACTGAGGGCGGATTGACCAATTGGATTGCCAAAGACCATACTCATGTTACTTTTGTTACGCAGTAATAAACTTCTTTGTTTTGTTATTTGTAATAAACAATTAAAACTCTATGGCCCGGTGTCTTACCCGGGGCACCGTGGCTTCATTTGTGAGGGCATATAAATTGTCATTTCACATATCATGAATAAAGATCTTGGACGTTTTCTCGCATTTCAAATCTTATGCTCCTTTTCTTTCTTTCCTTCCTTTATATATTTCAAAACAGCTGTATTTACACACACTCACTCATACAGGTTTCAATCCACTCTGGATCTCACTGGTAACGACTCTGCTACTGCCAGTTATGACTTCGAAAATCCGATCAACTTAGCCGAAGACGAAGGTGAAGATGATTGCGAAGTGCCTGGCGATCTTGCAAGACTGTTACTTCAGGAAGAGAGGGCAATTCAACCACACGAAGAGCCAGTGGAAACAATAAACCTGGGTACTTACAGACAAAAAGGAGGTAAAAATTGGTGCCAACCTAGAGCTCAGCGTGAAGCAACGGTTGACTCAGATGCTACATGATTATATGGAGATCTTTGCCTGGTCCTACGAAGACATGCCCGGGCTGGATACCGATATTGTGGTCCATCATTTGCCTACTAAGGAAGACTGCCCTCCGGTTAAGCAAAAGGTCCGCCGTATGCGTCCAAAAATGTCTGAGAAGATCAAAGCCGAGGTTATGAAACAGTTTGACGCCGGTTTCCTGGCAGTGACTTCTTACCCTCAGTGGGTTGCTAATGTGGTGCCGGTACCTAAGAAAGATGGAAAGGTCAGAATGTGTGTCGACTACAGGGATCTGAACAGGGCCAGCCCCAAGGATGACTTCCCCCTACCTCACATTGATGTCCTTGTTGACAATACAGCTCAGCATAAGGTGTTCTCTTTCATGGATGGTTTTTCAGGTTACAATCAGATCAAGATGGCACCTGAAGACATGGAAAAGACTACCTTCGTTACACAGTGGGGCACCTTCTGCTACAAGGTCATGCCTTTTGGACTAAAAAACGCTGGGGCAACCTACCAACGTGCCATGGTTGCTTTATTTCATGACATGATCCATCATGAGATAGAAGTGTATGTTGACGACATGGTTGCAAGGTCTCAGACTGAGGAAGAGCACCTAGATCATCTGCAGAAGTTGTTTGACCGTCTGAAGTTGTACAAGCTGAGGTTGAATCCGAACAAGTGCACCTTCGGGGTAAGATCTGGAAAGTTGCTAGGCTTCGTTGTAAGTGATAAGGGTATTCAAGTGGATCCTGCCAAGGTTAAAGCTATTCAAGAGATGCCAGTTCCTAAGACAGAAAGAGGTCAGAGGCTTTTTAGGACGCCTGAATTACATTGCTCGATTCATCTCGCACCTGACTGCTACCTGTGAGCCAATCTTCAAGCTGCTGAAGAAAGATCAGGTGGTACGTTGGAATGATGAATGTCAGGCCGCTTTTGACAGAATCAAGGAGTATCTCCAAGAACCACCCATCCTTATGCCACTGGTTGAGGGGAGACCTCTGATACTATACCTAACAGTACTTGACAACTCAATGGGGTGTGTGCTGGGGCAGCATGACGAGTCTGGCCGAAAAGAGCATGCCATTTATTACCTTAGCAAAAAGTTTACCGACTGTGAGACCCGATACTCACTGCTTGAGAAAACTTGCTGCGCTTTGGTATGGGCTGCTCGCCGGCTGAGACAGTATATGTGGACTCACACTACCTTGTTGATTTCAAAGATGGATCCGATAAAGTACATATTTGAGAAACCTGCTCTGTCTGGGAGAATAGCAAGATGGCAAATGATCTTGACAGAATACGACATTCAGTACACAACTCAGAAAGCCATCAAAGGAAGTGTATTGGCAGACCACTTGGCACATCAGGCAGTAGACGACTATCAGTCAATGAACTTCGAGTTTCCGGACGAGAGCATCATGATTGTGACTGATTGTGAAGTACCTGGACCGGATGAAGGACCTGAGGAAGGATCCCGATGGTCTATGCCCTTTGACGGAGCCTCCAATGCTTTGGGTAACGGTATCGGCGCTGTAATCATATCCCCTCAAGGCACTCATACTCCACTCACTGCCCGGCTATGTTTCAACTGCACCAACAACATGGCAGAGTATGAGGCGTGCATCATGGGTCTTCAAGCTGCGATCGACTTAAGGATCAAGTTTCTGAGTGTCTTCGGAGATTCCGCTCTTGTGATCAATCAGATTAAAGGGGAGTGGGATACGAAACATCCGAACCTTATTCCTTACAGAGAATGTGTGTTGACCTTGATCCCCCACTTCACAGAGATAACCTTTGAACACTTCCCGAGAGAGGAGAATCAGCTGGCGGACGCGTTAGCTACAATGTCTTCTATGTTCAAGGTCAAATGGGATAATGAGGCTCCCCGGATCATCATCTGGAAACTGGACGAACCGGCATACTGTTGTGATCTCGAGACTGAATTGGTGACTGAGAAGCCTTGGTACCATGAGGTGAAGAGATATTTGGAAGCTCAGGAATACCCTGAAGGTGCATCTGTCAATGATAAAAAGTTTCTGAGAAGGTTCGCAGCGAAGTTCTTCCTTAGCAACGGCATCCTGTATAAGCGAAACCATGATTCGACCTTACTGCATTGTGTGGATAAGACAGAAGCAGAAAGGATCATGGAAGAGCTACATGAAGGGACCTTTGGTACACACTCCAGCGGACACACTATGGCAAAGAAGATCCTACGGGCAGGGTATTTCTGGTCCACCATGGAAGCTGACTGCTACCAACATTCTCGAACATGCCATAAATGCCAGATATATGCAGACAAGGTGCATGTTCCTCCAGTTCCTCGGAATATTCTGACCGCGCCTTGGCCGTTTGCAATGTGGGGCATAGACATGATCGGTGAGATTAAACCTACGGCATCCAATAGGCATCGCTTCATCCTGGTAGCGATTGATTACTTCACGAAGTGGGTTGAAGCAGCATCCTACGCTACGGTAACCAAGACTGTTGTGGCACGGTTCATCCGGCATAACCTGATCTGTCGTTACGGGGTCCCTGAAAGAATTATTACAGACAACGGTACCAATCTCAATAACAAGATGATCACTGAGCTCTGCGAGCAGTTTAAGATACAGCATCACAACTCTTCTCCTTACAGGCCGAAGATGAACGGGGCTGTAGAAGCAGCAAATAAAAATATCAAGAAAATCGTGCAGAAGATGACAGTGACTTATAAAGATTGGCACGAGATGTTACCGTTCGCTCTACATGGGTACCGTACCTCAGCCAGGACGTCAACCGGGGCAACTCCTTTCTCCTTGGTCTACGGCATGGAGGCAGTCTTACCGATCGAAGTGCAAATACCCTCTCTCTGGATAATGAAGGATGCAAATCTGAACGAAGATGATTGGATCCAGACACGACTTAATCAATTAAACCTTATTGATGAAAAGAGACTTGCTGCTATCTGTCATGGTCAGACGTATCAGAAACGGATGATCAGGGCATTTAACAAAAAGGTCAGACCACAGGAATATCAAGTTGGGGATCTAGTAATCAAGCGAATCATCCTTCCTCAAAGTGATCCAAGGGGCAAATGGACCCCTACGTATGAAGGGCCGTTTGTGGTTAAACATGTGTTCTCAGGAGGAGCCATGATTCTAACCAACATGGATGGTGACAACCTTCCTCACCCTGCCAATGCAGACATAGTAAAAAGATACTACGCATGAAAAAAGACCCGCTAGGCTGACATGCCTAGGCAAAAGTTAGGGCTTCCCGGCGAACCAAAAGGGTTCGGGCAAAATGAAGGGATGAAATGAAAAAAATCTGTACACCCGGCAAGTCGAAAACCTGAAAAGGCGGCTTGGGCAAAAATGGGTATCCCGGTGGACTGAAAACCCGAAAGGGCGGTCCAGGCAAAAGTTAGGGATAAAGCGTAATACTATGTCTCATTGGATCACTTTGCATCCAGAATCCGGTATCTACATCGAGTTCAGACGGCATCAATCAGTCAGCTTCATCTTCAACTAAGGTCATCAAGTGATGAGACGCTCGGAGATATAAAGGCGATAGCAGAGTTGGAACCCAGTGGGATCATTCATTTCACACAGCTGTTTTATTTTCTCTTGTACAAAATTGTATAAACTCTTTTGTTCGGCGGCGTTCTCTTACTAGGACGTCAGCCTCTTGTACATAAACGCCTATTTTACAGGCAAATTCAAAAAAAATCAATACAAATATACTTTTCAGTTAAAATTGCCAATTGTTTTTCCTTTTCTGTTTTGTTTTGCGAAGAACGTCCAAGGTTCAATTTGTGATATATGCATTGACAATAATTTGCTAACTCATGAATATTTGCATACGAAACAAAGGATTAATTACAGGTAACATTAGAAGCAGGGGCAATAAAGAGTTGTCTAAGCAATCTAATTGTTCTATCCTCCAAGGTACCAAGGTAGGTTCAGCTAAAGAACATAACCAGATATCTTAATTCCCCAGAGAGTGAGCCAGCGAGTCAGTGCACTCTCCCCAAGCAAAGCTATTATCAAACTTAAGGAAGTTGGGTATCCTCCCGCAGATCTCAACATTCCCCAGCAGTATGTATGCATTCTTAACAAGCATCCCCGACAATCCTGGCCTAAAGATTGTTCCCCGGAGGTATATCAAACATTCAATGGAGTCACTTCCCCGATACAGTTCAAAACTTCCCCAGGAGAGTCCAATCTAGTTTCCCCAGGAAAGTTGGAATTCATCTCCCCAAGCAGTAAGCTTATCCCCAGTAGATTCTGGAAGCTATCCCTCGCAGAGCACGAACGCGTCTCCCGGCTTTATTCAAAGGAGTTATTTCCCTACCGGGATATAACTGGGTTATCCTCAGCCAAAAGCCACGGAAAGATCGTTCTCGGCGAAGTCTCCTTATCCCCAGCGAATCTAATAACACTTCCAACACAACAATGGTATCCCCAGCGAAGTTACTATCAACATTTCAGCAAAGTACCTCCTTCCCCACAGAGTATTGCTCCCCAGCAAGATCGTTAGAGTACTTTTCTCCCTGCAGAGTAATCTATTCGCCAAGTTTATTCCCCAACGGAGTTATCCTCTCCTACCGGTATGCTTGCAACTATCGTCCCCAGCGGAAGCAAAAATCTATTCTCCAACATCAGCCCAGGAGTGACTTCCCGGCACCCGTCAAGGATTTATTTTCCTAAGACGAAAACATACATTCATAAACATCACATACATCATTATAGCATGCATATACGCATCATATCTTACAACTCTCATTTATGTTGAGAACATCATTGCTTGATCCATATCATGTATTGCATATGACTGACCTTTGCCTTTCAGGAAAGATCCAGTTAAGTTCTCAAGCTATATTTCAAGACCTAGCCTGGTTCAGTTAAATCGACCCTAAGATTTTTCTGTTTCTTATCCAGTCAAAGGCCTTCTCTGGTTCAGTCAGATCGACCCTAAGATCTCCCTGTTTCTTATCCAGTTGAAGACATTTCAAGACCTAGACCGGTTCAGTTAAATCGACCCTAAGATTTTCCTGTTTCTTATCCAGTCAAAGGCCTTCTCTGGTTCAGTCAGATCGACCCTAAGATCTCCCTGTTTCTTATCCAGTTGAAGACATTTCAAGACATAGACCGGTTCAGTTAAATCGACCCTAAGATTTTTCTGTTTCTTATCCAGTCAAAGGCCTTCTCTGGTTCAGTCAGATCGACCCTAAGATCTCCCTGTTTCTTATCCAGTTGAAGATTTCAAGACCTAGACCGGTTCAGTTAAATCGACCCTAAGATTTTCCTGTTTCTTATCCAGTCAAAGGCCTTCTCTGGTTCAGTCAGATCGACCCTAAGATCTCCCTGTTTCTTATCCAGTTGAAGATTTCAAGACCTAGACCGGTTCAGTTAAATCGACCCTAAGATTTTCCTGTTTCTTATCCAGTCAAAGGCCTTCTCTAGTCCAGCTAAATCGACCCCTAACAGATTTTCCTGATAAAGACTCAGTAGAAGATATCCAAGATTCTCTCAGCGTTACTGTTGAGGTAGAAGTCGCCCAAGATTCTCTCAGCGTTACTGATGAGGTTGAAGTCGTCCAAGATGCTCTCAGCGTTCCTGTTGAGGTAGTAATCGTCCCCAGATTCTCTCAACATTCTTGTTTAGGTAGTAATCATCCAAGGTTCTCTCAGTGTTACTGTTGAGGTTGAAGTCGCCCAAGGTTCTCTCAGCGTTCCTGTTGAGGTAGTAACCATCCCTGGTTCATTCATCACCTTTTGAAGATCCAGATCCAGCTCCTGTAACCAGTCAGGACACATCTATACAAAGAATCTGAAGACCAGCTTCTGTAACGGGTCAGGTAATCCTTTTCTTTTGCAGGTACGTAAGTTCTCGCTAAGGAATCTCTTACGCGATTGACACCCAGATGGCATCTATAAGCCCATCCACGCAACAACAGTCTCCAAATGGCATCCATAAGCCCATTCCCGACAAAGCTCCGTCACAGCTCCAGATGGCATCTATAAGCCCATCCCCCCATCCATCACTTCCAAATGGCATATATAAGCCCATTCCCCACCATCACACTACTATGTGAGCGCAAATTTCTGGGCACTCTAGTGTTCAATCATCTTCCACCTTCGGATTACGAAAGGCACGTCAGCCAATCTGCATCCTCAGGTTTAAGAAGATTGAACAGGGGCAACTGTTGTACCCCAAAATTTGCCCTCCCATATTCTTCAAGATTTGCCAAGTCAAAGCTTCAAAATCTCCCCAAGGGTTGCACAGTTCAAGGGCCTCATAACAGTCAAAGATTAGGGTTTTGGTTCTGACAAAGAAAATGAAGTTTCCAAGGGTCCAAACAAGTCCCACATGCCTATAAACATGGTCAAGCATCATCATACCAAGTTTCAAGACTTACATCACAAAATTGCACAGTCAAAAACCTTAATTGCTCAACAGTCAACTGTAGGGGCAAAATGGTCATTTGACAGTCAAAAAGTTCAAATTTTTGGTCAACATCTCATTTTGAAGCCACAAACATCATTTGATCAATGCTTGATCATGATTCTCAAAGCTTGGCTCAGAAAGTCTCAAGATGCAAAAGTTTCCATATTTGGACAGTTGAAAAAGTCAACTGTAACTTGACCAAGGCATAACTTCCACATGGTTTATCAGAAAAATTCCATCCAAAGCTCATTTTGAAGAGAATCACATTTCCTACAACTCCTCTTCACACTTCAAGTCCAATAAATGCTCTCACAAAAAGTTATCAATTTCAACATTATAGGTCATTTTCAAAAGTCAACAAAAAGGGACTTTAAGTCAAAGGCCATAACTTGAGATTGGTAAATAAAAATGACATGGGACCAAAGGCATTGGTTAGAGTACTTCAAGACCTTTCCAAAATGTCTAAGAACATGATCAAAGCTTAAAAATTGAGCAAGATATGCCTTGTGGAAGTTGGGAAATTTTTGGGTATTTTGAAAAGTCAACTTTGCTTCAAATGCCTTAAAATTGCTAATGGGCCACATTTTCTTCCAAGATTCATCATCCAAAGCATATGCACGACCATTTGGCCCAAAGGGGATTTTTTTCATCATTTTTATTATTTATTTGAATTTTTAATTACAATTAATTCATTTAATTAATTAAAATGTGGAAAAAATACTAAACCAATGTGATCAAATCTTTTTATGCAGTATAATCACTCATGATTCACTCAAGATTCGTGCACAACTCAAATGGGGAAGATTGGCTATGATTGACATCAAAAACATGTGAAAAAGATTTGAAAAATTATGCATGAAAATCAAATATTCATTCCATCAATGCAAGGATTTTTTGGATCAAAAACTCAACCCTAATCCATCCTCATATAAGTGTGATCAAAACCTAATGCCAAGAGAGCTCTAAGCTGCGCCCAAAGCTGAAGAAAAACATTGAAATTTTTGTGGAAAAATTGAATACTGAAAACACGATTCCAAGGGGTTTCAAGGCAAAACATTAACTCCATTGCATTCCTAAGGCTTCAAGGAACGTATACTGATCAAAACCATCAACTCTAACGTCAAGAAACGGTAGAACGACCGTGTCCTGTTCATGATTTTTTCCATATTCTTATATCATAATTCATGCATTGTTTGCAATTTTTAATGTTGAATTTGTGTTCATTGGATCATTCTAAAGCTAACCATATGTTTTGATTGAGTTTTTGTGCATCACACGCGAAATCACCATTGGAGCGTTTTAGGGTTGCAGAGGTTCAAAATTGGGGCTTTACGTTTAAAGAAAAATTGGGATGTGAGACTTAGACCATTAAAACCAGGAGCTTCAGACGAATTCAAAGCATAGCTCGCGATCAATTTATGATCAAAGGATTTCTATTCGCTATTTTTTATAGATCATGTAGTGGGGGTTTAAAACCCCCGCAATCTTGTTTCTTTTTTCAGGTAAAACGCAGAATGGAGGAGGAAGACGCTTAGTTGGCATAACATGAATGGGCAATTCAAAGATTAGCGCGCTTTTTATTTATTCAGGCCACTAACTTTTTTTTCTCTTATAATAATTTCCTTCCACTAATGTTACAAAGAAAGCGTTTGGCCTAGCTGGTTAGTGCGTTGTCCACTGAATACTGGGACCTGGGTTCGGTTCCCATGTCCCCTCCCTTTCCCATATTATTTTCTTTTCTATATTCCCATACAGCATATATTCCAGGGGCTTATCATATGACCACCATCCACGCTTGCCACGCGTTCAATAATCTCAGTCCAATGGTCCAGATCTAAAGCCTATGGAATGGTTCAGTCAATGCCTACACATGTGATTACCAGAAGTCAACGAAGGCCTTAAACATTGGGCCAGAATTACTGAATTATACCTCCAGTTTGGGGACAGAACCCCCCATTGGTTTGCTCTTTCATCTTCTTTTTTTTTTTGTATTTTTTTCTACTTTTATTTGTTTTAATTAATTTTAATTTAGTTCTTTAAATCAATATTTTCATAACATAAAAAAATAATAAAAATCAGAAAGTCATAGAAATTAAAATATATTTCATTTAATGTTATTTTTTTGTAAAAAAGGTCTTATTAATTAATTAGTTTTTTTATTCTAGGATTAGTTTTAACATTTTCTTAATAAACTTAAAAATTGTAGAATTAGGTTTTAATTACTTTTATCTTTTTCTTTGCTTTTACCATTATAATAATTAATTATTTATTTTTGTAAATAAAATTGTATTAATTAATTAGGTTAATTTTAGATTTAATGTTAACATATTTTTCTTAATAAATAAAAATAGTTAGAATTAGGGTTAATTAATTTCTTAGTTTCATTTAATTCCCTTATTAAAAATCCATAAATACCAAAAACTCAAAAATCTTTTCTTTTTATTTTAATTTAATTAATTTATTAATCATAATTTAATTTCGTTAAAAAGGGTCCAACGCCCTCGCATTCGATAGTAATTCCAATTCGCGCATTTATTTCCTTTCTTATAATTTTTATGTAATTCTCCCAAAGCCGTGTAAATTAGACATTTATATTTCTCGCACTTTATTTTATGTCAAATCGGGTCCTGGATTTAATTTGGCGATGTGGACCCGCGCCTTTGTAATAGCGTAGAACTTTAATTCCTGCCTCTTTTTAATTGTTAATAAATTTGCATGCAAGAATGAATGTTAAAATAAAAGCAACGCGTAGATCACCAATACATGACAAGACAAAATATCTGAAAACGACACACAAATCACACACCACCCCTAGGGTACGCTTCACTGTTGCCTTGCCTCTCGAAAGGTGATCGTCGAGTAGAGGATGTTTTAGTAAGTCCTCATGATCCTGGAACCTGGCATGAGGGTAGCTTCTAAGGTGTCTTCCTATTGCTCTGGTGATCACCATGTCCCGAACCTTCGAATTGACCCGAACACCTCCAGCGGTGGTGCTACCTACCTCTCAATGGTGGGATGGCACTACTTTAAAGGACATTTACACAGACGAATTCCTTAGGGTAGGTAGACGACTCTAGATACTTGCTCTAATTTCAAAACAAATTCAAAAAATACTTTTCACACCGACACCTCTTCAAAAAGCTTTCAAAAGCAACTTTTCAAACACTCTTGAGGACCGATACAAGAGTCGAACTCAAATTTTCAAAGAAACTTTTTAAAACCCACAGTTGAAAAGAAAACAAACCATTTTTGAAAACACAATGAGCAAGTATCTAAGAGCCCATGGATAACCATGGATAGAAGGGGTGCTAACACCTTTCCTTTCTATAACCTACCTCCCGAACCGAGAGCAATCTCTTTAAGGAATTTTTCTGTGCTTTTGTCCTTTCCATTTGGAGAAAATAAAAGACGGTGGCGACTCTTGCTTCCGCGACATTTCGCGAACCAGCGTTAAACAGTCAGTTCCAGATCCACCAATCACAACCAGCAAGGGAAGTTCACCGCCATCGGAGTTTATTTCTCCAAATCAGCAGATCGTCCAACCGAGCATCTCTCTTCCCCGCAGATTCATTCTCCCACATGGTTATTCTCAAACAGAGTCTCTCCCGGCGGATTGTTCTCAAGAAAAATAGATGCAAGTCTCCAGTTAATCATCTTCGGTCACTATCCCCAGCGAGAAAGAAGAACTCACCTCCTTATACTCTCTAACAACAGCCCAGGATTTATTCTCCCCAGCCGGAGAATATCACAAGAACATTGAATATCCATACATTGTGGCATGCGCATATGCATCATACAACACAATCTCATTTATTTTGAGAACATCATTACTCAATACATTTCATACATAATGACATTACATACGACTAACTCTTTACCTTTCAGGGAAAGATACGATCAAGTTCTCGCAAGTTTTCTCTGGTTCAGTCAAATCGATACAAAGATTTCTATTTCAGTTCAAGCTATGAAGCCTGGAAATCGACCGGATAACATCTTGATTTCTCCAAAATACTACGAAGCCTGGAATCGACCAGATAGTGGTATGTCTTAAATACAATCTATAAAGCCTGGAAATCGACCAGAAAACAGCTTAACCCCTCAGCAAGTTATTATGAAGCCTGGAAATCGACCAGATAGCAGTACAAGATACCATGAAGCCTGGAATCGAACAGACAGTGGTATAGGACACCGTGAAGCCTGACGCACAACCAAATAGCGACAAAGGACACTGAAGCCTGGGACACGACCAGATAACAGTATAAGGCACTGTGAAGCTTGGAATTCGAGCAAATAGCAGATTACTCGGCCAATTACTATGAAGCCCGGAAATCGACCGGATGTTAGTATGCCTTAAATTCAAGTTGAAACCCGGATGCAACCGGATAACCACTTAATTCCTTCTGAAGCCTGGAGCATGACCAGATAAGAATTGAGAAATTACAAAGCCTGGAGGACGACCAGATAGCAATTTTTAATCTCATCTCCCCAGTAAGTCACTGTAAAACCTAGAGCACGACCAGATAGCAGTCAGTCTTATTTTCCTCAGCAAATCACTGTAAAGCCTAGAGCGCGACCAAATAGAAGTTCATTTTCACCTCCTCGACTAAGAGATGATTCCCCAGTAGAGTAACGGACAACTGAAGCTCCTAAAATTCTACTTCCCCTAAGACAGAGATCGGCGTTCCTCAGCGTAGTCCTCCTCAATAACAGGTGTACAGGCTCTCACAAAGGAATCTCTTATGCGACCGACACTCCTTCTAATGGAGTCTTTAAGCCCATCTTCCATCATTGGCTTCCAAATGGCATCTATAAGCCCATTCCCGACATCGCCAAACAAGTACCACTTCATGCGAGTGCAAATTTCTGGGCACTCTAGTGTTCAATCATCTTCAACCCTCAGATCACGAAAGGCAGACAAGCCAATCTACATCCTCGGGTTTTAGAAGATTGAACAGGGGCAGCTGTTGTACCCCAAAATTTTCCCTCCCATATTCCTCAATACATGTTAAGTGAGGTCCTCAAATTGCCCAAGGAAGTCCAAGGGTTGACCAAACCAACTCTCTCCTAAGGCAGTCTACCCCAAATTAGGGTTTCATTTTGCACTAAGATGTTTGAATCAAAAGGTTCACAAATTCTAACTATTGTCCTAATATATTCTCAAGATCATCCATGTCATGTTTCAAGCCTTGCAGAGGAAGTTTGCTCAGTCAATTGCTCAAAGGCCTGAAAATCGACTATACTAGGGCAAAAGTCAACTGTGGCCCACATATAGTCAAACTTCAAGATTTTTGGTCAACATTCTCATTTCGAAGTATTATTCATCATTTTATCAAGGGTTTATCATTATTCCTCAAGGATTGCTCACAATTCATCAAAACCCAAAAGTTGCTAAATTAGGGTTTTTTAGGAAAAGTCAACTCAACTTTGACCAAGCATAACTTTCTCAGACTTTATCAAAAATGACCCATCCAAAGCTCATTTTGAAGAGGATGTAATTCCCTACAATTCATATTCATCTCCCAAGTTCAAAATATCCACTCACAAGAAGATATGAATTCAGACATTATAGGTCACTTTGAAAAGTCAACAAAAACACATTTTGGTTCAAAGCTTCATACATGAACATGGAAGACTCAATTGAGATGAGACCAAAAGGGTTGCTTAGAGGACATCTTAAGATTTCTAAAAAGTCCAAGAAAACCTATCTAGAGTCAAAATTGAGGGAGTTATGCATTGGCCAAGTTGACCTTTTTTACAAAATTGCCAAAAGTCAAAAGTGTCCAAAATTGCATTTTTTGCTAAATGGGCCCAACTTTTTATGCTTGCACTGAGTTTGTAATGTGACCCACGACCCATGAGCCCTTCCACTTGTCATTCTTTTATTTTTGTCATTTATTTTGATTTTATTTCATTTAAATCAAATAAAATCAAAATAAAATAAAATAATGAAAATATCAAAAGTTAATTAAATCTTGAGATTTTATGCATGATTAGGTCCATTACACAGCTGGAAACAAGATCAAATCGTGCAAGGTTCAAAATGGACAGAAAAAGATTGAGTTTTCTTGTTTTGGAAAGATTTTGCACAAGGATCAAAACATGAATCAATATTCATGATTGGATAAGATTTGAAACAAATTGTAATCCTAATACATTCTTGGGTACATAAGGAAAAAGTGCAGACGAAAAACAGGAGGCTGGAGGAGTGCAAGAGAGAAAACAAGTTTCAAAAGTTCAAGATGGAAGTTGCAGACCAATTTCCACGTTTCAGATCACTTCAAGACATTATAGTCATTCCAATCGTTTGTTGGACATCCCTGGACCAAGATTTAATCGCTAGCAAGCTTCCCCACACTCAGAATCACGTTGTAAGGTTCATACGGTTTATCACTTTTTTTGAATTTGAATATCTTAATTCTGGCATCTTTAACATGATTGATTGGCATATTCTTAAACCTTGTGATATTTTCAAGCTAATGGTTATATTTAATTGCATTTTTATTGACTGAACATGAAAGTGCCATGGCTAGGGTTTTTGATTTGTTTTTAGGGGTTTTTTGTACAGGTAAAATTAGGCATGGATAATGGTACCATGATGCTCGTGAGGTTGCAACGAGTGGATTGGTACCATTGGTTTTCATTCATCATGCTTGTATGAGATTTTGGAAAGGTACAAGGTTATACCTACACTCAGATGTCTTTAGGTAAAAGCTTCCAGGGCTAACACGACGGTGGGAGGAAGAAGAAGGATACATGGCGCTTCATGGTTTGCCAGTTTGAATTTCACACATTCCAATGATTAGCTTTTTGTTTTTATCATATAATATTTATTTGTTATTATTTATACAACTAACACAACCAGCTCAGCTGGCAAGCATGCAATGGAGGAATGCTTAAGGACCTGGGTTCGATCCCCAGGTCCCAACCTTGGTTTCATATTATTTTGCTTTGCATAATCAGGTGCACAAGTGTCTCTTGCGTCCACCATACATCATCAGCATTCAACCATCAGATCATCAACATGCCAGATCTAAGGCCTTCTCCAATGAGGGTCCACCATACGCCCAGTCAAGCAAGCACATGGGATTGGAAAAGTCAAAGGGGCCAGGAATTATTGGGCTCAGAATTGCAAATTGCACCCCCTTCTTGCTAAACAACACCAGGCCCATTCTTCCTCTTTTCTATTTCTTTTATTTTATTTAATTTAATTAGTTTAATTATTTTTTAACAAAATTAATTTCTTTTTCATAAAAATCATAAAATCAAGTTTCACAAAATTTAGAATTAGGTTTTATTTTATCAATTTAATTTAATCTAGGATAATTATAACCTTTTTTTTATAATTAAAATCAATTAGCAAATTAGGGTTCAACTTTTGATTTAATTTTTATTTCTTTCTCAAAATAAAAAATACAAAAAATAGGATAATTTAATTATTTTTCTTAATTAAAATTAATTAGTAATTAGGTTTTTTATTATTATTCAATCAAACTTTATTTTCTCAAAATAGAAAAAACCACAAAAAATAATTTTTCTTTTAAATTACAATTAGGTAGTTGGGGTCAAAACCCAAAATCTCTCGTTTTCGATTCATCGCGCGCGTTTATTATTTTTGTAATATTTATGTAACTGCTCATGGTATGTAATAGTTTAATTAGGATTTTCTTTATTTATCGTTTTACGGGTTGTTTGGCTGTGTAATTAATCCCTATCCCCGAAGCCTTGTAATAGCGTAGGTTTTATTTCTCGCATTTTAATTCTCGCAAATATTAATTGTTAGATGTATGTTAATAGGATTGTATGACAAGATTGCATGATGATTTAAAACGGCTAGAAAACCCTAATGTGCAAAGATAATAACTGAAATCAAATCACTCGCACATGCGCACTTCTAGGGTATACTCTCACTTCGGTTGCCCTCGGTAAACGATCATTAAGTATAGGGTGTCTTAGTGGTTGCCCTCCTGTCTAACAAAGATCAAAAGTCCCATTCGAAAATGTTGCCTCGGAAATGTTACCTCAAATATGATCTTAAGACTCTAGGGTTATTACTAAGACGTCCTAATATTGCTTTGGTGATCGGACGGTCCCTTACGAATTGACCCTTACAATTCCAACGACGGTGCTACCTATTTCTCAATAGTAGGATAACGTTGTCTAAAGGAAACAAGAACATAAACGATCCTTTTTTCGAGTAGGTAGATGCTAATAGGTACTTGCTCAAAATCAAACTTTTCACACTTACACTTTTTTTCAAACAAAGTTTTCAAAAAACACTTTGTAACACTCTTGAGGAAAGAAACAAGGGTTAAAACGAAGTAAAACAAAACTTTTCAAAACAAACACACACAAGAAATTTTAAAAGATGAGCAAGTACCTAAGAGACCATGGAAAACCATAGATAGAAAGGGTGCTAATACCTTCCCTTTCTATAATCTACCCCTCGTACTCAAAATATCTCGAAAAAGGACTTTTTTGTGCTTTTTTCCTTTCCGATTGGATAAAATAAAAGTCGGTGGCGACTCTTGCTTACCGCGACATTTTGCGAATAAAAAATGCAAAATGCAAACCAGCATTTTTTCAAAACAGTCGGTTCTGCCACCGTATCACATTATCGATCCACAGAGACCAATCGTCAATCTATCATTTCCTATTGTTACGGTGTTTAGCTAAGTCAATATTAAACAGGGATTTTAGAATGCAAGAAAGTAAAGTGCAGCGAAATAAACTTCAGATACAAAAGCGGGGTCGAATGTAATTCACGTAGTCAGATTATATTCGCAATGCTTTGGAATAGAACTACTTATAGGGAAATATTTTCTACTAAAGAAAAGAACTAATTTAACACGAACTGTCGCTTTCGCGTAATCAGAACCGAGTTTACTCTCTAATCAGACCTTCTTATTGTCACTTATAAAAAGGCGCGCATTGTGTTAAAGTAATAAACCTATTTTTAAGAAATAGAGTACTTGACCAAGTTGAAAAGTATTTTGATCTAGAATTTATAATAAAATGGGAACCTAACTTTAACCTTATAAACGCATCGGAAAATAGTTTCAAAATTGATTTCTTTGTTTATAAAAAATCCTAACTAACCGGACAAAGCGCTTTCGCTTCCTTTGACCAGTTAGAACTAACTGAGTCTAACAAAGGGTTGGACGGCTTTCGATCTTATCCAACAACAATAAAGTACAGAAAACTCGTATTAAAAACCAAAATAGACCATAAGCATTTATATTGACACATTATTTGGAATATCGATCTAACTAGATTCCTTACATTCTAGCCCAGTAAGGTTCAGCCTGACATGGGAATGTAAACAGACATGTTAAAATAAATCATGTGAGAAAGTAAATAATTTAAAGTGGGGTGTGGGAAATAAACAAAGTAAAAGCAGGTGCGGGAAATAAACAAAGTAAAAGCAGGTGCGGGAAATAAATAAAGTAAAAGCAGGTGCGGGAAATAAACAAAGTAAAAGCAGTGCAGAATATATAAATAGAAACCTACTCTAAACAGGGAGGTTTTAAATTTGGTACAAACTGGAAGTAAAATGCAACTGGAAATAAACAACAGTTAAAAATAAATGTGGCAAGATAAACTTATGTCGGAGTGCTCCAAACTCGATTACAGACTCAATCTACGAACTCGATCACAGACTCAATCAACAATGCAATAATTCCTTGATGTGAAGAATTATCGCTTTACAATGGTGAAATTATATGGCTTATGTTCGCAACTATGGTTGGATAAAGTTTGCAACTAAGCTTGGGTGAATTGAAATGAAATCAGGAACTTCTATTTATAGAGGATGAGGAATGCAGAAAATCACAGGAATGCCCCCCAACTCCTTTTGGGGGGGAAAACATCGTCCAAAGGTGGCGCCCGCCATGGAGGCCATGGTGCCCGCCATGAGTGTAAATGAAAGGAAGTGGGGAACGTGGAAGTTGAGATCAGCAGGAGGTGGTCCACGTCATGTCCTACCCTATGCCTGGCGCTATGGTGGATGTCATGAGTGCAAATTTGACCTAAACTCCTGTTTTTCAGCCTATTTTCCTTCATTTCTTCAGGGGAGCTCTGGATATTTGAAATACCTGAAAAGGAAACAAAAGATAGGCATAATACGAGAAAACAATAATAAAAAACCTAAATAACATATGAAATCAGAGTCAAAAACAAGTGTAAAGTAAGTGTTATCAGCGCTACCCTCCACGGGGATATCCAAGCTGCCAGAAGGTGCTTCGAAGCTTCTGCCAAAGGCCCCAGTTCCATCAGTGACCAACCTCGAACAACCACTGGAGCCGCACTGCCCTCCAGTTCCGAGGAGGTCAAGCCGATGTCGAGGGTTAACACCATTGACCTCAACAATCGCTTCTCCGTAGAAGACCGTTTCGAGCAAAAGAGGAAGGCGAAGAAAAATATTATCGAAGAAGAAGAGTCAACTTCCTCTACTGATCACAACGAACTCTCAAGTCACGCACGACCCATCCTGGACGGATACTTCGAGCTAGTTCCTCTCGGAGAAGACCCCACCAGGGGAGTGAAAATCGGAGTAGACCTCCCCGATTTGGCGAAAAGGCAACTCAAAGCTTGCCTAAGGGAAAATTCCGATCTATTCGCCTGGAGTGCGCCCGAGATGCCCGATTTAGACCATGAGGTCGCATGCCATCACCTGACCATTGATCCTGCCATCAAGGCGGTCGCGCAACATAAAAGAAAGCAATCGACCGAGAAAGCAAAGGCTGCAAAACTAGCTGTAAAAGACCTCCTAGAGGCACATTTTATTTCCAAAGCCCAGTACACAACCTGGATCTCGAATGTAGTCCTTGTTAAAAAAATCCAATGGAAAATGGCGCATGTGTATTGACTATACTAATCTCAATCGGGCTTGCCCGAAAGATGCTTATCCCCTCCCCTATATTGACAAACTGGTCGACAACCCATCCGGTTTTAAATTGCTATCATTCATGGACGCATACTCTAGTTATAACCAAATCCCCATGGCAAAAACGGACAAAAAACATACCGCTTTCATGACCGAGTACTACAACGTAATGCCCTTCGGCCTAAAAAACGAGGGCGCTACTTACCAGCGTATGATGAACAAAGTCTTTCGCAATGAAATAGACGACATGCTCGAAGTCTATATGGACGACATGATCGTCAAGTCCACCTAAGAGCTCGACCATGCTTCCAACTTGAAAAAAGTATTCGAGAAAGCTCGAAAATGCCAAATGCGATTTAACCCGAAAAAATGCACCTTCAGCATACGGGCAGGAAAGTTCCTCGGATTCTATCTAACGGAACAGAGCATTGAGGCAAACCCCGACAAATGTCGAGCATTTTTCGAATTTCCGACGCCCAACTCAAAGAAATCCATCCAAATCTTGAACGTCGTGCTCACTTCTCTTTCTTGATTCATGGCAAAGTCTGCCCAGCACGCGCTTCCTTTGTTCAAGCTCTTGCGGAAGGAAGCCACCTTCGAGTTGATGCCCGAATGCGAACAAGCCCTCGTCCATTTTAAAAGAGAGCTATTTAATCCTCCTGTCCTATCTCAACTCGGGAAAGACGAGGTCCTCTACCTTTACCTTGTCATGGCCTTCGAGGCAATAAGCGCGGCGCCGATAAGGGAAACCCTAGAAGGACAAAGGCCAATTTACTTCACAAGCAAGGCCCCGCAGGGCCCAGAAACAAGATATAAACAAATAGAAAAAGTAGCTTTGGCCCTCGTTAATGCAGCGAGAAAACTGAGACACTACTTCATGGCCCATACCATAGTGGTCTGGACATATCAACCAGTAAAACAACTGCTTGGAAGACCATACATGGCCGGTAGAATGTTAAAATGGTCCTTGGAGCTCTCTGAATTTGATATCTAATACGAAAGCAGGAAATCCCTTAAGGATCAGGCCTTGGCCGACTTTGTAGCTGAAATGACCTCGCCCATAAACCCCGACGGATCACGTCATTGGATGATCTTCGCCGATGGTGCCTCCAATTTGATTGGAAGTGGTGCGGGCATCATACTGGAAAACAAGGAAGGGAACCTAATCGAAGTCTCCCTCTCCCTATCTTTTCCAACCTCTAAAAATTAGGCAGAATACAAGGCATTCCTTGCGGGCTTACGACTGGCCGAATATCTGGGAGCCGAGGAAGTGAAAATCTTCACCGACTCTCAGTTAGTTGCCTCTAAAGTCCAAGGTGAATACCAAGTCAAAAACGACCAACTCACCAAATATTGGACCCTGGTCCAGGAGACGTAAAAGAAGTTTAAATCTATGGACATCCAGCACGTTCCTCGCGAGCACAATGCTCGCGCGAATATCTTATCCAAGTTGGCGAGTACGAATAGAAATGGAGGAAATAAATCTGTGATACATGAGATTCTCCCTCGACCTAGCAACCAAAGGCCATCTTCCATCCCAAAAGTATTCGCCATCGGGGATAACGATTGTTGGATGACCCCCGTACACGATTACCTCACTGAGGGAAAACTACCCGACGACCCAAAAGAAGCGGCCATTGTTAGGCGGAGAGCTTGCTCGTACGTCTTAGTCGAAGGCAAAATTTATAGAAGAGGATTTTCCATCCCACTTCTCAAGTGTGTCGACCGAAGCAGAGCGGAGCGCGTGCTGCTCAAAATCCACGAAGGCATCAGCGGTCATCATCTGGGCGGGAGATCCCTCATAAGAAAAGCCTTGCGGGCGAGATACTACTGGCCCACCATGCAGCATAATGCAAAAGAGCACATAAAGAGATGCGATAAATGCCAATGGCATGGAGACATGCATTTAGCTCCTCCTAACGAGCTTAAATCCCTCTCCTCTCCTTGGCCTTTCTCTTGGTGGGGCCTAGATCTCCTCGGCCCATTCATGGTCGAAACTAATCAAAACAAATACCTAATTACATGCGCAGTCATCCCATTCATGTCATAAACATTGATGTCACATACATTGCATCATGCATCATGACGTTGCATACAACTAACCCTGTACTTTTTCAGGTAAGATCAGTCGACAGACAAAGATCACCTCCTGAGATTCATCCAGAAATAGTTCAGATATGACCCAGACACGGCGACATTCTGATACTTATCCCGGATCCATTCAGACGCATCATCAGGAAGCCCTACACCGGTTCCTATTCAACTTCAAGATTTCTGAAAACAGTTTCCAGATTCTTCCCTACAACGGATGTCAATCTACCAACTTGTTCAGACTCTTCTCAACTTTTGAAAACAGTTTACAGATTCTCCCCTACAACGGATGTTAATCTACCAACTTGTTCAGATTCTTCTCAACTTTTGAAAACAGTTTACGGACGCTTCCCAACAACGGACGTTGCTCTATTGCTTATTCAATCTCAACTCCTGAAAATAGTTTACAGATTCTCCAGACATGGATGTCCATCTATTGCCCATTCGGACCCCCGATTCAGAGATGTTCCAAAACACGGATGCCTTTCTGATACTTGTCCACTCACCATTGACATACAGTTCAACATAACCAGATGGCATCTATAAGCCCATCCTCCTACCAGCAGTCACCAGATGGCATCTTTAAGCCCATCACCAAATGGCATCTGTAAGCCCATTATCAGATGGCATCTCTAAGCCCATTCCCCGACAAGATTCTATCGCACCAAATGGCATCTGTAAGCCCATTCACCTCTACCATCACATCAACGAGTGCAAATTTTTCTGGGTACTTTAGTGTCCAATCTTCTCTTACCTTCAAGTCGCGAAAGGCAAACTTGCCAATCTAACTCTTCAGGTCCAAGAAGATTGAACAGGGGCAACTGTTGTACCCCAAAATTTGCCCTCGCATTTTTCCATAAGAAATCTCAGCTTCAGGCATTTCCTGATTTTTCAAACTGGCTCAAGAATCGGTCAAACAGACTTTTCTCGTCAGTCAGACGCAATTAGGGTTTTTATTAATCTTTCAGGGCTCTGGATTGTTTCACACAATTGGCTTAGGGTTCTGGTTGATTCTGGCTCAATTTTGATCAGGCGAATGCTCTTTGGCATTTAATCAGGAATTAGGGTTTGTGCGTGCATTCTCATAAGGATTTAAATTCCATAGCACTTTGCAAGTTATTCCGAGATTCGGTTTGAATTCGCATTGTTTTGATTTAATCAGTAAAAGAGACAGTTGGTTTGAATTCACGTTGGTTTGTTTGAGCCAGTCAAAAGAAATATGCAGTATTGGATTTACAGTGCTTGGTAAGAAATCAGTAAGAAAGGAATGCGTCTGATCAGTTATTGCGTTTGAATGTGCGTTGCTTTAGATGATGGAGGCGCCAAGTTCATTTATTTTGATCAACGAAGAATCAATGTTTAGTTGATTATTTATTATCCTAAGGATTAAATATCTGAAATTTAATTTTCATTTATTTTAATTTAAGGAACTATAAATAATAAGTAAATAATTGAAAAAAGGATAAAAAGAATTAAGTGGATCAATATAATTTTTATTTCATATTTAAACATTTGTTACAATTATTATTTAGATACAAGTATGCATTTACGAAGTATTTAAAATAATAATAGTTTACAATGATTAAATTGAAAATAAAAACTATCCTATTTTTCTAAATATTTTCTAAGTCCCTAAATCTTCAGTCTTCACTTTGCTCCTCTCCATCCAAATATTCATCTGCAAAAAGAAAAGGAAAAAGTCAGTGGCTGATAAATAAATAAAGACAGATAAAATTGCAGTCATCATTAAGGGCCACTGATTGGGATCAGTTAACCCTCTCTGCAAATCACGGGATTTCTCCCGGTTCACAAAGAGGGAAGAATGTTATTTGCTAAATCATGAATGCAAAGTTGAAAAAATGCAAAGTGTCAAAATGCATAAGTTCAAAATGTCAAACTGCATAGTTCAGAAGCAAGTTCAAACCAAACTGAAATTCCAAATTACAACTTGCTGTCATAATCCAAAAAGTGCAATTTACTGTCAAAATGCCAAGAAGTCTACTCAAAGCTGTCAAAAGAAGATTTGGCAAAGATATGGAAAGTTCAAAAAAATACAAAGTCTACTCAAAGCTGTCAAGAAAAGATAAAGAATGCAGAGGAAATCCATTATGCAAGCAAACCTATTCATATCATCATTTCCCAACAAGGGTGGCCCCTTCAGAAAAAGGTACAGCAAAAACATATTTTAACATTTTTTAAGCTGTACTAAGAGAGAAGAGTGGAGAGAGAAGGAGCAGGTTTTTAGGCTTTTAGGCAGGAAGAAGCAGATACAAAAGAAAGCAAAACACAGTAGAAGAAAAGGGGGAGAAATATATCAAACAAAAAACACCTCCAAACTGAGAACCTGTTAAAGCTCAGGTCTGCAAGCATTATTTGCAAACCAACCATCAAGCAATAATGAGCATAACCTCAAACACATAACCTGCTAAGCCTCAAGCATCATACCTGCTAAGGCCATCAACCAGAAACAAAGCCATACCAGCATATACACTAAACCACTGCCTACTGCACTACAAAAACCTGTTGTATGCATTGCCACAACCTGCCTAAGCATTACCAAAATCTTGGCCTAAACATCAAAAACCTGTTCAAGGCCAAACCTGAAACCAACATGGCATAAACCATACCTGCATTAACCTAAACCAATATACAAACCTGCAGAAGAAACTCACCAAAAGGCCTGTCCAGCTTCAAGCCTAATACATCAAACTAAAAGCCAGTTTCAACACAAATTACCTGCCTATTATCACACTCAAGCCAACTAACTCAACATAGGCCAAAAACCTGTTTGAAGCCTTCAAGCCTCAAGCATTAAGGGCAAACATTCAGGGCAAAGGGAGAAGAGAACAAGAAGTATATTCAAGGCAGGCCCTCAGGAAATTCATCACAGGGCAATCCAAAGGTATCTTAAAGCATATCCAAGCATATTCAAAGGCAACACGAGTCAGAAGAAGAAAGAAAATCTAAGGCAACATGGGAATACGAACGAAGTAGGCAGGCCTCAAAATGTTTCATCACTGGCCATTAGAGAAGCGAACATTCTAAGCTAACAACGAGGCAACAAATCAGAAGAAGAGGAAAAAGCCAATCAAAACAACAAAATTGTTTCAACCATAGCATATTTAGGGCAACAAAAACCCTCAGAAGTTCATCATAGGGCAAAGTTCAAAAGCACATTCATCTCAAGGCAAAAAACTATCAAGCTCAACAATTTTCAAAGGGGCAAATTCGAGGCGAAAGAGAAGAAGAAAGTCAGGGAAGCATCCAAAGGCATCGTAAACAAACATACAGTGGCAAAGAAGAAGAAGAAAGAGGTGAACATCAAGAAATAAGGTTTTCAGTCAAGTCATCATCATCAAACCCTAAAGTGGCAGAAAAGGTAAAAGTTACCAAAGAGCAAGCATCACGTATCTCCGCCTCAACTTCCTTGTTCCGGCCGCCTGAGCGCCTCCACCTACCCTACCTCTCCTCCATCTCCAAAGAACGAAGGTAGTAAGCTTTTCTCTCTCTTTCTTCTCCACCACCTCCATAATAATACAGGTTTAAGGGTCAAAATTCAAATTGAAATAAAGCATGCAATTCGTAAAAAGAACATAAAATCGAAATCAAACCTTGTATCATAAGACCACTGGGCTCAAGACATAGAGGGAAGAGAGATTTGGGGGGTGGCGCTGGTGGCTAGACGGAGGAATTGTATCCAGAAGACGAAGATGAACGAAACTCCATGAACGGCGCGCTGTCTCCAAACCCTAAGCATATTCCCAATTGAAAACAAAAGCGAAACCCTAAAAATGTCTTGAGCCCAAACGTGGGCCTTGCCCGTTTCTGCATACCTAAAGCCCATTAAAAATGCTTGCCTCTTTTTATATAAAACAAACATCACTCATATTTATTAACCCATTTAACCTTTCTTAACAAGTATTTTATTAAGACTAACTTTTTCTTCTTTTTTATATAAACAATATATTCTTTTTTCTAACTTAATATATCCTTTACAATAATTTTTATTACTAATACCTTTGTTTAAAACATTAATTGAAAATACATTTTTCTTAAACATTTAATTAAGATACATTTTTTCTACATCATATAATTAAAATTGAAAATACCTTTTTAGTCTTTTAATTAAAATATATTTTGTACATAATAAGTAAATATACATTTTTGTATAATTTAATTTCTTAAAATATTTTTGTACATAACAATTAAAAATACATTTCTTTTTAATATACATAATTCAATTCTTGATATTTAATTGAAACATATTTTGTACATAAATAATAAAAATACATTTTCTACATCATATAATTAAAATTGAAAATACCTCTTTTATTCTTTTAATTAAAACACTTTTTGTACATAACAAATGGAAAAAAATACTTTTTTGTATACATAATTAAAACTTAGAAATATTTTCTTTTCTTAAAATATCATTTTTATACATAATTTAATCCTTGATTTTTTATTTTACTTTTTGTATATAATAAACAAATACATTCTGATACATAATTGAAAACATTTTCTTTTCATTAAAACTTTCTTTTCATACATATCTAAATACAAAATACAAGACTAATTAAAACAATACTCAATACATATCAACATTCACATTGTCGCACATGTAAATAATCACTTACACAATACATCTCATACTTACATAATACACTGCTCCTATACCATTTGCTTACATTTGTATATTCGTTACATTTACATTTGATCGATTCGATTTGGTTGTAACTTATTGGATACTACAAGTCTCATCCCCATTTGTGAATATTGTACCCCCACTCCCGGATACTTATTTTGTAATAGCGTAGATTTTACATTTCGCAATTTACCGCTTTCAATTATACCATGGTTAGACCTAGGGTTTGCATGTACATAAAATCAAACGCTAGATAACCTAATACAAGACAGATACATGAAATCAATACACAATCACACTTGCACCCTCTAGGGTAATCCCACATGTTGCCTTCCAAAATGGGCCATGCTTGCACGACGAGTATATTTGGCAAAACAAATTCAAATGATCATAAGTCCCTCGATGACGCTTTCGAATATTGCCTAAATGGAATGATCATAGTCCCTTCAAAGCCAATTGCCAAGGACACTTGGCACCATTGCATTCGTGGTCCATACGATGATCCGCGCCCGTCCCGAATAAACTTCCTAAACACAAGATTGTCCACCAAATTCAATGGTGGAACAAAATTGTTAAAAAAGGTTGAAAACATAGAGAGAACATTTGAGTACAATAGGGCAGACAAAGCTCTTAGCTACTTGAGATCGAATTGCAAAAACAACTTGCCTTCTTTTCAAAAACCACAATCCACAAGCACTTTCAAAACAAACTCTCAAAACATTTTGAAACATCTTTTCGAAAAGATACACGCCTTTGTAAAATATTCGAGTAAAGAATTGTTACAAGGTTAGCCTAAGATAAGGCATCTTCTTCCAAAACATTTTCAAAAACACTCACACACATACCATTTTCAAAGTAATCAAGAATCAAGGCAAGTGATCTAAAAAAAAACCAAGTAACTAAGAGCCCATGGATAACCATGGATGAAAAGGGTGATAATACCTTCCCTTTTCATAATCTACCCCCCGAACCCACGAAATATCTCAAAAGGTTTTTGCTGTGCTTTTTCACCCTTTCCTTTAGGATAAAATAAAAAGTCGGTGGCGACTCTTGCTCAACCGCACAAGTGCGAATACGAACGCAAAACCCTAGTCAGTTCTCCCACCGTATCACAGAACTGGCGACTCTGCTGGGGATAAATTTAAAAGTGGGGTTACCTTAGGGTTTAGATCACCTTTACTTTCTTGCTTTGATTGACTTGATTAATTTATCTTTTTGGGTTCTTTGTTTGGGTTTGTTGTAAATCCTCCACCCGGATTTGGGGCACCTTTTTAGGTAAATAGCAAAAAACTGCGAGGGAACTGTGCGGGGTATACCGACATGGTTGAAGCAGTAAGCTATGTTAGTGTGACATATTTGTGAGTACCGGTAACCCTTGAGTAGTCAAGGAGACTAAGGGGCCGCTGTGTGATGTCATGAAGCACTAACAAACTCTTAGAACCTTAATTGACCATCTTAGCCTTTTTAGGGGTAGTGAGATGATCGACTTTGGTGCAGTCCGAAGTTGGTAGATCCTCGATACTACACTCTCTTGAGGATTGTTTCTTGGAATATTTTGGTCGCCAGTAAGTTGCTAAACCGAAACAATGAACACAGAAAACAATCCAATGATATTGAGCTCCTTAGAACCCAGTTTCTATTTTAGGACAGGATGAGCCAACTAACTTCAAGAGGGAAGTACCTGAACCTCATGCAAGCCTAAACCTAAGGACTGGTTTGCTTTGTGTGAATATGTTTGTCTGTATATACACTCACTTGCTTTTTGCATACATGTACATAACATCATGACATCATACCATAGCATTTTCAATAACCATTTCAAGGATCTCGAGGGTTCTTTTGATGCAGGGTTACGTTGAACCAGACATCTACCAAGGGGCAAGAGGTTTTCTCCTCTAAACCAAGTTCTCCAGTCAAAGTTCAAGTACAACAACTTGAATCAGCGGCTATGACCCACTCGACATGGTGAGCTTGATTCTCGTGGAAGGACGTCCACCGGTGCAGAGATCTCCAATCCAAGAGCAGAGTTCAACCTCTAACATTTTCTTGTGTTTACCCCAAGAGATCCTTGAAAGCATGCATCCACATATCATGCATTGCATTTTGACAATTTTTCCTTTTTCAGGTTTCCTTACTCTCCTGCTGTTTATTTCAGCAAGAGATGGCCCTAGAAAGGTCTGTCAAAGATATTCAAGACCAGACTGCTCAGCTGCAGGAGATGTTCCTGAACTTGTCTCTGGGGCAAGAAGAGATGAAAGCTCTCCTCACCAAGGGCTTAGAGAATTCCAACAATGCCAGGAGTGATCAGCTTGCGGAGCTGCAGTTCGATCTGACAACCTTGAGGACCCAAGTGATGGGACAGTTGGTGGGCCAGATGGCTCTCATCCAAGACCTATCCCAAAGACAAGAGGAACTCAGAGTTCTTGTCCGTCAACTGCTTCCAAACAACCAACTGGGGCAAACATCTGAGGTCGAAGATCAAGTCACCGCTCAGCCTCCATCCACTCAAGAAGACAAGGGGAAAGCTCCTTTGCTTGCTTCAGGGTCACAAGCCCATCAACAACCTCGCCAGCGTCAACGGGGTAATCGGTGTAAGCAAGAAACGTCGGGAAGATAGTTCACGGAGACTGAAATACCATCATTCTTTATACTGAAGCGTCTGATGGAGGTCAACTTGCTTACCTTGAAGGACCCTCCTCAGAAGCCCAATATCTCCTCTCTTCACTATCATCCCGATGCATTTTGTGTTTACCACTCCTACAGCCTGGGACACGACACCAACGACTGTTGGGCCTTGAAGAACAAGATTCAAGATCTGGTCGACATTGGGGTGCTGGAATTCATGTCAGGCGGTGAGATGAAGATCTTCCGTTAAAGAGTTCTCCACTTGAAGTAACGAAGCTCAAGCTGAAAGACTTTTGCTTCTTTTCGAATTTTCAAAGTTGTAATTTCTTTTGCTGACGAACAATTATCGGTTGATGTTAAACGTTGTTTTCATTAATGCATTGCATATGTTTGTCTTGAATTCATCCATTCGTTTCACTACTCTTATGATTTTCTTTATGATATTTGACTCTTGATAAAAAGCTGTGAGCCTTTAGAGGGAGGATGACGAAACAATACCATGATCTTATACAGTACGCTTTTGAACAGACCTTGCTGATGATGTACATGCATTTCTTTCAATTCCCAAACATTGGAGTTATAAGGAAGTTAATCCCTAGTCAACCCCTTCGAGCCAAAGAAGTAGGAGTTTTCTGTTCTAAACAATCAAAACCTTTGGTGTAAACCTGGGGCAGGGTAGTATCTCAGTTAATTCAAAAGAAAATGCGCATTGAAGTCGCAAACCCTCAGTTCGTAATACAACGAACGACGTCGAAAAAGAAAAAATTCCTTTGGAATCAAAAGACAAGGGTGGTTCTCTATCACATAGATAGTCAATCTCTCAAAAAGAGAAAAAGCCCACTAAGCCAAAACCTATAAAGGAGGCTTAAGAAAGCTGGGGCATCCCGTTGACAGTAATCACGGAAAACGGTAACAGTCAGGCAAAAGTTAGGGATAACAAATCAAAATCAAAATAGTGAGGTCATTACAAATCCTCAACAACATGAAAAATGTTGAAAAAGAAAAAGGAGATGATGACTGTCTCCTCAAATTCAACTGGTGAACCATCGCCCAAAAGTCGTTCAAAACTCAAAATAGAGTGTGACGCACAATTAACTGAGCTTAGGTTGAAGGACATCACGAAGAGCGGTGGGTACAAATATACTTTGAGCCTTTATCCTTTGTTTCTTAAACCGTGAACCAGGCCACGTTACAACCTTTCAAAAGTCCTAATTGAAGCATGGGTTAGTTCGAAAGCATACTATTACAAAAGGTATCCTGAATCCTGTAAGGCTTTACTCTAAATCTTGTGTTGATTTGTCTTATAAAAAGTTTTCTGCTAAAAACGCATTTTTCAAAACTTCAAGACAAACATAAACTTTGCATTACCTGAATATCACTGTCTGCACTTGGCTTTTTGTTTGACAGAGAAGAAATTCATACAACGAATGTTCGGAGGAACGAAAACTCTCTCAGTAAGTAAAAATCACTTCAAGAGGATGACACTTCCTTTACAAATCTCCTATCCGCAAGGGGCATGACATGTCGCAATCCAATTAACCTGGGGCAGTCCAGTCAAGGTCCAACAGATCTTTCAAAGTTCAATTAACCTGGGGCAGTCCAGTCAAGATCTCAAGAAATCTCTCAATATGCAGAGTAATCTGATTCAAGACTCCTTCACCACCACTTGAGGCATTCGAATGTCAAAAGTGTTCAACAAATCAACTATCACATTTCCAGACTCGATTCCTGTACCTAGCCAGGGCACGTCTGAAGAGTTCGAAGATTCGATTCCTGTATCCAGCCAGGGCACATCTATCAACTACAACATTTCCAGATTCGATTCATGTATCCAGCCAGGGCATATCTATCAACTATCACCTTTCCAGATTCGATTCCCGTATCCAGCCGGGGCATGTCTGAAGAATTCCAGATCAACACCTCTAACAACCCAGGAAAACATCTGTGAACGACCGATTGTAGACCAACACCTGTAATAAGCCAGGAAATTATCTACATCACCACTTGGGGCGTTCGAATGTCAAAAGTGTTCAAAAACCCGATGCAGTTTTACACAAACTCATCCTCAGGAAACCCCACACCGGTTCCTCTTCAAGACTTCTGAAGACAGTTTACGGATTCTTCCCAACAACGGATGTTAATCTACTAACTTGTTCAGATGCAACCTTTGAAAACAGCTTACGGACGCTTCCCAACAACGAATGCTGCTCTATTGCTGATTCAACTTCAAGATTTCTGAAAATAGTTCACGGGTTCTCCAAGTAAACAGATGTTAACCTATCACTTGTTCAGATTCTTCTTCAAGACTTCTGAAATCAGTTTATGGATTCTTCCCAACAACGGATGTTAATCTATCAGCTTGTTCAGATGCAACCTTTGAAATTAGTTTACGGACGCTTCCCAACAACGGACGCGGCTCTATTGCTGATTCAACTTCAAGATTTCTGAAAACAGTTCACGAGTTCTCCAAGTAAACAGATGTTAAACCTATCACTTGTTCAGATTCTTCTTCAAGACTTCTGAAAACAGTTTATGGATTCTTCCCAACAACGGATGTTAATCTATCAGCTTGATCAGATGCAACCTTTGAAAACAGTTTACGGACGCTTCCCAACAACGGACGCGGCTCTATTACTGATTCAACTTCAAGATTTCTGAAAACAGTTCACGGGTTCTCCAAGTAACAGATGTTAACCTATCACTTGTTCAGATTCTTCTCAAGACTTCTGAAAACAGTTTATGGATTCTTCCCAACAACGGATGTTAATCTATCAACTTGTTCAGATGCAACCTTTGAAAACAGTTTACGGATGCTGCCCAACAACGGATGCTGCTCTATTGCTTATTCAATCTCAAGATTTCTGAAAACAGCTCACGGGTTCTCCAAGTAACGGATGTTAACCTATCGCTTGTTCAGATTCTTCTCAAGCTAACTCCACTCAGAGTCAAGCTTCATTATCCCCAGCAAAGCTAAAACTTCAATCCCCAGCGGAGCCAGACTAGTGAGCCTTCTCCCCACAGAGTTTTGGAAGGGAAAATCTTTTGTTCCCCAGTGAAGTCGCCAGAGTTACTTCCCACCGAGCTGAAGATTCTCAATCTTACCTCCCCAGCATGAGTCTACTAGTTTGGAACTCCCCAGTAGAGGTCATCAGGAATTCTCTTCCCCAGCAACAGCCAAGGAATTATTTTCCCGGCAACAGTCAAGATGCTTTTATCTTCGGCCATTTCAGACTCATTTATCCTCAGCAAGATATCTCATCAGCTTACATGCGCATTCATCCCATTCATGTCATAAACATTGATGTCACATACATTGCATCATGCATCATGACGTTGCATTCAACTAACCCTGTACTTTTTCAGGTAAGATCAGTCGACAGACAAAGATCACCTCCCGAGATTCATCCAGAAATAGTTCAGATATGACCCAGACACGGCGACATTCTGATACTTATCCCGGATCCATTCAGACGCATCATCAGGAAGCCCTACACCGGTTCCTATTCAACTTCAAGATTTCTGAAAACAGTTTCCAGATTCTTCCCTACAACAGATGTCAATCTACCAACTTGTTCAGACTCTTCTCAACTTTTGAAAACAGTTTACAGATTCTCCCCTACAACGGATGTCAATCTACCAACTTGTTCAGACTCTTCTCAACTTTTGAAAACAGTTTACGGATGCTTCCCAACAACGGACGTTGCTCTATTGCTTATTCAATCTCAACTCCTGCAAAAAGTTTACAGATTCTCCAGACATGGATGTCCATCTATTGCCCATTCGGACCCCCGATTCAGAGATGTTCCAAAACACGGATGCCTTTCTGATACTTGTCCACTCACCATTGACATACAGTTCAACATAACCAGATGGCATCTATAAGCCCATCCTCCTACCAGCAGTCACCAGATGGCATCTTTAAGCCCATCACCAAATGGCATCTGTAAGCCCATTATCAGATGGCATCTCTAAGCCCATTCCCCGACAAGATTCTATCGCACCAAATGGCATCTGTAAGCCCATTCACCTCTACCATCACATCAACGAGTGCAAATTTTTCTGGGTACTTTAGTGTCCAATCTTCTCTTACCTTCAAGTCGTGAAAGGCAAACTTGCCAATCTAACTCTTCAGGTCCAAGAAGATTGAACAGGGGCAACTGTTGTACCCCAAAATTTGCCCTCGCATTTTTCCACAAGAAATCTCAGCTTCAGGCATTTCCTGATTTTTCAAACTGGCTCAAGAATCGGTCAAACAGACTTTTCTCGTCAGTCAGACGCAATTAGGGTTTTTATTAATCTTTCAGGGCTCTGGATTGTTTCACACAATTGGCTTAGGGTTCTGGTTGATTCTGGCTCAATTTTGATCAGGCGAATGCTCTTTGGCATTTAATCAGGAATTAGGGTTTGTGCGTGCATTCTCAGAAGGATTTAAATTCCACAGCACTTTGCAAGTTATTCCGAGATTCGGTTTGAATTCGCATTGTTTTGATTTAATCAGTAAAAGAGACAGTTGGTTTGAATTCACGTTGGTTTGTTTGAGCCAGTCAAAAGAAATATGCAGTATTGGATTTACAGTGCTTGGTAAGAAATCAGTAAGAAAGGAATGCGTCTGATCAGTTATTGCGTTTGAATGTGCGTTGCTTTAGATGATGGAGGCGCCAAGTTCATTTATTTTGATCAACGAAGAATCAATGTTTAGTTGATTATTTATTATCCTAAGGATTAAATATCTGAAATTTAATTTTCATTTATTTTAATTTAAGGAACTATAAATAATAAGTAAATAATTGAAAAAAGGATAAAAAGAATTAAGTGGATCAATAGAATTTTTATTTCATATTTAAACATTTGTTACAATTATTATTTAGATACAAGTATGCATTTACGAAGTATTTAAAATAATAATAGTTTACAATGATTAAATTGAAAATAAAAACTATCCTATTTTTCTAAATATTTTCTAAGTCCCTAATTCTTCAGTCTTCACTTTGCTCCTCTCCATCCAAATATTCATCTGCAAAAAGAAAAGGAAAAAGTCAGTGGCTGATAAATAAATAAAGACAGATAAAATTGCAGTCATCATTAAGGGCCACTGATTGGGATCAGTTAACCCTCTCTGCAAATCACGGGATTTCTCCCGGTTCACAAAGAGGGAAGAATGTTATTTGCTAAATCATGAATGCAAAGTTGAAAAAATGCAAAGTGTCAAAATGCATAAGTTCAAAATGTCAAACTGCATAGTTCAGAAGCAAGTTCAAACCAAACTGAAAATCCAAATTACAACTTGCTGTCATAATCCAAAAAGTGCAATTTACTGTCAAAATGCCAAGAAGTCTACTCAAAGCTGTCAAAAGAAGATTTGGCAAAGATATGGAAAGTTCAAAAAAATACAAAGTCTACTCAAAGCTGTCAAGAAAAGATAAAGAATGCAGAGGAAATCCATTATGCAAGCAAACCTATTCATATCATCATTTCCCAACAAGGGTGGCCCCTTCAGAAAAAGGTACAGCAAAAACATATTTTAACATTTTTTAAGTTGTACTAAGAGAGAAGAGTGGAGAGAGAAGGAGCGGGTTTTTAGGCTTTTAGGCAGGAAGAAGCAGATACAAAAGAAAGCAAAACACAGTAGAAGAAAAGGGGGAGAAATATATCAAACAAAAAACACCTCCAAACTGAGAACCTGTTAAAGCTCAGGTCTGCAAGCATAATTTGCAAACCAACCATCAAGCAATAATGAGCATAACCTCAAACACATAACCTGCTAAGCCTCAAGCATCATACCTGCTAAGGCCATCAACCAGAAACAAAGCCATACCAGCATATACACTAAACCACTGCCTATTGCACTACAAAAACCTGTTGTCTGCATTGCCACAACCTGCCTAAGCATTACCAAAATCTTGGCCTAAACATCAAAAACCTGTTCAAGGCCAAACCTGAAACCAACATGGCATAAACCATACCTGCATTAACCTAAACCAATATACAAACCTGCAGAAGAAACTCACCAAAAGGCCTGTCCAGCTTCAAGCCTAATACATCAAACTAAAAGCCAGTTTCAACACAAATTACCTGCCTATTATCACACTCAAGCCAACCAACTCAACATAGGCCAAAAACCTGTTTGAAGCCTTCAAGCCTCAAGCATTAAGGGCAAACATTCAGGGCAAAGGGAGAAGAGAACAAGAAGTATATTCAAGGCAGGCCCTCAGGAAATTCATCACAGGGCAATCCAAAGGTATCTTAAAGCATATCCAAGCATATTCAAAGGCAACACGAGTCAGAAGAAGAAAGAAAATCTAAGGCAACATGGGCATACGAACGAAGTAGGCAGGCCTCAAAATGTTTCATCACTGGCCATTAGAGAAGCGAACATTCTAAGCTAACAACGAGGCAACAAATCAGAAGAAGAGGAAAAAGCCAATCAAAACAACAAAACTGTTTCAACCATAGCATATTTAGGGCAACAAAAACCCTCAGAAGTTCATCATAGGGCAAAGTTCAAAAGCACATTCATCTCAAGGCAAAAAACTATCAAGCTCAACAATTTTCAAAGGGGCAAATTCGAGGCGAAAGAGAAGAAGAAAGTCAGGGAAGCATCCAAAGGCATCGTAAACAAACATACAGTGGCAAAGAAGAAGAAGAAAGAGGTGAACATCAAGAAATAAGGTTTTCAGTCAAGTCATCATCATCAAACCCTAAAGTGGCAGAAAAGGTAAAAGTTACCAAAGAGCAAGCATCACGTATCTCTGCCTCAACTTCCTTGTTCCGGCCGCCTGAGCGCCTCCACCTACCCTACCTCTCGTCCATCTCCAAAGAACGAAGGTAGTAAGCTTTTCTCTCTCTTTCTTCTCCACCACGTCCATAATAATACAGGTTTAAGGGTCAAAATTCAAATTGAAATAAAGCATGCAATTCGTAAAAAGAACATAAACATCGAAATCAAACCTTGTATCATAACACCACTGGGCTCAAGCCATAGAGGGAAGAGAGATTTGGGGGGTGGCGCTGGTGGCTAGACGGAGGAATTGTATCCAGAAGACGAAGATGAACGAAACTCCATGAACGGCGCGCTGTCTCCAAACCCTAAGCATATTCCCAATTGAAAACAAAAGCGAAACCCTAAAAATGTCTTGAGCCCAAACGTGGGCCTTGCCCGTTTCTGCATACCTAAAGCCCATTAAAAATGCTTGCCTCTTTTTATATAAAACAAACATCACTCATATTTATTAACCCATTTAACCTTTCTTAACAAGTATTTTATTAAGACTAACTTTTTCTTCTTTTTTATATAAACAATATATTCTTTTTTCTAACTTAATATATCCTTTACAATAATTTTTATTACTAATACCTTTGTTTAAAACATTAATTGAAAATACATTTTTCTTAAACATTTAATTAAGATACATTTTTTCTACATCATATAATTAAAATTGAAAATACCTTTTTAGTCTTTTAATTAAAATATATTTTGTACATAATAAGTAAATATACATTTTTGTATAATTTAATTTCTTAAAATATTTTTGTACATAACAATTAAAAATACATTTCTTTTTAATATACATAATTCAATTCTTGATATTTAATTGAAACATATTTTGTACATAAATAATAAAAATACATGTTCTACATCATATAATTAAAATTAAAAATACCTCTTTTATTCTTTTAATTAAAACACTTTTTGTACATAACAAATGGAAAAAAATACTTTTTTGTATACATAATTAAAACTTAGAAATATTTTCTTTTCTTAAAACATCATTTTTATACATAATTTAATCCTTGATTTTTTATTTTACTTTTTGTATATAATAAACAAATACATTTTGATACATAATTGAAAACATTTTCTTTTCATTAAAACTTTCTTTTCATACATATCTAAATACAAAATACAAGACTAATTAAAACAATACTCAATACATATCAACATTCACATTGTCGCACATGTAAATAATCACTTACACAATACATCTCATACTTACACAATACACTGCTCCTATACCATTTGCTTACATTTGTATATTCGTTACATTTACATTTGATCGATTCGATTTGGTTGTAACTTATTGGATACTACAAGTCTCATCCCCATTTGTGAATATTGTACCCCCACTCCCGGATACTTATTTTGTAATAGCGTAGATTTTACATTTCGCAATTTACCGCTTTCAATTATACCATGGTTAGACCTAGGGTTTGCATGTACATAAAATCAAACGCTAGATAACCTAATACAAGACAGATACATGAAATCAATACAAAATCACACTTGCACCCTCTAGGGTAATCCCACATGTTGCCTTCCAAAATGGGCCATGCTTGCACGACGAGTATCTTTGGCAAAACAAATTCAAATGATCATAAGTCCCTCGATGACGCTTTCGAATATTGCCTAAATGGAATGATCATAGTCCCTTCAAAGCCAATTGCCAAGGACACTTGGCACCATTGCATTCGTGGTCCATACGATGACCCGCGCCCGTCCCGAATAAACTTCCTAAACACAAGATTGTCCACCAAATTCAATGGTGGAACAAAATTGTTAAAAAGGGTTGAAAACATAGAGAGAACCTTTGAGTACAATAGGGCAGATAAAGCTCTTAGCTACTTGAGATCGAATTGCAAAAACAACTTGCCTTCTTTTCAAAAACCACAATCCACAAGCACTTTCAAAACAAACTCTCAAAACATTTTGAAACATCTTTTCGAAAAGATACACGGCTTTGTAAAATATTCGAGTAAAGAATTGTTACAAGGTTAGCCTAAGACAAGGCATCTTCTTCCAAAACATTTTCAAAAACACTCACACACATACCATTTTCAAAGCAATCAAGAATCAAGGCAAGTGATCTAAAAAAAAAAAAACCAAGTAACTAAGAGCCCATGGATAACCATGGATGAAAAGGGTGCTAATACCTTCCCTTTTCATAATCTACCCCCCGAACCCACGAAATATCTCAAAAGGTTTTTGCTGTGCTTTTTCACCCTTTCCTTTAGGATAAAATAAAAAGTCGGTGGCGACTCTTGCTCAACCGCACAAGTGCGAATACGAACGCAAAACCCTAGTCAGTTCTCCCACCGTATCACACACACCTTCCAAGAATTCGTCGCCAAATTGGGCACCACCCAACACTTCGCCTTCGTTGAGTATCCCCAGATGAACGGCCAAGTCGAGTCTGCAAACAAAGTGATACTCAGAGGCCTCAAGCGAAGGTTGGATGAAACCAAGAAGCGATGGGTCGAGGAGCTACACCGTGTGCTATGGGGCTACCAGACGACTGCCCATTCATCCATCGGGGAGACTCCATTCCGACTAGCTTATGGGACAGTGGCCGTCATCCCCGTGGAGATCGAGGAACCTTCCAGGAGAATCGAGGCACCTCCTGACGAGGAGATGAATGACGTCGCCCTCTGCGAGGAGCTGGATCTGGTGGAAGAAATCAGAACAGGAGAGGCCCTACGAGAGGCCTCGCTCAAACAAAAAATAGCCATGCGCAATGACGCCAAAGTCATACGATGAGAGTTCGAGGTCGTCAGTGTTGTCTTAAAGAGAAGTCGAAAAGAATATCGCGAAGGCATGCTTGCAGCAAACTGGGAAGTCCCTTATCGCATCTACGCGAAAACGGGGACTGGAGCGTACTACTTGGAAAACTTACAAGGGGAACAACTCGTTCGATCATGGAACACTGAAAAACAAACAATATTACAGTTAAAAACACTGATCAGTCGACAAGTTTGCTCGACGAGAAAAACTCACTCAGGCCCGACCATGCATGCATGCCTAGGCACAAGCATGGCATCCAAAGAATTCAGAAGGGGCGAGGCTCCGCTCTGTTGACGAGCGCACCCTCAGTCCGACATGGATAACCTGACTGAGCTCCATAGTCCTTGTACCACGATGGTAGAATGCCCGACTCGCGACGGGAGGCTCATGCCACCAAACCCAGGTCCCTCGAAACGAGACTTGAGTTCTGATCCTCGCCCGATATTCACCCTGGCCTTTTGATCAGTTTCCCCACACTGACGAACATATAAAACAAGCACATCCCCGCTATGAACTCAACAAAATATAAAACATCCTAAACGGTCTAGTTTGTCAACAAACATGTAAAAAACACAAGTTAAATATTCAAAGCAAACGACCATTGGCCGGAATTTAATAAAACGACCACTTCGGCCGATAATGTGCAAATATTACATAAACGAGCAGAAGCCCAGAAAAAAATACAACAAATGCGGCACGCAGGCCGAAATAAACAAAATCATCCTTCCCCTTCCCCTTCGACAATGGGCGACAGTTGGGCAGGATCTCCGGTCGGTTGAGCGACAATATCTTTGAGATAATCAGGGACCAGAATTTAGCCGCCAACCATATAAGAGTTGATCCCCATACCCGAGGTCTTGAGCTCGACGCTATGGTTTAACACACGCATTTGATTCACGATATTCTCGAAGCTCTCATCGGAAGCGGTCTGAGCGTCATCCACAGCCAATTGGAAACGAGCAAACAATTCCGCCTGAGTCTACAGGTCCTTAGTATCCTCCGGCTCATGCTCAGTGGGCGTGATCTCAGCAGTCAGGGCCGCTGCCTTTCCCTCAAGACCCTCTCTCTCGAGTAACAGAATCTTGCGTTCCTCGGACAACTTCATGGCCTTGTCCTTTTCAACCAAGGCCTTCTCGCTCGCAGCCAACTTAGCCCGAAGATTCTTTATTTCTTCCTCCTGGGATGAACTCCCCTCAGTGTAAGCAACCTCCATCTCCAGGATCCGCATCAAGCGCCCGTATCCTACGCCAACAATTCCCTCTTCTCCGGACGGCCTATTCCCTCGGGGAGGAGAGATTCAGCTTGGGGAAGATAGAGAACCACGCCCTCAGAAAAGGACTTCTCTAGCCAGCAAGGAGGCAGGTCGTACGTCCCTTTCCCTGTTTCCCCGGTCAGTTCGACACTCCCATCAGCTTGCAGTCTCTTCGCCTTTGAAGAAACGAAAGCGGGAGAGAGAGCGACTATGGCCGGAACTGAGGATGATCCGCCCGAGCCCAAGGCAGGAGCTGGCCCTGCACCAGCCCGCGCATCCTTCAAAGCCCTACTCGCTCTGGCAGCAAGAGTCTTGGAGAAACACTCTTGGGTAGGATTCATACTCTCTGCAAAATAAAACAAAAAAAAGCAGTGAGTAAAACGAGGAGTCAACAAACGACGATCACTTACTGCTATTAGAAATATATATACCCAAGTATCTAACAGGATTCTCGCTTCTGAGGAGCTCCTTGACCTTTATGAGGCCTGGGTCGTATACCGGCTCCCCGTTCTTATCTAGCACATGCCTACCCCCCACCCCGACCAACTCACTGAACCCGAGGGATTTGAGCCACGAACATGAGAGTAGTAAAACTCTCTCTATCCTCGTGTCTGAGCTCCCCCTCTCTCTAAACATAGGAGCATAATTCCCTGTTAAAATGCTTCCTCGTCCATTGGAACAGGAATTTATAAATCAGCTTCGCAATAGGCTCCCCCAGCTCATTTAGACGGGGAGTCCCATCCTCGTTGAGCGACGGTGCAGTCCTATAAACGTTCAACATCGCCTTTGTCTAGGAGGACTGCACCAAGATGTATTTGTCTTTAAAGTGGTGGACAGACTCCAAATGGGCCTTGAGTAACTTCCCATTTCCTTGCTTGAGGAAGACCCATCCCCAATTTCTGTCGACCTTACTCCTTTGAATGTGAAAGCAATAGAAAAACAATGAAATCGTGGCCCATATCTTCAGATGGTCGCAGACTATCTCGAGCGCTCGTACGAATGTGATACGTTCGGATGCAATTGAGAAGGAGCCACGCGCAAATGCTGGAAAACAGCCACCTCGAAGTCAGAGAAGGGGAGGTGAAGACCCATCTCTCGAAAGACAATGTCATACATCGGGATCCGCCTACTGTCATACTTCGAGCAGATCCTACTCTCCTTCCCAAGAATATATAACGACCATTCCTCCAGAGCCCCCTCCTCATGAGTATATACGTCCGTAAAGACATCCTCCTCGTGCTCGTAAAAATACAACCTCCGCTCCCAGGGGTCATTTGTGACCCAATCCCGAGGATCCTCTTTGTCTCCAGGAGAAAACAAGCTGCCATGGTCCACGGAGGTCTCCCCCACTTCAGGCTCCCCCATTTGTTGTCCCATCTGATTCTGCATATCCCCAGAGATTTCCAAGATGTTTGACGAGCTACTTGTCTCATCCGAGGAACTCCCAGAAGACTGTGTAGATTCGCTCGAAATAACGACTTGAGCAGTATCAACCATGGCACCTGAAAAGCAGAAGGAAGATATGAGCTCGACATCAATGCCAAAACCACCCTTCCACTGCTAAACAAGCGAAATGGCGCTAGGAAACGAGGATCACCTCCCCGACCAGAACCCTCACCGAGGCAAACTAATGGACATGAATTGCAGAAAAAACCCTAAAACCTCATTAAGGCACACTAACGGGCATGAATTGCAGAAAAATCCCTAAGCCCTTATAGAACCCTAAATCCTAACCACATGCGTCTCTAGAAGGGAAAAGGCGAAATTACCAAATCTAACAACAATGGAGGATCAAAAACTTACCAGTAATAGAAGAAAAGATGAAAGTTAGCAGCTGCGAGCAGAGAAAATCAACGAACTCTGATGGTCAACTGTCGAGCTAATACGAGCAGTTGAGAGAGAATGCAAAAAATACTAAACGCCTTGTTCCTCTCGTATTTATAGCTAAGATAATCCGCGTGTGCAAGACACGCGCCTGTGAACCCTAGGGTCGTCATCATTACACCCTAGTCGTAGACCATTATTGCGCCGCTTCGCCAGCACGCTTCCCAAAACACGCGACCTCTCCAAATTCAAAGGTCCTAACGACCAACTCCTCGTCTCCCCGCAAGCAAGGCGTAACAGGCAACACTCATTTCCCTGTAAGATACGCCCCATCCCGCGAACAGATGTAGAAGTCATCACTCCTGCACCCAGAAGCAACGACTTGAGGGGCTACTGTTTTGGACTGGCTCGACAACTATAATAGCCCCAGTCTAAGACATTTCCTTTGGTACGGCCCGCACGACCATGACCCGGATTGCCCGCTACCTGTCGGGCAACATCAATTGTTTGCCCTCCCGAACTAGCATTGACCCAGGATGATCGACGAGCATCCTCTTAGCCTGCCCGATATTAACGTCGTGCAAGCTACCAGGAATCGACCAGAGAGATGCCCTTAACTATCCCCCTCTTCGGAACCAATGACTAGTTATGAGCATATTTTCCCGGTTTGACCAAGTCCTAGTAGTTACCTGATTTTACGGACCCCGCATATCCAGGCGTGAAATTAAATAATGGCTACGTGCCATGGGCATTATATATACCCTCACGCCTGTGAGGGCCAGGTATCAAATATTCACCACTCAATACCTAATACTTTGCTTGTACCTTCTTGTTCCCGCACTTACTTGATCGTCAGAGTGTCTTGCAAGTACAACTTATTTTTTTCTCCTTGACTTCATAGCCCGACTACAGATCATCTTTCAGCCACTTTACAGGTTCTGATCAACCGGTAAGATCAGTCCTAATCTCATTTCTTGGAGCTCAAAGAAACAAACCTTAGTGGCCAGATCAAGTGTTGAAGCAGAATATAGGGCTCTAGCACACACCACATATGAGTAGCTTTGGATAGAGTCTCTTTAATCTGAGCTAAAGATTAAACACTTCTCTCCAAATCTGCTTTGTGACAACCTTAGTGTGGTTATGCTGTATCATAATCTCATTCTACATGTCAGGACAAAGCACATTGAATTGGATTTGCATTTTGTTCGAGAGAAAGTTATGGCAAACAAGTTCAAGATTCAGCATGTGCCTGCCTCTGCCCAGCTAGCAGACATCATGACAAAACCTTTATCAAATGAAGTTTTTCAGGATCTTAGAAACAAGCTAAAAGCGGTGATAACTCCGTGTCTTTTTGATTGTGGGAGAGTATTAGAAATATTTTTCTGTATTAATATTTTACAAAAGCAATTTATCTTCTCTCAAGCTTTTATGCGTAATTAGCTATAATATAGATTAGTAATGTCAATTGTACCATTCAGTTAGGATTCCTTAATTATTTTGGATAACTCATATATAGTGATTCATAACTGAATGATTGAGATGATGAATGAATAAATCAATATTGCATAGTAGTTTTTATATATTCAACAATACCAATCACAAACGAAAGAAAAATCATAATGTAGAATTATATTGTATTATTAATCAATGAAAAATGAATAACAATACACATATTTAGTTAGATAAGGAAGAAAGAAATGAAAAGTGAAATGCAAATTATAAAGCTAGCTTTTAATACAGACATTCCACTTCGATTCGCAGATGATTTTCCATTTTTCTTCTTCTTTTTCTTTTTCTTTTTCTTTTTCTTGTTTATTTCAAACCCAAGCTTTCTTTTGTGAAGAGACATGTTATCGTCTTCCAATACCTTTTTTGCATTCTCTAAAAATTGAAATTTATGACTTAGAAGTGCTCTTGTGTGTGTATCTAAGTCTTTTCTCTCATTTTCTCCATTAGTGGAACTTGACAAACAAAGGGATAATAACAAGAGAGTAACAAGGGAAGCACGCAACATTAAGCAAAAAAATTGTGCCATCATGCAATCACACATATCTCTTCAATGCTAATTCCCCTTGTATATATACTTTCAAAATTTGATGCAATCTCACGATTTGTTTTCTCATATGTTTCTCCTTTGACTTAGTATTCACCTATAGACACAAACTTGTTTGTTAATTCTGTTACAACTTAAACCAAAAATCAAGCTGAGGTCAGCCGACACTTATGGAAAAGCTGTCCTACTTATATATGTTCCTTTCTTTTTGTAAAATCCATTCCATATGTGCATTTTAATTTTAATATTTTAATAAAATCTTTCTTTTCTAAATCAATGTTATTAATGGACATTTTACTTTTAATCTTAAATCTTAAAAAATCATTCACTATAAATAGTAAGTTAAAAAATACTTATTTAACATATTTAGAATACAATAGATATTCTTTGCCAGTTTGTCTTGATTATTCTAACTGAGTACTCGCCATTATTCTCACTCTGCCAAATTAACCTCTCTAGGACGCACACTAAGCTAAGGGTTTTGAATCCTATGGTTAATGGAAGCCAATTATCCGTCTATATCCTCACATTCTTCCGATGCTTATTCTCCATCGAGTACCTTTAGATATTAAGTCTTTTTCACTAAGGATACTCCTCCACGTGTAACTCGGGGCGAAACCAGGTGAATTATCCATAATAGAGCTCTTAGGATAATATCTTCCTTTAAACATCTTTTCAACAACGTTTGGTCACCTATTAAAAGTCTCCAATATTGCTTCTGAAAGTGAGAAAAATACGTAGGGGGAGTTGAATTGTGTATCTGATGACTTTTGCTTTTTAGAACAACAACTTCTGAGTTCGATCAAGTTCAGATTCTAAGTTAGAGTAAGCAGCAGTGAAATGATTTAAAATGTAGAAGCAATAAGTAAATTAAACACAAAGATTGTCATAGTTCCTCTATAACGAGAACAATCCAATCTCTTTGCCAAACAAAAGCTTTTCACTATAATTAGAACATTATTAAAACTTACTTAGACACACTAGACCAAGACTTCTTGCTCAATCACACTTGAAAGAGACTTCCTTGTCTAAACTCAAAGTTCAAGACTTCTTTGCTCAATCACACATAAAAGAGACTTCCTTGTCTAAACTCACAGTTCAGGACTTCCTTGCTCAATCATAGCTGGAAAAAAACTTCCTTGCCCAACACTCAGTCTGAGACTTCCTTGCTCAAACACTCAGTCTGAGACTTCCTTACTCAAATACTCAGTTTGAGACTTTTACAAACTCTAAACAAACTGTTTAGGATTATAACAAGATGTACCAGATATACAATCAGAGTACAAATATAACAACACAAGAAAAAACCTTTTACTTGAGATTTCTAAGATAAACAAGTATAAGAAACTCTCAAGACTATGTGCAACCACAACAACTATATATAGAAGCTTAGAGAGCGAAACAATTCTTGTTCTTGTTGTGATATCTTGTTGTATATTTGTGGTGTTACTTCTTTTGAATCTTCAGCTCCTTATATAGAGGGAACAAAAGAGGCGTTGGAAGCTTGCTTACACAAGTGCATTTGCTGAAGAAGCGGTTTTAAAGAGAGAGATATTGGAGTAGGTACGATGAAGATCTTCATCTTCTGAATAATTTCTTTATCTATTGTGTCTTTCTCAAGTAAAGAATCCATATGCATGCTGGAGTAGACCGAAGAAATCATGTGAAGCAGCCTTGAGCCTTACATTAAAACATCTAGTTGACGTTCTCCATAATTATGGAAGTTGATAAGATGGAGCTTTTTTTGTACAGGGTACAGACCAAAAGGCGTTTTACTATGTTTCTATCATGGCACTTGAAGTTCTATTTGAATATTAGATGCTGAGTTAATATGGCGCTGAAGTTCTATTTGAAAATCAGATTCTGGTCTATTAGAATCTGAATTATATACTTCATCTTTACATGTCATTTAAATAGGTCAAAACCTAGTTAATTACTAGCTTAATGATCCCGCACACTTAAAAAAAAAGTTGGTATACCCTATTGTTCTTCAAATACTATGTTATCATCAAAACCCAAGGAATATGGACATATTTTGTTTCAATAATCTCCCCCTTTATGATGATAACCAACAAGAGTTTTTAACAATAATGGTTGGCCAGTTTAAAGAACTTGACAACATCAGAGTTTGATATTTATAAGCTACCCCTGAGTCGATCAATCTATAGGTTGAGATTTGTAAGCTCCCCTTAAGTTCTATCCAAGTTATTTAAACCCGTTTTAGTAACTTAGCAACTGTAAAGTTTGAGGTTATTAAGCTCTCTCTGAATTTTAATAGTTTATAGGTTGAGTTTTGTAAGCTCTCCCCAAGTTCTATCCAAGTTATTAAACTTTTTTCTTAAAAAATAATCATAACATTTTTCTCATATGTGCTTAAAGTAGGTTCAGGATCTTGATAACTGTGATACGGTGGCAGAACCGACTGTTATACTGGTTTGTGCTTTGTATTCGCAAATGTCGCGGTAAGCAAGAGTCGCCATCGACTTTTATTTCATCCAAGGAAAAGGAAAAAGAACAGAAAAACCTTTTTCGAGATGTTTCTGAGTACGGGGGTAAATTATAGAAAGGAAAGGTGTTAGCACCCTTTCTATCCATGGTTTTCCATGGGTTCTTAGGTACTTTGCTAATTTTTAAAATTGCTTGTGTGTGCTTGTTTTGAAAAAAAAAATTTTACTTCGTGATAACCCTTGTATCAGTCCTCAAGAGTGTGACGAAGTTGTTTTGAAAAGTGTTTGTGTGAAAAAATTTGTTTGACCAAGTACCTAGGAACTAATCTACCTACTCGAAAAAAGGTCTGTTCGTTTTCCTTTAGACAGCATTATCCTATTATTAAGACATAGGTAGCACCGTCGTTGGAGTTTTAAGGGACGTTCAAAGGGACAAATACGATCACAAAAGCAATGTTAGGAAATTTTAGTAACCATCCTAAAGCCTTAAAGATCTTTTTCTGAGGCAACATCTGAATGGATCATTTTAGATCTTTTTGGGACTAGAGGACGACCACTAACATTCCCTATACTTCATGACTGTTTACCGAAGGCAACCGGAGTGGAGTAAACCCTAGGAGTGAGCATGTGCAAGTGTATTTTTCAGTTAATTATCTTTGCATAATTAGGGTTTTCTAATGTTTTAATTTCAATTTGTCTTTCCATACAATCCTATTAACATACATCTAAGAAGTTTATAGTTTGCGCAAATTATAATGCGAGAAATTAGAGTCCGAGCTATTACAAGTCTTTCGCAGATACATAACTATTTTGAATGTAAATAAAGATGCGGAAATTTAAAACCCTAATTACTATTACAAACTCGGAACAATTACAATAATAATAAAAAGGAAAATTAAAGGAGCGCGCGGCGAATTAAATGCGAGAAATAATCGGAAAACCTAAAAATCTAATTGATAAACTATTTAGGTTATTTTTTGAGAAAAAATTAGGTTGTGTACAAATTTAACCCTAGTTCTAAGTATTTTAAATTATGAAAAAAGGAAAGAATTAAATTACCCTAATTTAATTAAACTAATTAATTAATAAAAATATTTTTATAAAAAATGATTTTTTTGATGTTTTTATGATTTTTTGATTAAATAAAAAAACATGATTTTTTGTGTTATTTGAAAAAAGAAATAATTAATAAATACTAAAAAGAATTGAAATAAAAAAAGAAAGAATTGAGCCTGTTTGATGAGCAATTACGGGGGGTGCGCTGCCAAATTCTGGTTAGGCCCAAAGATGCTGAGCCCATTCATGCGCCTGATTTTGTGCCTCTCTCCTCTGATGGTACATGGTAGTCCTTCAATGCTGGAGCGTGAAATTTGTATGATAATGGATCTCAGGGCTGAGATCTGGGGCGCACGGTGGATGCTAAGCTATGAGGCACACTGGATCAGCAGTTAAACGTTTAGAAAATAAGAAAATGTTTGGACCTGGGATCGAACCCAGTTCCTGTGCTTCACATGCCCTTCCCCTTGCCATCTGCGCTGTGCTATTTAATTGTTAGTATAATAAGAAAACAATATTATATTGACAAGCTACGCAGTTTCCTTAAAAACGCATGAATTTCAAATGGACCAGTGGTTGATTGTCATGCCTTCATCTTCTTCCTAGAAGTGTCGTTTTAGGTATCAAACTTATACCTACGGACATCTTCCATAGCTATAAACCTGCAAGCTTCAAAAATTCATAAAACGCATGATAAATTAATTCCAGCTATACCAATCAACTCGTCTTGGTCTCACGAGTAACATGGCACCATTTTCTTGGCCTAATTTTACCTGTACAAAGAAGCCCTAAAATGGCTTCTTAAACCCTAGCCATGGCAATTAGCGAAACAGTCATCAAAACTCAAAATTAATTGAACCAAAACATTCCAAATGATGATACAAATACAATATTATGCATAAAAGTGGCTAATTATGCGTTAATTATAATATCAAAATCAAACTGATATGTGCAAACCGTGGGTTTGCCATGAGCGATTCTGGGCTTGGGAAGGCCTGCAAACGATTGTGTTAGCTACAGGAGATGTCCAGGAAGCGATTAGCAGCTTTGGAACGTCTTGAATCACCCTCTATGTGAGAAAACGATTGTGATACGGTGGCAGAACCAACTGTTTAATACTGGTTTGCGTTTTGTGTTCGCAAAATGTCGCGGTAAGCAAGAGTCGCCACCAACTTTTATTTTATCCAATCAGGAAAAGGAAAAAGAACAGAAAAAACCTTTTTCGAAATGTTTCTGAGTACGGGGGGTAGATTATAGAAAGGGAAGGTGTTAGCACCCTTTCTATCCATGATTTTATATGGGCTCTTAGGTACTTGCTCTTTTTGAAATTTCTTGTGTGTGTGCTTGATTTGAAAATGTTTTACTTCGTGATAACCCTTGTATCGGTCCTCAAGGGTGTGACGAAGTTGTTTTTGAAAACTGTTTTGAAAGGTGTTTGTGTGAAAAGTTTTTATTGAGCAAGTACCTAGGAACTAATTTACCTACTCGAAAAAAGATTGTTCATTCTATTTCCTTTAGACAGAACTATCATACTATTAAGGAGTAGGTAGCACTGTCATTGGAGTTTGTAAGGGACGTCCGAAAGGGACAAATACAATCACCAAAGCAATAGTTAGAAAACTTTAATAGTAACCCTAGAGTCTTAAGATCTTTTTGAGGCAACGTTTCTGAGGCAACATTTCCGAGGCAACATTCAAATGGGACAACTTAATCTCTTTAGACTGGAGAGCAACCACTAAAATCTCCTATGCTTAATGATTGTTTACCGAAGGCAACCGAAGTGAGGTAAATCCTAGGAGTGGATATGTGCACGTGAATTGTTTCAGTTATTTAATTTTTGCATATTAGGTGATCTTCCGTTTTAATTTTCCAGACATTCTTGTCATACAATCCTATTAGTCATACATCTAGACAATTAAAGATTGCGGAAATTAAAAGCGGAAAAGTAAATCTAATTATTACAAGGCTTCGGGGAATGAGAATTACATAATCAAAACTTAGGGGGAAATTAAACAGTAAATAAAACCCTAGTTTAAAAGACTATTACAACCTCGGAGCAATTACAAAAATATAATGCAAAGTACGCACGACAAACGTAAATGCGAGAAATTAGGGTTTTGACCCTTGAAAACCAAATTGAATTTAATTAAAGAAAAACATCATTTTTTGTCATTTTTATTTAAGGAAATAAAGAATAAATTGCAAAATATCCTAATCACTAATTAAGTTTTAATTATGAAAAATCATTAAATTAATGGAGAAAAATAATAATTAACCTATTTTTGTGTTTTTATTTTGAGAAGGAATTAAAATTAAGAATTAAACCTAATTTCTATTTGATTTTAATTATGAAAAAAAGATTTAAGTTAACCTAATTAAACTAATTAATGCATTTAAATATTTTATGAAAAAAAGACTAAAACTAATATTGTTTGTGATTTTCTGATTTTTATGTTTTGATTAAAAATGATTTTTGGAAAATAAATAAAATAAATAAATAAAAACAATAAAAAGAATTGAAATAAAATAAAAAAGAAAAGATTGAGCATGTGTGGTAGAATGCAGACTGGGGGGTGCATTGCCAAATTGTTAGGCCCAAATTGGTTGGCCCATGTTCCTTGCGTGTGATCCCATGTGGATTGGCTTCAGAGAGTGCACCATGGGCTGCTGTGGTTGGACGCTGGATCTGGACCAAGGGATGATCCAAAGGGTAGGATTTGTGAGCGTATGATGGACGCATGGAATGGTGATGTACTGAATCTGCACTAAATTGTTAGGAAAATAATAAAAGTGTGAATTAATAATTAAAAACCTAACTCTGATTAATTTACAAGTTAATTATGAAATAAGATCAATATTGATTAAATCAAAACAACTTTTATATCAAAAATTATTTTAATTAATTGAAAGCCTAAAACTAATATTTAATGATTTTTTTTGTGATTTTATATGTTAATTAAATTAATGATAGAAAACAAATTCAGTGAAAAATAAATAAATGAAAAGGGTTAGAAAAGAAAATAGTCAAAAAAGTGAAAAATGCATGGGGTGGGTGATGAACCCATGCCCCTTGGGTCACAGTTAGGCGCCTCATCCACCAAGCCAAGCTATTGTTTGTGAATCAAACATGTTCTACGTAACAACAAGAACTCATTTGGACAGTTAATAGACATTAGCAATGCATGAAATTAATTATATGAATGTTTGAAAGAAAAGCAAATCGGAGAAGATTAGTATGCTTGTTTCAAGCATCAATGGACATGACTTTCGACCTATTCTTACCCTTAGATACCTCAGGAATGATTTGTAATTGATGGCTTGGACTGAAAGTGGCTGGATCTTCGGTTTTGACTTTGCACTAGTTTTGACAGAATTTGAGGTTTTTAGAGAGCGTTCTTGGGCAGCCAATTTTGTTCCCCCTAGTGTATGAGGGTGTTGTGTTTATATAGAGGAGGAATTTAGGTCAAAAATAATGGAAGAAATCTCATGGTATCTTGAGGAATTATGAAGATTTGATTTGATTTTGGCCTTGTATGATTTCTTCTTTCCAAAATAGCTCCAATCACGACTTTTTCAATCTAAATCATCTTTGCATGAATTACATGCCATACTAGCTGTATATGGACTCATATTGTGCACAAAAATCCCAAGATTTGATTTGCTTTTATTATTTTACCATTTAATTTGATTTATTTTGGTTTAAATGAATAAAAAATCAAAATAAATGATAAAAATAATAAAATAATAGGTGGAAAATCTCAGGGGTCGTGGGTCCTATTAGAAACATGTTTCAAACAAGAAAACATGCCCCCCTTTGGAAAAAATGCAAATTTGATCAATGTTGACTTTTGACAATTTTCCAAAAATTGCCAACTTTGACAATGCACAACTCTCTCAATTTTGACCCTAGGAGGGTGTTCTTGAACTTTTTAGAAAGCTTAGTATTTCCTATAAACAAAACTTTTGGTTTCATCTCATTTGGATATTCCATGTTCATGTATGAAGCTTTGACCTAAAAGGTGTTTTTGTTGACTTTTCAAAAGGACCTATAATGTCAAAATTCATATCTTTTTATAAGTGCATATTTTGAACTTGTGAGATAAAGATGAGTTATAGGTAATTGAATCCTCTTAAAAATTAGCTTTGGATGGAAAATTTCTGATAAAGTATGAAGAAGGTGTGCTTGGTCAAAGTTGGGTTGACTTTTACTAAGAAATCCTAATTTAGCAACTTCTGGGTTTTGATGAATTTGGAACATTCCTTGGGGAATCATGATCAACCCTTGATCATATGATGGAAGTAACTTCAAAATGTTGATGTTGGCCAAAAATCTTGAGGTTTGACTGTATGTGGGCCACAGTTGACTTTTGACCTACTATAGTCGATTCTCAAGCATTTGAGCAGTTGATTGAGCAAACTTCTTATGCAAGGCCTGAAACTTGGCATGGATGATCTTTGGAACATACTAAGACCTTGGAAAGCATATGAGACCTTTGTGGCCCACCCATCTTGATGAAAATAGAAACCCTAATTTGGGGTATACTGCCTTAGGAGAGAGTTTGTCTGGTCAACTCTTGGGCAACCTTGAGCAAATTGGGGACCTCACTTGACATTTGTTGAGTAAAATGAGAGGGAAAATTTTGGGGTACAACAGCTGCCCCTGTTTAATCTTCTTAAACCTGAGGATGTAGATTGGTTGCTCTGCCTTTCGTGATCTGAAGGTGGAAGTTGATTGAACACTAGAGTCCCCAGAAATTTACACTCGCATGAAGTGGCACTTGATTTGTGATATCGAGAATGGGCTTACAGATGCCATTCGGAGGTCGATGATGGAAGATTGTCAGAGATGGGCTTAAAGATGTCATCCTGGATGCGACGGAGAATCGTCGGAGATGTGCTTAAAGATGCCATCTAGAGAATGTGGATTTCCTAATATATTCCTTTGACGAGAGTCCTTGTTGCTGTTGTTGAGGAAGAATCTGATGAGGAATGTTGGTATCTGTCTTGGGAGATATAGAATTTTAGGAGCTTCAGTTGTTCGTTACTCTACTGGAGAATTAACTCTGGAGGTGAGCTGCATGTCTGGTCAGTGTACAGGTTGCACCGCGACTTACTGGGGAAATGTGAACCCAATCGGGTTTGATCAGGTCCAAGTCTTATAGTGTTGTGGACTGCTGTCTAGAGATAAGAGAAAAGAAACCTGGATGGTAAGGTTATGAGAAGGAACCTGGATAGTAGGGTTACTTCGATATGAAAAGCCTGGATAGTAGGGCTGTGAGAAGGAACTTGGACAGTAGGGTTACTTCGATATGAAAAGCCTGGATAGTAGGGTCGTGAGAAGGAACCTGGGTAAGGTTGTTTCGACATCAAAGGCTGGATAGTATGGCTGTGAGAAGGAACCTGGATAGTAGGGTTACTTCGATATGAAAAGCCTGGATAGTAGGGCCGTGAGAAGGAACTTGGGTAAGGTTGTTTCATGAAGAGTTTGGGTAAAACTGCATCTGAACCGAGAAGGAACCTGGGTAAGGTTGCTTTGTGAGGAGTTTGGGTAAAACTGCATCTGAACTGAGAAGGAACTTGGGTAAGGTTGCTTTGTGAGGAGTTTGGGTAAAACTGCATCTGAACTGAGAAGGAACCTAGGTAAGGTTGCTTTGTGAGGAGTTTGGGTAAAACTGCATCTGAACTGAGAAGGTACCTGGGTAAGGTTTCTTTGTGAGGAGTTTGGGTAAAACTGCATCTGAACTGAGAAGGAACCTGGGTAAGGTTGCTTTGTAAGGAGTTTGGGTAAAACTGCAACGGGAACCTGGGTAAGGTTACTTCGGGGTAAGTCCATGTAAAACTTCGGCAGGAACCTAGGTAAGGTTACTTTGGGCTAAGTCTGTGTAAAACTTCAAGAGGAACCTGGGTAAGGTTACTTTGTGATAAGTTCGTGTAAAACTTCAAAAGGAACTTGGGTAAGGTTACTTTAGGATAAATTCGTGTAAAACTTCATAAGGAACCTGGGTAAGGTTACTTTGGGATAAGTTCGTGTAAAACTTCAGAAGGAACCTGGGTAAGGTTGCTCGTGATGAGCCCGTGTAGGGCTTTAGGAGGAACCTGGGTAGGGTTACCTCGGGGTAAGTCCGTGTAAAACTTCGGCAGGAACCTGGGTAAGGTTACTTTGGGCTAAGTTTGTGTAAAACTTCAAGAGGAACCTGGGTAAGGTTACTTTGTGATAAGTTCGTGTAAAACTTCAGAAGGAACCTGGGTAAGGTTACTTGGGGATGAGTTCGTGTAAAACTTCAGGAGGAACCTGGGTAAGGTTACTTTGGGATGAGTTCGTGTAAAACTTCAGAAAGAACCTGGGTAATGTCACCTTGGGATAAATTCGTGTAAAACTTCATTCCAAAATATATGACAAAGGACCCGTGTAAGATTTTTCAGGATAAACCCATGTGAAGCTGCATTTAGGAGAAACCCGTGTAAGATTGCTTCGTGACGAACCCGTGTAAAGCTGCATTTGGTCGCGCGAATAATTATTCTGTTTAGTTTCAAGAGCTAATCTTGAACATGCTGGAAGTTGTTGATGATAACCATCTTTCCTGAAAAGGTACATGATTAATCGTATATGATGCATGAAATGCATTGTATGATGATGTTCTCAAAATAAATGAGATTATGCTGTATGCAATATGTATGCGTACGTCATGATATATGAACATGAAATGCTATTGTGGCACGTTCGAGTTTGGGAAAATAAATCCCTGACTATTGCTGGAGAGTACTGGAAATTACATTCCTGATCGTAGTAGAAAAAGTGGTTCTTCTACTTCCGCTGGGGATGGTGAATCGGAGATGACTATATTGGGGATTTGCCCCTTGTTTACAGATATTCTTCCGAGGAGAGACTCTGCTTGAGAACAACTCTGTGGGGGAATAACTCTATTTGAGAGATGAGATGCTTTGCTGGAAGATCTTGCCGATTCAGAGAGATAATCTTCGTTGGGGGATGAACTTCTATAGCCGGAGGAATAAACTCTGTTAGGGATTAAGCTTTTGTATTCAGAGAAATAAACTCTGCTTGGGAGACAACTTTACGAACCGCTCGCGATTATGAAATTCGGTCGGGGAATATAGATGTCGATTCTCTGAAGAAACCTTGTTGGGGAATGTAGCTCCTATTTGGGGAAGCCGATGTCAAAGCTTTAGTTGCCTCTACTCTGTGGGGAGTGTAGATGTCACAGGGTCGTATGCTGAGGATACGACAATGACTTTGCATCAGGACTTTTCTGCCCCTGTACTTGCTGGAGAAAGTACCCACAGAGGCTTTGTGGATGTTGATCAGGATGATAAGTCTTCTATTGATAAGCAAATGATAAGATGACGGGACATAGTCGTACGCTTCAAATCCCTAACTTTTGCCTGGACCGCCCTTTCGGGTTTTCAGTCCACCGGGATACCCTTTTTTTGCTCAAGCCGCCTTTTCAAATTTTCGACTTGCCGGGTGTACATATCTTTTTTGTTTTTATCCCTAATTTTTGTCTGAACCCTTTTGGTTCGCCGGGATGCCCTTATTTTTGCCTAGGCCAGTCAACCTAGCGGGTCTTTGTTCATGCGCAGTATTTCCTGACTATGTCCACGCTCTCAGGGTGTAGGGAGTTATCACTGTCGGTAGTGTTGTGTTGCCACACTACCAGAAGATGTTTGTTTGATCGTACATGATTCGTTGTTGGAATTCATGCCCAATTCCCCCCAAGTGATTCAGATGGAGATCTTCCCCTGGCTATTTGGAATCTTTGAGAGATTCGTTGAATCTTGACTTGACTGCCCTAGATGATGGACAATGATCATGCTGTGCCCCTTGGTTGGAAGTGTTTTTCCACTTGAGGTGATCCTTTTTATTGAGAAGGTTTTTGTTCACTAGATATTCGTTATGCGAATTTCTCTGCTGTTGAACAAATAGTCATATACAAACAATATTATTTTAAGAATGCAAAGCTTATGTCTGTCTTGAAGTTTAAAAATTCATTTTTTAGTAAAACAAGTTTTTTGTTGTAAAAGTGTGATGTCAACTCAGGATTTATAGCAAACCTTATAGGAGTCAGGATACCTTTTGTAACAATATGCTTTCAAACTAACCCATGCTTCAACTAGGACTTTTAAGGGTTATAACGTGGCCTGGTTCACGGTTCAAGAAACAAAGTATGAAGGCTCAAAATTTATTTGTACCCAACCCGCTCTTCGTGATGTTCTTCAGTCCTATGCTCAGTTAATTGCGCGTTTAGATCCCGATTGAGTCTGGAATCTTTGCTCTGATACTTGGTGATGATTCAGAAATTGAACCTTTGTTTTGAAAAGGTAGTCATTGTTGTAATCTTCTTTTTTTCGAGGATTTGTAGTAACCTCTTTTTTTTTTGTTATCCCTAATTTTTTCCTGAACTGTTTCTTTTGTGATTACAGTCAACGGGATGACCCAATTTTTCTCTTAAGTCTCCTTCATAGGTTTTGACTTAATGGGCTTTTATTTCGAGAGATAATGACTGCTTGTCTTGACGATTATACGGAACCATCACCGTCTTTTGTTTTGGAAGGACGTCTTTGATGCCATTCATTATGTACGAAGCGACAAATTGTAACTGAATGCGCCTCTGAATTAACTGAGAAAACTACCCTGCCCCAGGTTGTGATTAAGGGTTTTAATTTGTGTGAAAGAAAAACTCCTACTTCTTTGGCTCAAAGGGGTTGACTAGGGATTATCTTCCTTATAACTCCACTATTTAGGATTTGAAACAACGCCTGTACATCGTCAGTGGGGTCTGTTCAAAAGCATACTGTAGAGATTGTGGTATCATTTTCGTCATCCTCCCTCTAAAGGCTTACAACTTTTAATCAAGAGTTGAATATCACAAAAAGGAACGGAGTTTAAATATAGTGAATACGAATGAATTGATTCAAGACAAACATACGCGATGCATTGATGAAATAACAAGGTTTGATATGAATAAATGTTCGAACAAATCAAAATAAAATTACAAATTGAAAATTCTAATGAACAAAGGCCTTTTCGTCTGATCTTGTCACTTCAGATGATGTGCCTTTGAAAGATGGAAGAAGAACTCATCCTGACCATCTTGTGTAAACTCCAGCACTACTTCATCAATCAAGTTTTGAATTTTATATTTCAACATCCAACAATCATCAGTGTCATGCCCCAGACTGTTGGAGTGATATGAACACCTTGCATCAGGATTGTAGTTAGGCGAAGAAGTCTTGGGATTTGGATGAGGCCCTATCAACGTAACCAGATTCATCCTCAACATGTGTTGTAAAGCTTGAGACAATGGCATGTTGAGTTTGGTAAAATTCCTCTTGGGTGTATCTGGCTTACTCTGATTAACCCGTTGTTTTTGGCGAGGTTATTGTTGGACCCGTGATGTAGTAGTAATTTGGAAAGGTCCACTCTTCACCAAAAAAACCTTTTGTCTTCTTGGAGGTTGATCAATGACTTGGTCCCCGACCTCGACTGTTTTCTTCATACTGTTGTATCCGTCTTGATGAAGTTGGTTGATGATGGCTTTCAGCTCTTCTTGTCTTCGGGCTAGGCCTTGGATAAGAACCATCTACCCCAGCATCTGGGTTCTCATTGCACCTACCTCAGCTTGCAGTTGTTCCAGTCGTTCGTCCTTATTGTCTTCAGGACTTTTCCTGACCAAGTTCCCAACGAGGAGTGTTTTCAACTCTTCCTGCCCCTTGCATAGGTTTAGGAATATTCCCCTGAACTGAGCTTCTTGAGTTTGAAGATCTTTGTTATCGTGTTTGAGAGCCATTGCTGAAATAAACAACGAGAACATGAGAGACATGTACTGGAAGACCTGTTATGCAATGATATGTATGATATATGTATGCAATGTTTTCAAGGATCTCGCGGGGTAAACAAGAAATTGTTAGAATTTGATTGCAGCTTGATTGAAGAAACTTTATTTCGTTGAGAGTCCTTCTTCCATAGTCAAGCCCACCATATCGAGTGGGTCATAGCCACTGACTCAAGTTATCATGTTTTGATCTCTAGATGACATTGGCTAGAGGAAAATAAATCCTCTTGCCCCTTTCTAGACGTCTGATTTACCATAACCTGCATCACAAACCCTTGAGATCCTTGAAATGGTTAAGGAAATGTTAAGGCATGATATTATGATGTGTATGCTATACGTTTAAGCAAACGTGCGAGGTGATGTAAGCAAGTAAACCCGACAAGAAATCCAAGTTATTAGATGAGGACTGTAAACAAAACCTACAAGGAACTCATGTTGTCAGATAATAAAACTGTGCAAGTAGTTCAAGTTGAAAGCATACAAGTCACACAAACAACCTTAGGTTTAGGCTTGCATGGGTTTTAAGGTAGTACCCTCTTGAAGTTTAGTTGGTTCAACCTGTCTTAAAAAGTAACCGGGTTCTAGAGGATCTCAATATCACTGACCATCCTTTATCAGCATTGTCTCAGCTCACGCAATCTTTTCTTGCGGCCGAAATATCCCAAAAGTCTGATCTCAATGAGTGTAGCATTGAGTATCAACCAATTCTCAGCTCTACACCGAGGCTGGCTATCTCACTACTTTCTAATGGCCAAGTTGGGCAATTAAAGGTTCTAAGGTCAGTTGATGCTTCACGACACCATGCGGCGGCCCCGTACTCTCCCTGATTGACTCAAGGGTTACCGGTACCAACCAAAGTGCCACATCAACGTAGCTACTGCTTCAACTGTGCCTGTATACCCCAACATTGTTCCCTCGCAGTTTATTGCTACTTACCTAAAAGGTGTTCCCCAGATCCAGGTGTAGGATAAAATAACCCAAACAGTTCCCATAAATATAAAGCAAGCAAGACAATTAAGAGAAAGTAATTAAATACAACCTAGATCCTAAGGTTTACCCCACTTTATATATCCCCATCAGAGTCACCAGTTCTCTGATACGGTGGCAGAACCGACTGTTTAATACTGGTTTGCGTTTTGCATTCGCAAAATGTCGTGGTAAGCAAGAGTAGCCACCGACTTTTATTTTATCCAATCAGGAAAAGGAAAAAGAACAGAAAAAACCTTTTTCGAGACGTTTCTGAGTACGGGGGATAGATTATAGAAAGGGAAGGTGTTAGCACCCTTTCTATCCATGGTTTTCTATGGGCTCTTAGGTACTTGCTCATTTTGAAATTGCTTGTGCGTGTGCTTGCTTTGAAAATGTTTTACTTCGTGATAACCCTTGTATCAGTCTTCAAAGGTGTGACGAAGTTGTTTTTGAAAACTGTTTTGAAAGGTGTTTGTATGAAAAGTTTTTATTGAGCAAGTACCTAGGAACTAATCTACCTACTCGAAAAAAGATTGTTCATTCTATTTCCTTTAGACAGTGATATCCTACTATTAAGGAGTAGGTAGAACCGTTGTTGGAGTTTGTAAGGGACGTTCAAAAGGGACAAATACAATCACCAAAGAAATAGTTAGAAAACTTTAGTAGTAACCCTAGAGTCTTAAGATCTTTTCGAGGCAACGTTTCTGAGGCAACATTTCTGAGGCAACATTCGAATGGGACAATTTGATCTCTTTAGACTGGAGGGCAACCACTAAAATCTCCTATGCTTAATGATTGTTTACCGAAGGCAACCTAAGTGAGGTAAATCCTAGGAGTGGATATGTGCACGTGAATTGTTTCAGTTATTTAATCTTTGCATATTAGGTGATCTATCGTTTTAATTTTCCAAACATTCTTGCCATACAATCCTATTAGCCATACATCTAGACAGTTAAAGATTGCGGAAATTAAAAGCGGAAAAGTAAATCTAATTATTACAAGGCTTTGGGGAATGGGGATTACATAATCAAAACTTGGGAGGAAATTAAACAGTAAATACAATCCTAGTTTAAAAGACTATTACAACCTCGGAGCAATTACAAAAATATAATGAAAAGTACGTACGACAAATGTAAATGCGAGAAATTAGGGTTTTGACCCTTGAAAACCAAATTGAATTGAATTAAAGAAAAAAATCATTTTTTTGTCATTTTTATTTAAGGAAATAAAGAATAAATTGAAAAATATCCTAATCACTAATTAAGTTTTAATTATGAAAAATCATTAAATTAATGAAAGAAAACAATTAACCTATTTTTGTGTTTTTATTTTGAGAAGAAATTAAAATTAAGAATTAAACCTAATTTCTATTTGATTTTAATTATGAAAAAAAGATTTAAGTTAACCTAATTAAACTAATTAATGCATTTAAATATTTTATGAAAAAAAGACTAAAACTAATATTGTTTGTGATTTTCTGATTTTTATGTTTTGATTAAAAATGATTTTTGAAAAATAAATAAAATAAATAAATTAAAACAATAAAAAGAATTGAAATAAAATAAAAAAGAAAAGATTGGGTCTGTGTGGTAGAATGCGGACTGGGGGGTGCATTGCCAAATTGTTAGGCCGAAATTAGTTGGCCCATGTTCCTTGCGTGTGATCCCATGTGGATTAGCTTCAGAGAGTGCACCATGGGCTGCTGTGGTTGGACGCTGGATCTGGACCAAGGGATGATCCAAAGGGTAGGATTTGTGAGCGTATGATTGACACATGGAATGGTGATGTACTGAATCTGGAGTAAATTATTAGGAAAATAATAAAAGTGTGAATTAATAATTAAAAACCTAACTCTGATTAATTTACAAGTTAATTATGAAATAAAATCAATATTGATTAAATCAAAACAACTTTTATATCAAAAATTATTTTAATTAATTGAAAGCCTAAAACTAATATTTAATGATTTTTTTGTGATTTTATATGTTAATTAAATTAATGATAGAAAACAAATCAAGTGAAAAATAAGTAAATGAAAAGGGTTAGAAAAGAAAATAGTCAAAAAAGTGAAAAATGCATGGGGTGGATGATGAATCCATGCCCCTTGGGTCACAGTTAGGCGTCTCATCCACCAAGCCAAGCTATTGTTTGTGATTCAAACATGTTCTACGTAACAATAAGAACTCATTTGGACAGTTAATAAACATTAGCAATGCATGAAATTAATTATATGAATGTTTGAAAGAAAAGCAAATCGGAGAAGATGAGTATGCTTGTTTCAAGCATCAATGGCCATGACTTTCGACCTATTCTTACCCTTAGACACCCCAGGAATGATTTGTAATTGATGGCTTGGACTGAAAGTGGCTGGATCTTCGGTTTTGACTTTGCACTAGTTTTGACAGAATTTGAGATTTTTAGAGAGCGTTCTTGGGCAGCCAATTTCGTGCCCCCTAGTGTATGAGGGTGTTGTGTTTATATAGAGGGGGAATTTATGTCAAAAATAATGGAAGAAATATCATGGTATCTTGAGGAATTATGAAGATTTGATTTGATTTTGGCCTTGTATGATTTCTTTCCAAAATAGCTCCAATCATGACTTTTTCGATCTAAATCATCCTTGCACGAATTACATGCCATGCTAGCTGTATATGGATTCATAATGTGCACAAAAATCCAAATATTTGATTTGCTTTTATTATTTTACCATTTAATTTGATTCATTTTGGTTTAAATGAATAAAAAATCAAAATAAATGATAAAAATAATAAAAATAATAAAATAATAGGTGGAAAAGCTCAAGGATCGTGGGTCCTATTAGAAACATGTTTCAAATAAGAAAACATGGGCCCCTTTGGAAAAAATGCAAATTTGATCAATGTTGACTTTTGACAATTTTTCAAAAATTGCCAACTTTGACAATGCACAACTCTCTCAATTTTGATCAATGGAACTCAGTTTCAGAGCCTTCTATTTCCCTCATCATCCTAATTGGAACTACATGCTTATTCTAATGTTGATTGGGTTGGTGACCCCACAGATCTTAAGTCTACCACAAGGTTTTATATCTATCTTGGAAGAGTAAGTAACAAGATATTGTCTCACGTTCTTGTACAGAAGCTCAGTATCGTGCTATGGTATCTACCACTACTAAAATAGTTTGGCTGTATTGGTTACTTTCTGATATGGATGTTACTCTTTTTAAGCCAACTCATATGTATTGTGATAACAAAAGCTCCACTCAAATTTTCCACAACTCAGTCTTTCATGAACGTACCAAACACATTGAGATCGATTGTCACTTCACCTATCATCATCTTTTTCAACATGGGACAATTATTCCACCATTTGTCTCCTCTACTTTACATATTACTGATTTGTTTACAAAGATACAATCCATTAAATGTTTTCGTTTTTTGATGGACAAACTCTCGATGCTCTCTAATAATGAATCTTGAGTTTGAGGGGAGATGTTAGTTATTATCATTATTATTATTATTATTATTATTTTATTATTATTATTATATTAATTATTATATCTTTATAATGGTAGTTCGGTCTTTTCTAATATTTAGTATTTATTCTCTAGTGTAATTTTTACTCTTCAAGTTTTGTTCATTATATTGAAAGCCTAATTCAAATGGTCTCTCTTCTTCAATATGTTCACTATTGCTAACATTATTTAAGTCTTTAGACTAAGAGATACTGTAATATCTTGAAACACCTTAAGTCCCATCTTGTCGGATTATACTAAATACACCTTATTTTTATTCAACATATTGGTTCATTTATTTTAATTTAAACATCAAATATCATTAAAATGAATATTAATACTATTTGCTCAATTTTACCATTGAAATGAAATAGATTATTTTTATGATATTTAATCTTAGATGTTATGCATGTGTAATTTTTTTTATACTCAATACAATGCTCATATATATTTTAATTTTAGTTTATGGTTTATTAATTTTTTATATTTATTTATAAAAAACATTTTTTAATTTAAAAAAAAAAGTATAAAATATAATCTGGGCTCATTATTTATCTCCTTGAGTCCATTCTTTTACCACAATAATCTTTGGGATGTCTACTACAATTTTGTTTTTATGCGCAAGACTTGAGAATGCTTGGAAAGTGGTTGAAGAATTGAAAAGATTATAGGTCTTTTGTGATTTCCCCAAATTTGTTCATCATCTTAGAAAGAACATAACTCTTTCAATTTTTATGATTTTGAGTGATCTCAATTCCACAATTCAATTCGAGAGGTCTACTTCATGTCATCTTCAGATATCAAGACCAAATTTTGAGTGAAAAGTCATTTAATTTTGAAGAACGTTATAGGTCATTTTGAAGTTTAACACTTAGAATTTTTCCAAGTACAAAACCTTTGTGTGTTTTTCACAAATTCAATTGGACATAACTTTTTGCTCAAGTATCCAAATGATGTTTTTCTTATCATATTATAAAGATTCTGACCTTGTCTTTTAAATTCTCCAAGAATCATGTGATAAAGCCTCTTGAGTTGGGTGCACCATGGATTCAAAGTTGGCACCTTGAAACTGATTTTGTCAAAACAATCGGATTGCAAAATGGTTAATGTGGCCTCTAATCACAAAATTGTGGCGCGTTTTTACTTCTAATCATGCTTAACAATCTTCAAAAAGTGATTAGCACCTTGAAACATAAGTTTTGGCTGAGTTTTGATGAGTTAGAAGTCACACTTTTGTCATGATCTGGGTGCACACAATTTCACTTGATTTCTTATCATTCACCCTCTCTCAGCATTGCATCACATTCTCCTATAAATAGAGACCTCCTCTACTTCATTTGATAAGCTTTAGAGAGCCAAAGAAGCCCTTCCAAACTCACTTATAAATCTCCATTTTTGCAACTTCGAATTCCTATTTAGAGTACTCCCAACTCCAATTTCTTTATTGATTCTTCTTCCTTGAACTTCAATGAAGCTAGCAGAAGGAGAGTTAAGTCTTGAGGTGCTCTAAATCGCGTAAGCCAAGTCAAATTTCAGAGCAATTTCTCCATACTTCGTTCAGGTAGTTTAAGGCATTAATTCTTCTAACTCAAATTACTGGGATGATCTATGATGTTCATTGATTTTTGTTGATGGTTTAATTTTGATTAATTAACGCATTTGATGCATCTGTTTGCGAATTCAAATCCTTCAAAAACTTTTTGGTTTTTTCCAAATCAAGTGAGCTACACTTTAAATAAATTTTTTGTGAGCATATGATCGTGATCGTCTCAAGTAGACACATGTAATTGTACCATTATGAACACGTACATTTACAGATTTAAGGATATGCGTTTTTTCTAGTTGCAGGAGGCTGGAGATTGAAGATGACCCATGTGTCATTCTTCAACCAATGATACACAGCCAAACATTTTAATTTGATTGGTTGGATTTTTTTGTGATGCATGCGCGCGTTTCAGTGAGGATCAGCATACATCCTAGCTTCAGTGCCCTTGGATTTTCCAACGTGTATAAGTGAGTTGAATCCAACGTGTGACATTTTTCTGGCATTATTTTTTATTTTCTGATTTTTTATTTAATTGTTTTAAACTTCAAAAATTCATAAAAAATTTATTTTAACTTCTAAAATTCTGAGAAAAAATTCTCAAAAATATTTTTGATTTTTCTCTTTCTTATTTCTATTTTCTCACAATTTTATTTTGTGATTTAATATTTTTTTTATGATTTTTCACTTTATTTGAATTGTTTTAATTGTTTAAAAATACTTTTCTTAATTTTTAAATTATGGAAAAAATATGGAAGGATCCAATGACCTCTTAATAAATATTGGTGACTTTATTTTATTTTTATTTCTGATTTTACTATTTTGCACAACTTTTGGTTTATTTTGCTTATTTTTTTGAATTTTAAAAAATAGTTTCTCACTTTAAAAAATTGTGAAAAATTTTGTCAACACTTATTTACTCATGGTTGACCTCTGACTTTTTTTGGGATTTTTATTTGGTATTTTAATATATTTTGTGTATTTTACCAATTAATTACCTTTTACTAATCATTTAAATTTTGTTCTATTGAATATTATTTTATTATTTTTGTTTGGTCCTAATTTAGGTGTTATTTTGGGACAAGTTTTTCAATCTCATTGGATCTTGGGTGTTGATAGGTTGAAAAATCAAATCCACCAAAATGGATGAATGATATTGATGATATTTGAAACCCTAATTTCATTTGATACATCCCCTCCATGTTCATCTTATCTCTTTCTTACTTGTGTTGTATGTTGTTGGAGAATAATCTACATATAATTTCTCTAATATGTGGTGCATAGATTGATATTGACCGACCTCAAAATAGGTGTGACTTCTACATAAGTTCACTTACGATTACTTAACATAGCGCTAAATTTATCCCGATTCGAAAAATGATCATTTGTGGCCCAAACCTATGTTTGCAAGTCTAAGTATATTTAATTTGAAACCTTTGATCCAATAACCTTGAGGTTAATTGTCAGGAGGCTTTGATCTTATCAATCCTTTAATGAACTTTCATGAATTTTGGTCTAATTTGAAATGAATGATATACTTGACAAAAAGAAAATGAAACTTGTTGTTGAGAAGCTTTGATTTTATCAATCTTCTAATGAATTTTCAAATGCAAGTTTCAAGATGGTCATTCAAATAACCTCTAACTTCTAATTCATTAACATTTGACTTTACTTTGTGCTTTTACATTATGCCATTTATTTTATGCCTTTACTTATATGCATCATTTACTTTAGCATTTACATTTCATGTTATTTTTATCTTTGCTCACTTGAGCATTTATCTTTATGTCATTTTATTTTTTTGCTCACTAGAGCCTTTATCTTTATGTCATTTTTATTTTGCTCACTTGAGCTTTCATTTTCTTTTTGAATACACTTAATAACCAACTTTAACATTAAAAAACATTAAGGTTACTTGAATTATTTGGTTACTATCCTTGGCATAACGGAGTTGTGGATCTTTTGGAGTTAGGATTATAAGCCATGATTATCCTTGGGACCTTGTGACTCTGTTGTTATTTTGTCTGGAGTTCTTGGGGTTTACTCCAAGACATTGGGTTGATTTTCTTTGTGTGCAGGTTATTATGATTATATGCTTTATCTATGATTGGAAATTCCTCTGTATACATCTGTTACTCTGTCCAATTTTTGTGAAGACTTAATTCATCTGAAGCTTGGTATTCCTAAGAGGTTTAGTATTTTTGTTTGCTTGGTTTCAATCTAAAGGATGGTAATTCTACATTGACTCTTTATGTCAAGTGTTGGCTTCTTCTTGGTTAAACCGTTCCTTTCCTTAGCTTTTACCTTATACTTTAGGAACTTCCCTTCATCTCCTCCCATCTTCTTTAATTTCAAAAATCCTCTCCCTCCTTTTCAAAACTCTTATTGTTTTCTAACTTGAACCACTTTCATAATGAACTTGGACTTAGGTCCATGCACTTTCAAAATCTTTTCTTAATCAAATTTTAATCATTTTAATCATACTTTGACATTTTTGTGAGAAGACTAAAAGTCAATTAACATCATTCAAAGCATTTTGCCACTTTGGCTTTTTACTTTAAAACTTTTCTCAAAAGATTAGACTCTTGTTGATCCTTGTAGTCATGCGAGCTATTATACTTCTATGATATGTAGTGTAGTGAGATATTTTCCACTTGGGTGTTGAGTGAGGTTTTATTGATTTTGAAATTCAAGCTATATCCTCCACTTGTAGATGATGCAAATTCTCCTTTCTCATAATTGTAGATAGTAAGTATGTTTTCCACTCAGATATGACGATGATGTCTCTTCTCTTAAAATTAACCAACAAACATGTGTTTTAAAATTTTTAAGGTGAACTAAGAGTACCATGATCCCCTATTGCACGGAAGGTGGTACGTAGGTACTAAAGATTCGCCACCATGATAGATGCAAAAATTGTATAAAAAAATACTTTTTTCTCATCTCTACCATCTATTTTAGTATACATCATTTATAGCCAAAATGCATAAATTCTCAAAGAGGTTCCTGTGGAGTACCGTGGATATCTAGGATGTTAATATTCCCCCTTTGTATAACCAACCCCTGTACCTAAATTCTCTCCCCCTATTTTTGGGTTTATTCGCTCTTTTCCCATTCCTCTAGAAACAATAAAGCGCGGTGGCGATTTTTATTTGATATGTATGAATCAAGTCAATCCAATGGCTTAGTCTCAATATTTCTACCGCTACACACATGCATGTATATTGGTTGAGAAATAAATAATTTTGGCACAAAATAATGAAAATGAGGTAAAAGGAAACTGACCCACTAAGTTGGGTAATGTGATACGGTGGGAGAACTGACTTGAGGTTTGCGTTTGTTTTCGCAAATGTTTTGGTTGAGCAAGAGTCGCCACTAACTTTTTATTTTATCCTAAGGAAAGGTTAAAAAGCACAGCAAAAAACCTTTGAGATGTTTTCTTGGGTTCGGGGAGTAGATTATAGAAAGGGAAGGTATTAGCACCCTTTCTATCCATGGTTATCCATGGGCTCTTAGTTACTTGCTTAGATCAACTTGCCTTGATTTTCAATTGTTTGAAATGGTGCTTTGTGTGTGGGTTTGAAAATGTTTTGAAAAAGAGGCCAATATGGTGGCAACCTTTGTAATGATCCATGTTGGGATGTATACAAAGGTGTATGTCTTTTAAAAAAGTTTTCAATGTTTTTGAAAGTTGTTTTGAAAATGTTGTGGAAGGTGATTTTTTTGAAAAGATAGGCAAGTGTTTTTGTTTTTGTAAGTTTGGCAAGTAACCAAAAGCTATCTACCCTAAATTTCTCAAAGATTATTGCTATGTTTTAACCCTTTTAACAGTTTTGTTCCACCATTGTATTTGGTGGACAATCTTGTGTCAGGATGTGAATGGGACGGGCGCGGGTCATCGTTTTAGACCATGATTGCAATGGTGCTAAGTATCTTTAGGCAATTTTCTTTTAAGGGACTTGATCATTTTTTAGGCAACTTTTGAAAGCGTCATCGAGGGACTATGATCATTTGATTGTTTTGTTCTTGCCAAAGATACCTAACATGCAATATGGCCCATTATTGAAGATAACAAGTGGAGTACCCTAGGGGTGCAAGTGTGATTAGTGTTGTCCATTTTCATGCTTGTTTATCTTGAATTTAGGTCAAACTGATTGTTGTTTTTGATTTGCATACAAAATCCTAATTCTAACATGGCATAATTAGAAAGCTTTTAAATGCGAAAAATAAAAGGTCCTAAGTTATTACACAATGATCATGGGAATGGGGGTACAAATGTTCAAATGGGGATGAGACTTCATAGGAGGACAGTGTCCAATATTTACATCCAAATTGAATTGCGCAAATATAAATGCAAAGATATATAAGAAGAAAGCAATATATATGTGAAGGTATTTTTGTGTAAGTGTATATTTTATTCACAAATAAAATAAAAATAATTAAAAGAAAGTTAATTTTTGAATATTTTCAAGTTTAGGGCAAAAACCCTAATTTTACTAAATAAATGGTATTAATTATTTATTTAAGTATTATATATAATATTTATTAATTATGTGTAAAAAATAAATAAAAAGAAAGTATATTGTCAAAAAGTGATTTTCAAGTTAAATATTAATAAAAATAAAAATAAAAATGTATTATTTTTTATGTTTTTAACCTAAATATACTAAATAATATATAAGTATTTACATTATTTATTAAATATATATTACATGTTCAAAACTAAATATTTAATATTATTAAAAAAAGTACATTTTTTTATAAAATGTTTTCAAAAGATAAAATAAAATAAAATCAGAAAATAAAAGTGTTTTTATATTATTTCTTTGTATTTTAAATAAAAGTATGTTTAGATTTATTTATGTACAAAACTAAATGAAACAAAATAAATGTCAAAAAAATGCAAAAAAATGTGGGAAAAATATTTTTAATATTTTTTTATGTTTAGACAAAAATATAAAAACAAAATCAAAAGAAAAAAATCAAAAATAACAAAGATATCTCAAAATGGGCCAAGGGGGTGCATGTGTAAAACAGTGGTGTGAAAAGGAAAGCATTTCAGGCCCAGCCCATGAAAGGTTGTCTTCAACCTTCAGACAACAACATTTGAAAAAACGCGCCTCTTCTTCCCTGCTTGATATCTCTTGATTCTTTGATTTTCAGCATAAACTCATAACATAAAAAATGTCAAGCATTGAACCACGAATCCAGACATATAAAAAACTTAACTTAACTCTCAGAAATGAGAGAGAATTTCTCCATCCCTAATTCTTGACCTAAGTTTTTATCAATGTTCCAGTTCAAAATACTCTCAGCATATGCAATATAAATGGAAAGTAAGGATAGGTATAGCTTCAGGGACATGAATATGGCATTTTTCATTCACAAACTTAGAGCTAACTCTTCCTATATTGAGAGATAGGAGTCCATGAACTTACCTGTTCAGCTGGGATCGTGTCTGACAATGGAGGCACCTTCAAGGCAAAATGAGGATTGGTACAGCTTGCTTGAAGTTCAGGGATGTTATTCCAACCTTTAACTTGCTTTGAAACCAACTGGATCAAGCTATGGCAATCAACCTGCAAAACAGAAAAAACGAAAATGGTAATGTTGGTTAGAGGTGTTACAGGTCGTGTCCAATGCTTGGGATAGCTTGCATATATGGTATGGAGTGAGAAAATGTTGAGGAAATGGGAGGGAAAATTTTGGGGTATAACAGTTGCCCCTGTTCAATCTTCTTGAACCTGAGGAGTTAGATTGGCAAGTTTTCCTTTCGTGACTCGAGGGTAAAAGGAGATTGGACACTAGAGTGCCCGGAAATTTGCACTCGCATGCTGGAGTACCAGCAATGTGATGTCGGGAATGGGCTTATAGATACCATTTGGAGAGATGGTGGATAGGAGGATGGGATTATAGATGCCATCTGGAGACGTGACAGAACCTTGTCGGGAATGGGCTTATAGATGCCATTTGGAAGTGTTGATCGCGTAAGAGATTCCTTAGCGAGAACTTGCGTATTTTGAGGACGGAAGATGTTTCCTAGCTTGTTACAGGTGTTGATCTTCAGTCTCTTCATGCAGATATGCCCTGGCTGGATACAAGTATCGAATCTACAATTGGTTGTTCACAGATGTGCCCTGGCTGGATACAGGAATCAAATCTGGAAAATGTTGTCGACAGATGTGCCCTGGCTGGATACAGGTATCGAATCTGAAATTAGTTGCTCATAGATGTGCCCTGGCTAGATACAGGAATCGAATCTGGAATTGCAAAAGGTTGGTAGAGATAGCTTTCCTGGCTGGATACAGGTGTCGTCCTCTGACCTGAGAATGAAAGATAACTTCCTGGCCTGTTACAGGGGTTGATCTTCAAACCGTTCATGCAGATATGCCCTAGCTAGATACAGGTATCGAATCTACAATCAATCACTCACAGATGTGCCCTGGCTAGATACAGGAATTGAATCTGGATTTGTGATATTTGATAGTAATCATCTTTTGGATTGATCTTTTTCCTGAAAAGGCAAAACATGAGTTGTATGAAATGTCATGATGTGCATGATGCTCAAAATGAGATAGTGTTGTATGCACTTTATCATGTATGCAAGCAGGATGTATGAAATGTGAAATGTTTATGAATGTATTTTCTTCTAGGAAAATAAATCCTTGACGGCTGGCCAGGGAATCAAATCCTGGGTTGATGTTGAAGAGTAGAGTTCTTCGTTTCCGCTGGAGATGATGGTTGCAAGAATAAACCGGTAGGAGATGATGACTCCGTTGGGGAATAAACTTGTTGGAGAGATTACTATGAGGGGAATTACTCTGTGGGAAGAGACAGTTCGCCGAGGCTTTGATGAGAGCTTCGCTGGGATTCTGCTGATAAGTTATGTTGGAGAATTTGATGAACTCCGCTGGGGGTAGGAAGAGCTTCGTCGAGGACGGACTTTCCGTGGTAATTAGCTAAGGATAACCCAGTTATAAGCCCTGATGGGAAGTAACTTCTAAATAAAGTCGGGGAGAGTCGTTCGTACTCTGCAGAGGATAAGCTTCCAGAATCTACTGGGGATATGGATTCCACTCTCCTGGAGAAAAAAAAATTTTAGACTGTACCGGGGTGTTGGTATTCCGCCGGGGAACAATCTCATATTAAGACTGCCGGGGACGCTTGTTGAGGGATGTCTATACTCTGTTGGGGATTGTTGAGGTAGCTTGGTCATGTCCTTCAGTTGAACCTACCTTGGTACCTTAGCGGACAAAGCAACCATACCGCTTGGTCACTTCAAAAGTGCCCCCTGTTTCTGATGTCACCTGTCATTAATCCTTTGTTTCGTATGTAAACATTTATGATATAGCAATTTGATGTCAAATGCATATATAAAAAATGAGCATTGGACGTTCTGTGCAAAACAAAACAGAAAAAAGGAAAAACAATGGATAACTTGTCTGACAAATTGAATTTGTATTGATTTTGAATTTTGCCTGTAAATAGGCGTTTATGTACAGGAGGCTGACGTCCTAGTAAGAGAACGCCGCCGAATAACATAGAGTTTATACAATCTTGAAAAGGAAACAAAACAGCTATGTGAAAACTAATCCCACTGGGTTCCAACTCTGCTATCGCCTTTATGTCTTCAAGCGTCTCATCATTTTGCTGCTTAGTTGAAGACGAAGTTGATTGACCGATGCCGAAGTCTGAGCCCTGATAGTTGATGCCGAATCCTAGATGCAAGGTGATCCAATGAGACATAGTATTACGCTTTATCCCTAACTTTTTCCTGGACCGCCCTTTCGGGTTTTCAGTCCACCGGGATACCCATTTTTTCCCAAGCCGCCTTTTCAGGTTTTCGACTTGCCGGGTGTACATATTTTTTTCATTTCATCCCTTATTTTTGCCCGAACCCTTTTGGTTCGCCGGGAAGCCCTTATTTTTGCCTAGGTGTGTCAACCTAGCGGGTCCTTAGTTCACGCGTAGTATCTTTTTACTATGTCTGCATTGGCGGGGTGAGGAAGGTCGTCACCATCCATGGTAGTTAGAATCATAGCTCCTCCTGAGAAGATATGCTTAACCACAAATGGCCCTTCGTACGTAGGGGTCCATTTGCCCCTGGGATCAGTTTGAGGAAGGATGATGCGCTTGATTACCAGGTCTCCGACTTGATACTCTTGTCGTCTGACTTTCTTGTTAAATGCCCTGATCATCCGTTTTTGGTACGTTTGACCATGACAAATAGCAGTGAGCCTCTTTTCGTCAATTAGATTTAATTGATCAAGCCGAGTCTGGATCCAGTCATCTTCGCTCAAGTCTGCATCCTTCATTATCCGGAGAGAGGGTATCTGGACTTCAATAGGCAAGACTGCCTCCATGCCGTAGACCAAGGAAAAGGGAGTTGCCCCTGTTGACGTCCGTGCTGAGGTGCGGTACCCATGAAGAGCAAACGGTAACATTTCGTGCCAATCTTTGTAGGTCACTGTTATCTTCTGCACAATCTTCTTGATATTCTTATTTGCTGCTTCTACAGCCCCATTCATCTTCGGCCGGTAAGGTGAAGAGTTGTGGTGCTGTATCTTGAATTGCTCGCAGAGCTCAGTGATCATCTTGTTGTTAAGATTGGTACCATTGTCCGTAATGATCCTCTCAAGTATACTATATCGACAGATCAGGTTGTGCCGAATGAACCGTGCCACGACGCTCTTGGTTACAGTGGCGTAGGAAGCTGCTTCAACCCACTTTGTGAAGTAATCAATCGCTACCAAGATGAATCGATGCTCGTTGGATGCCGTCGGTTGGATCTCGCCGATCATATCAATGCCCCACATTGAAAAAGGCCAAGGTGCCGTCAGAACGTTCAGAGGCACCGGAGGGATATGCACCTTATCAGCATAAATCTGGCATTTATGACAAGTTCGAGAATGTTGGTAACAGTCGGCTTCCATTGTGGACCAGAAATATCCTGCCCGAAGGATTTTCTTTGCCATGGTATGTCCACTGGAATATGTTCCGAATGTACCTTCATGAAGCTCTGCCATGATCTTCTCCGCTTCAGTCTTATCCACATAACGCAGTAGGGTTGAGTCATGGTTTCGCTTGTACAGAACACCGTTGCTGAGGAAGAACTTTGCCGCGAACCTTCTCAGGAACTTCTTGTCGTTAACAGATGCACCTTCGGGGTATTCTTGAGCTTCCAAGTACCTCTTCACTTCATGATACCAGGGTTTCTCTGTTACCTCTTCGGCCTCAAGATCACAGCAATATGCAGGTTCGTCCAATTTCCAGATAATGATCCGGGGCGCTTCGTTGTCCCATTTGACTTTGAACATAGAAGACATTGTAGCCAATGCGTCCGCTAACTGATTCTTCTCTCTTGGGAAGTGTTCAAAAGTTATCTCTTCGAAGTGGGGAAGTAATGTCAGCACATACTCCTTGTAAGGAATAAGATTTGGGTGTTTCGTATCCCACTCGCCTTTGATCTGATTGAACACGAGAGTGGAATCTCCGAAGACACTCAGAAACTTGATCCTTAAGTCAATTGCAGCTTGAAGACCCATGATACATGCCTCATACTCCGCCATGTTGTTGGTGCAGTTAAAACATAGTCGGGCGGTGAGTGGAGTATGAGTTCCTTTAGGGGATATAATCATAGCGCCAATACCATTACCCAAAGAGTTCGAGGCTCCGTCAAAATGCATAGACCATCGGGATCCTTCCTCAGGTCCTTCATCCGGTCCAAGTACTTCACAATCAGTCACTACCATGATATCCTCGTCTGGCAATTCAAAATTCAACGACTGGTAATCGTCCACTAGTTGGTGTGCCAAATGGTCTGCCAATACACTTCCCTTGATTGCTTTTTGAGTCGTGTACTGGATGTCATATTCCGTCAAGATCATTTGCCATCTTGCTATTCTTCCGGACAGAGCGGGCTTTTCGAATATGTACTTGATTGGATCCATTTTTGAAATCAACAGAGTAGTGTGAGTCAACATATACTGTCTCAGCCGACGAGCAGCCCATACCAGAGCGCAGCAAGTTTTCTCGAACAGTGGGTACCGAGTCTCACAGTCGGTAAACTTTTTGCTAAGGTAATAAATAGCGTGCTCTTTTCGGCCAGACTCGTCATGCTGCCCCAGCACGCACCCCATTGAGTTGTCAAGCACTGTCAAGTATAGTATTAGAGGTCTCCCTTCCACTGGTGGCATAAGAATGGGTGGTTCTTGGAGATACTCTTTTATCTTTTCGAAAGCGGCCTGACATTCATCGTTCCAACGTACTACTTGATCTTTCTTCAGCAGTTTGAAGATTGGTTCACAGGTAGCAGTTAGATGTGAGATGAATCGGGCAATGTAGTTCAGTCGTCCTAGAAAGCCTCTGACTTCTTTCTCTGTCTTGGGAGTCGGCATATCTTGTATGGATTTCACCTTGGCAGGGTCCACTTGAATACCTTTGTCACTTACAATGAAACCCAACAATTTTCCAGACCTCACCCCAAAGGTGCATTTGTTTGGGTTCAACCTCAGCTTGTACAACTTCAGACGGTCAAACAGCTTCCGTAGATGGTCAAGGTGTTCCTCCTTAGTTTGAGACCTTGCAATCATATCGTCGACGTACACTTCTATCTCGTGATGGATCATGTCATGAAATAAAGCAACCATGGCACGTTGGTAGGTTGCCCCAGCATTTTTCAACCCAAATGGCATGACCTTGTAGCAAAAGGTGCCCCACTGAGTAACGAAAGTGGTCTTCTCCATGTCTTCAGGAGCCATCTTGATCTGATTATAACCGGAGAAGCCGTCCATGAAGGAGAAAACTTTATGCTGAGCAGTATTATCAACCAGAATGTCGATATGAGGCAGAGGGAAATCATCCTTAGGGCTGGCCCTGTTCAAATCCCTGTAATCAACACACATTCGAACCTTACCATCTTTCTTCGGCACCGGAACCACATTGGCAATCCACTGAGGGTAAGAAGTCACTGCTAGAAACCCGACATCAAATTGTTTCATAACCTCAGCTTTGATTTTCTCGGACATTTCTGGACGCATACAGCGGACCTTCTGTTTTACCGGAGGGCAGTCTTCCTTGGTAGGCAGGTGATGAACCACAATGTCGGCATCCAAACCAGGCATGTCTTCGTAAGACCAAGCAAAGATTTCCATGTAGTCATGCAACATCTGAATCAACCGTTGTTTCACACTGAACTCTAGATTGACACCGATCTTGACTTCCTTTCTATCTGTCTCAGTACCCAGATTTACCGTTTCCACTGGCTCTTCATGTGGCTGAATGGCCCTCTCTTCCTGGAGTAGCAGTCTTGCAAGTTCACCAGGCACTTCGCAATCATCTTCACCTTCGTCTTCGGCTAAGTTGATCGGATTTTCGAAGTCATAACTGGCAGTAGCAGAGTCGTTACCAGTGAGATCCAGAGTGGATTGGAACCTGTATAAGTGAGTGTGTGTAAATATAGCTGTTTTGCGATATATAAATAAAGAAAGAAAAGGAGCACAAGATTTGAAATGCAACAAACGTTTAATGTTTTGATTAATGATATATGAAAATGTCATACAAAAGCCCTCACAAATGGAGCCACGGTGCCCCGGGTAGGACACCGAGCCATAAAAGTTTCAACATATTGTTTGTTACAAATTGAAGACAAAAGAGTTCATTACTGAGTGACAAAAGTAATAGGTGTAAAGTCTTTGGCAGTCCAGTTGCTTGGTCCATTGTCGGTTGTTGGGTAGATCCAGCTGTCAAATTCCGCTTCCTCCACGTCATCCTCAATAGCATTCACTCCTGGGTTGGTGATGAATACAGGAGGTCCTCCAATTCTTGCTTTGCGAACAGCCCTCTGAGCCTCTGCAGTAAAGCCCAGCCCAAACTTGTCAGTCTTCGGAGTGAAGTCAGGGAGTCGGCCCCAGTTTGCGCACTCGCCCTTCTCAATCACAGCCCGTGCATCCTTCAAGGAAGCCATCTTCAAAGGAGGGTCTTCAATCACAGTTTCAGCCGACGCCAATGTCTGAGGCACTTCTTCAAAGTGTTGAAAGGGGGTTTCAATGAATTCCCCATCCATTTCTATGTATCGGAACGAGTTCAAGTGGCTGACCATATACTCTTCTTCCCCTTGGACTGTAACAATCTTTCCTCTTACTGGGTACTTAAGTTTTTGATGTAGTGTGGAGGTCACCGCTCCAGCCTTATGGATCCATGGACGACCCAACAAACAGGAATAGGATGGACGGATATCCATCACATAGAAAGTAGAATCAAAAACTTGAGAAACAACCCTGATTGGAATGTCAACTTCGCCATGTACCATTCTCTTCGAACCGTCAAAGGCTCGGACAACAATGTTACTGGGCTTGAGTTCCAGACCCTCACAATCCAATCTGTCTAGGGCCTTCTTGGGCAATACATTCAATGAAGAATCGGTGTCCACCAACACATGGGCCAGAGTAGTGCCCCTGTATTCAATAGAGACATGCAGGGCATCATTATGGTTCTTTCCTTTTGCAGTCAGATCGGCGTCAGAGAAGCCCAACCCGTTATCGGCAGTCAAGTTAGCCACACAATCAGTAAATTGATCAGCAGATGTTTCTTGCGGCACATGAGCCGTCTTTAGGAAGGAGATCAGGGCCTTGGCATGGGCCTCTGAACATAACAACAGTGATAGCATAGAAATTTTTGATATGGTGTGCCCCAACTGCTCAACAACATTGAAATCACTTTTCTTGATAATTTTGAGGATCTCCTCCATCTCTTGCTGGGAGGCTTCAACAGTGGTTGTCTTCGGCGCCTCCGTCAGGGCAGGCAAATCAGCAGCAATCCCTTTTCCCCGAGCATCAGAGGACTCGGCAGCAGGGGTAGAAACAAGAACTTGATTAGGAGGGGAAACATGCACACTTGCGGGTGTGATGATAAGAGGTTTCTGAATAATTGGTGGTGAAATATCTGGTGAAAACAGCCTACCACTGCGAGTAATCTTGGCAGGTACGGTGATGCTACTGACACCGGTACTTGTATCAAATTCTTGCTTCACTCCAAGCACATAAACATCTGCCCCATAGTGCCATGGGACAGCTTTGTCGGATGTATAAGGGAGAGGCCCCGGAACTGTAATGATGATGGGAGCAACTTTCTGAGTGGACATAATTTTGACAGACTTCTTTGAAGGAGCCTTGGGAGGTTTGTTGAAAATAGTGACAATAGAAACTTCTTCGGTAGGGACAGCAGGAACGACAATCTTCTCAAACAAGATTTCCTTGCTATCCATCAGGCTTTGGATACCTGATTTCAGCAAAGGACAACCAAAAGGCGAAACAGCACATAGAAGGCAATCTTCATCACATCCCGAAAATAAACCGGCTAGCAACAGATTCCTTTTAACAGTCGATAACGGAGTAACAATCTCTTCCACGGAGGCTACATATCGGTCTTCTTCCACAGCACTCACTCCATGCTGGGGCATGGGAGCAGTCACAACATTGGGTCTTTCAGGCGCCTCAAACTGTATTTCCTTAGCATCAATAAGGTCTTGAACCTTATTCCTCAGAGCCCAGCAATCGTCCGTAGTATGCCCGGGGCTATCAGAGTGATAAGCGCAACGGGCGTTGGGGTTATATTTCGGAGAAGCTGTGTTTACTACCTTCAGAGCTTCCTTGACAGTTACTAGGTTGGTTGACAGCAGTTGCGGCAATATCTGAGACAAGGTCATACTAAGCCGAGTGTATTGTCTTTTGGGCCTCTCACCCCTTTGTTGATTATATTGCTGAGGAGCAACAGCAGGCTTTGAAATTACCAATGCATTGACAGCTTGGCGGCGTTCCGGCTTAATCTGTCTCCTAGGACCATAAACAGCACTCGCTTCCTTTTTGAAAGGCTTCTTCTCAGTACTCGCAGCGGCACCTTTCTGTATCTTTCCCGACTTGATACCAGCTTCTATCCTCTCACCAGTCAAGATCAAATCTGTAAACCCAGCAGAAGAATTACTGATTAGATGATTGAAGAATGGACCAGACAGGGTCCCTAGGAACATGTCAACAAGTTCACGGTCAGTCAAAGGAGGCTGCACCCTTCCAGCCAAGTCTCTCCACTTTCGCGCATACTCCTTGAATCCTTCGCCCGTTCCCAGTGACATACCCTGAAGTTGGGTACGCGTGGGAGCAAGGTCAGAATTGTACTGATATTGTTTATAAAATGCGGTGGCCAAGTCCTCCCAGTTTCGGATACTGGCTCCATCTAACTGATAGAACCATTCGAGTTGAGACCCCGAAAGGCTATCCTGAAAGAAATGGATCCATAGGTTCTTGTCTGCAGTGTAAGGTTGGATCTTCCTTACATATGATCTGAGATGCAGCTTAGGACAGGAAGCTCCGTCGTACTTTGCAAAGGCAGGCGCCTTGAACTTGTGTGGGATCACCACCCCAGAAGATAAACCTAAATCTCCGAAATCTAACCCCGGCACATTTTGAATCTCCATGGCACTTAAACGGTCCTCTAGTTGCTTATATCTGTCTGCAGCAGGAGAGTACTGTTCGTCATTGTAATCCGTCTCGTTGTCGGAGACTGCAGGACTAGGAGCCCTTCCCCCTTGGGGACTGTCTTTCTCTGCAGAGGAAGTAGCCTGATCAGCCTCATTATGGAGTGTATTCCCAAACCTGCGTCCAGTGTTGAATAACGCAGTCCTCTTCTTCTTCTTCTTCTTCAAGAGTAGAGTCTTCAACTCTTGTTGACCTTGGGCTAAGCTCATGACCAGCTCTTGAAACTGGGCGTTCTGGGCCTGGAGGGCCTTGATAGCTTGTTCGTTGGATGATTCAGGATTCATGATGACTGTTCAAATAAACAGCGAAGAAGATTAAGCAACCTGTGGAAAAGGGGTACCTTTTATGCATATGATGCAATGAGATGCGTATGATTTATGTTTTCAAAGACAAACGAGATTCAACTTTGTAGACAAAAGGGAAACACACTTCATTAGATTCAAACTTTAAATTGTTCAACAACTTGCCCTTAGGCATTACAGGAATGAAAATATTGAAAAGGAAATAAAAGCTGTAAAAGGAAACATCCAAAGCTCATCAGTGCTCCCATGGCCTCCTCTTCTCAGTATGGATATAGTCATTCAGGATCCGCTCTTCCTCCAATTGCTTAGTCAGCTTCTGGATCTTCCGTTCCTGTTCGTTGAACTTTTCCCGATAAAAATCCCGTTCTTCCTTTAGCTGCGCCCAAGATCTCTTTAGTGTATCAACATCAGTGGGTATCTGAGGAGGGAGGACAGTTGGAAGAACCCCGTCTTCATTAGGAGATTCAAGAATGATAGGTCTGACAGCTTCGTATGGCATACCTAACTTCTGAGCACGGATGCGGACCCATCTGCAATAAGGTTCCAATGGTAGAGAAGTCTTCGGTCCCAACTCATGTGAGTCAGCTTTGTGAATTATGTCCCAAGCCTTAATGAATCCATGGCGTAGTTTGTCACTGTCTACCTGAAATTCAAAATGGAAGTGAGGAACTAACATCTCATGAGGCCCTGCTCTTCTGGCTCTTCCAAACTGACGGAGAGCTAAACATGGATTATAAGAGATTCCTCCCTGGGTACCGATCAATGGAACATTAGGGTATTCTCCGCAACGATCAATAACAGCTACCTCATCCAAACCTCTGAGAGTCCAAGTGATGTCATTATCAGTGAGAGACATTAACCTATGAGCCCAACCCTTTCCTTCTTCATTCTTCAGCACGAACTTAAGAAGGTGAGAAATAAACCATCTCACTAGCAAAGGAGCACAACACCATGGAGTTCCCCGTCTTCGGGCAGTACGAGCATAGAGTTGTTGCAGGATATCACCCAAAAGAGTGGGTACAGGGTTCCGAGACATGAAGATCCTTATGGCATAGATATTGATAAAGGTGTCAGGATTTGGAAACAATACCAGACCATAGATTAAAAGAGCCAGAATGTCTTCGTACGCTTTGAAGTCTAAGTCATTCCAGAAACCATTAGCTTTGCCAACCAGAAACTTAACCAAAAATCCCTTAACTCCACTTCTAGTTTCCCAGTTAGCCATTATCTCTTCTTTGGTTAATGGAAGGACTGCAACAATCTCTTCAGGCCTAAGAGTCTTCTCCCAACCAGTGAACGTAGTCTGCTCCAAAACAGGGATACCAAGCAAATCAGAGAATTCTTCCAGGGTAGGGACCAGCTGGAAGTCTTGAAAGGTGAAGCAATGATACAGGGGATCATAAAACTGGGTCAGGACACTTATCAGTTGTTGGTCCCACTTTGAAGTGATCAAACCAAGGAGAGAACCATGCCTCTTGATGAAGGAAATAGTGTTTGGAATCCTACCAACCAATTCCTTGAGCAAAGTTGGTGGTTGAACAAAGTTGAGCCGGATAGTATTCCTACGCACGGGCATCATGATGTCCTACAAAACAGAGCAAAGATGAAACCTTTTTGTCTTTGAAATGGGTCAGTCCTTATACAGGATGCATGCAATGATATGATGGTATGATGCTATGATGAAGCACACCACAAGTATTCACAAAGGCAAGCATGATAAGGCACACAAGTCACACAAGACAACCCTTAGGTTTTAGGCCAACATGAAGTTTAGGTATTACCCTCTTTTAGTTTCGTTGGTTAAAACATGTCCTATCAAAAGTAACCGGGTTCTAGAGGATCTCAATATCATTGGCTACCCTCAATCGGTCATAACTTTAGCATCGCAATCTTTTCTTGCAGCCAGAACCATCGCGAGAGTTTAGCCTCAATGAGTGTAGCATACTGCTAATGTTCTATGGCCAAGTTTGGTCAATTTAGGGTTCTAAGGTCGGTTGGTGTTTAATGACTCCTTAGAAGACCCATATTCTCCTCGTTGCAACACAAGGGATATCGGTACAGACCAAGGTACCACACCAACGTAGCTACTGCTTCACCCATGTCGGTCTACGCCGGACAGGTCCCTCACAGATTATGCTACCTAAAAGGGTATTCCCCACAAATGTAAAAGCAAACAAAGCAAACAAATGAAAACAAAGGTGATCTAAACCCTAAGGTTACTCCACTTTTAAGTACTCCCCAGCAGAGTCGCCAGTTCTGTGATACGGTGGGAGAACTGACTTGAGGTTTGCGTTTGTTTTCGCAAATGTTTCGGTTGAGCAAGAGTCGCCACTGACTTTTTATTTTATCCTAAGGAAAGGTTAAACAGCACAGCAAAAAACCTTTGAGATGTTTTCTTGGGTTCGGGGAGTAGATTATAGAAAGGGAAGGTATTAGCACCCTTTCTATCCATGGTTATCCATGGGCTCTTAGTTACTTGCTTAGATCAACTTGCCTTGATTTTCAATTGTTTGAAATGGTGCTTTGTGTGTGGGTTTGAAAATGTTTTGAAAAAGAGGCCAATATGGTGGCAACCTTTGTAATGATCCATGTTGGGATGTATACAAAGGTGTATGTCTTTTAAAAAAGTTTTCAATGTTTTTGAAAGTTGTTTTGAAAATGTTGTGGAAGGTGATTTTTTTGAAAAGATAGGCAATTGTTTTTGTTTTTGTAAGTTTGGCAAGTAACCAAAAGCTATCTACCCTAAACTTCTCAAAGATTATTGCTATGTTTTAACCCTTTTAACAGTTTTGTTCCACCATTGTATTTGGTGGACAATCTTGTGTCAGGATGTGAACGGGACGGGCGCGGGTCATCGTTTTAGACCATGATTGCAATGGTGCTAAGTATCTTTAGGCAATTTTCTTTTAAGGGACTTGATCATTTTTTAGGCAACTTTTAAAAGCGTCATCGAGGGACTATGATCATTTGATTGTTTTGTTCTTGCCAAAGATACCTAACATGCAATATGGCCCATTATTGAAGGCAACAAGTGGAGTACCCTAGGGGTGCAAGTGTGATTAGTGTTGTCCATTTTCATGCTTGTTTATCTTGAATTTAGGTCAAACTGATTGTTGTTTTTGATTTGCATACAAAACCCTAATTCTAACATGGCATAATTAGAAAGCTTTTAAATGCGAAAAATAAAAGGTCCTAAGTTATTACACAATGATCATGGGAATGGGGGTACAAATGTTCAAATGGGGATGAGACTTCATAGGAGGATAGTGTCCAATATTTACAACCAAATTGAATTGCGCAAATATAAATGCAAAGATATATAAGAAGAAAGCAATATATATGTGAAGGTATTTTTGTGTAAGTGTATATTTTATTCACAAATAAAATAAAAATAATTAAAAGAAAGTTAATTTTTGAATATTTTCAAGTTTAGGGCAAAAACCCTAATTTTACTAAATAAATGGTATTAATTATTTATTTAAGTATTATATATAATATTTATTAATTATGTGTAAAAAATAAATAAAAAGAAAGTATATTGTCAAAAAGTGATTTTCAAGTTAAATATTAATAAAAATAAAAATGTATTATTTTTTATGTTTTTAACCTAAATATATTAAATAATATATAAGTATTTACATTATTTATTAAATATATATTACATGTTCAAAACTAAATATTTAATATTATTAAAAAAAAAGTATATTTTTTTATAAAATGTTTTCAAAAGATAAAATAAAATAAAATCATAAAATAAAAGTGTTTTTATATTATTTCTTTGTATTTTAAATAAAAGTATGTTTAGATTTATTTATGTACAAAACTAAATGAAACAAAATAAATGTCAAAAAAATGCAAAAAAATGTGGGAAAAATATTTTTAATATTTTTTTATGTTTAGACAAAAATATAAAAACAAAATCAAAAGGAAAAAATCAAAAATAACAAAGATATCTCAAAATGGGCCAAGGGGGTGCATGTGTAAAACAGTGGTGTGAAAAGGAAAGCATTTCAGGCCCAGCCCATGAAAGGTTGTCTTCAACCTTCAGACAACAACATTTGAAAAAACGTGCCTCTTCTTCCCTGCTTGCTATCTCTTGATTCTTTGATTTTCAGCACAAACTCATAACATAAAAAATGTCAAGCATTGAACCACGAATCCAGACATATAAAAAACTTAACTTAACTCTCAGAAATGAGAGAGAATTTCTCCATCCCTAATTCTTGACCTAAGTTTTTATCAATGTTCAGGTTCAAAATACTCTCAGCATATGCAATATAAATGGAAAGTAAGGATAGGTATAGCTTCAGGGACATGAATATGACATTTTTCATTCACAAACTTAGAGCTAACTCTTCCTATATTGAGAGATAGGAGTCCATGAACTTGCCTGTTCAGCTGGGATCGTGTCTGGCAATGGAGGCACCTTCAAAGCAAAATGAGGATTGGTACAGCTTGCTTGAAGTTCAGGGATGCTATTCCAACCTTTAACTTGCTTTGAAACCAACTGGATCAAGCTATGGCAATCAACCTGCAAAACAGAAAAAACGAAAATGGTAATGTTGGTTAGAGGTGTTACAGGTCGTGTCCAATGCTTGGGATAGCTTGCATATATGGTATGGAGTGTGTATGAACTGGTTTTAGCAAGAATGCACGAATGGATTGGCTTAGGGAAGTCCAACTGCAGAGGTCACTCTGTTTTCTGTAGTAGGATGGTGTTTTGAGGTTTGATGATGTTTGGAAGGTGTTTTGGTCGTGCCTTAGCTCAGTTATGTTGTTTAGAATGTGTACAACAACTTTGCTTAAGCTAGTTCTTGCAGCAATGAGAGTTGTGTTTCAAAATACAAGGTTTCTTCTATGTGAAGCAAGGAAATGCCAACTTGGTTTCTAGGCTTGTACAGGCCCCTCAAATGTGCTGCATCTTTTAGTCTTGATCAGTGTGTTATGTCCATGAATCTTGTGTCCAAAGATATGCATTGTACCATTTCATTTGCAAACTTGACATAAAGTTCTACTTTACAAAAATGGATAAATCACTTTTTCCAATTAAGGCTTAAATCTTTGTACAATGACCAAACTCAAAGAATAACATCTTGGCACAATGGATTAGCATTAAATTATTGAGTAAGAAAAGGATTAGAGGCCTGTAACTAGCTTGCTCATGCTGATTTGAAAAAATTGCAAAGTGTATGAACATGTACATGGCCATGAATCAAAGTGACTTTTGCTCAAATTGCCAAATTCGATTCTCCCTAACCACAAGGTTGTTTGATGAGTTCTTGGACATTTTGGAAAGCTTGGAATGTGTAATACAATCCATATTTTTAATGCAAATTGAAATTCCAAGTGGAAGTATGTGGAAAGTGGCCATGAAGTTAGGCAAAAATCCTGCCTAGAATAGGTCAAAAAATTTTCTAAGTTAAGAATGTTTTGCACCCTTGTTCCAAAAATCATAACTTGGGCTACAGGCTTCTTTTGAGGAAACTTTGTGAATCAAAGTTGTAGATTTTTCAATGGACTACAACTTTCATGTTTTGAGTTTTCCTTGAATCCAAATGTATCTTGATGAAAAAATGGGACAAAGTTAGAAAACAATTAGGGATTTTCATAACTTAGAAAAATTCTAAGATATGAAAATTCTTCATTTTAAACCCTAATTTGCAAATCTTGATTTCTTGATGAACACGTTTCATATTTTGACATGTCTTGATGAAAAATGAATCTTGACACTTGATTTTGACCAAAAAGTCAAAGTTTGACTTTTCAGTATACAGTCAAAAATTGATCAATTGACTGGAAAATTCATCTGTCAATCTTGTGCATTTGGGATCTTTTGAATTTGTTGAACATGTCAAGACAATTCCATGGGGTCCTTGAGTCCATATATGAGCTTGGTTTGCCATTGGTTAGGTCAAACAGTCAAAAATTGCCTTTGTGCAGTCAAAACCCTAAAAATGACCATTTTGCCCTTTTGGTGATCTGATCAAATTTCTTGTGGAATTATGATCCAAACTTGACCAAATGGTTTATATGAGTTCATAATGTTGATGTGGGTCAAAAATCATGAGATTTGACTGTCAATTGGCCACAGTTGACTTTTTCCCCAATACAGTTGATTTCTAGGTCAACTGTCCAATTGACTGGGCAAAGATTGGAATCAAGGCTTGAAACTTGGTAGGGATAAACTTGGGAGTACAATATGAAGTATGAAAGTCATCTTAGGCATTTTAGGTCAAAACATCTTTGTGCAAACACAAACCCTAATTTGGGTCAATAGTGCAAGAGGGAGTCTTGAGCAGAGGAAACCCTAACTGGATCTTGAGCTCCAAGGGTCTTGTGGTGAGAAAATGTTGAGGAAATGGGAGGGCAAATTTTGGGGTACAACAGGTAAGCCTCACCCGGTTATTCAGCCCAAAGGGGGTTGATCCCTAAGCGTCATCCAAATAAGGATAATATATAATTGCAAAGTTTGAAAATTTCATCGGTGATTAAAAGTAGCAAATACTGCTTATTTGGCGCCTAAGCAAAAAATTCTTGATTATACTTGTGCATGTGATGATCATCATAATTCTCATTGCATTAATTTGATTGTTCGAATGAAAAGGGAGGAAAATTGGACAGAGACTTAAGTACAAAGCATAGTTAGAGAGGTATCCGAAGAGGAAGCTCAGGTTTAAAAGGTTCTTACAAAAACTCTTCGCGTTATGTGAATAACAGACGGACTACCTCTTGAACAATGTGAGCAGAAGTCTCATGTATGAGTATCGGTATGTTGTGAATGTCATGAGCTCTTATATTTATCGCTTAAGGTCAAGCAACTGTTTAAGTTTGGGAGAGTTTGATCGGTAGTTTTTACAAAATTATTTACCATTGGTTTTAGTTATCTTTTCTTGTTATTATCAAACATTTTACTTCATGTTTCCATATTTTATGAGTTGGTTGTGTGTTTTACTATTTTTAGGCTCACAAGAATAAATCGGGACAAATCAGTGCGAAAAAGTGCAAAACTCATAGTTTTAGAGGAAATGAAAAAATCATGCTATAGGAGGCCTGACACGGGTGACCGTGTTAGCTAACACAGACCGTGTCAAAAGGAAGGTATGAGTTGCATTGAAGAAGAGTGGAGAGTCAGGGGTGCAACACCCACGACCGTGTCACCTGACACGGGCCGTGTTACATGTCCTGGGGCTTGGAAAAAAATTAGAAACCAAAAGGCCAACACGGGCGGCCGCGTTACCTGACACAGGCAACCGTGTTGGCCAGTGACGCTGATTTTTATTGTTTTCTTGATTTTTGACTATGTGTGGCATGCGAGGGTGTTTTGGATATTTCCAACCAACCAAAGTGGATTTCCACTATTTAGATGAGTTTTCACGATGGATTGGGGGACTTTGGAGAGAGTGATGAATTTTTACACTATTGAAGATTGGAGAGAAAATGTTATTGGAGAGCAGAAGATACTCATGAGAGGAAGCAATTGAAGATCGAAGTTATCTGTGATACGGTGGCCAGAACCGGGACGTGTTTCCCTTTTTTAAGGAATTTGCTGGTTTGCATTTTGCGTTTGTTTTCGCAAAATGTCGTGGTAAGCAAGAGTCGCCACCATCTTTTATTTTATCCAACAAGGAAAGGAAAAAAGCACCGAAAAATTCCTTTTTTCAAGATATTTCTGAGTACGGGGGGTAGATTATAGAAAGGGAAGGTATTAGCACCCTTTCTATCCGTAGTTACCTACGGGCTCTTAGGTACTTGCTCATCATTTTCAAAATTGTGTTCTTTGTGTTTGTGTGCTTTGAAAAGTTTTTGTTTTGACTTCGATTTAACTCTTGCTTCTGTCTTCAAGAGTATAATGAAGTGTTTTTTGAAAACTTTGTTTGTAAAAGAGTGTAAGTGTGAAAAAAGTTTTGTTTTGGATGAGCAAGTATCTAAGAACTAATCTACCTACTCGAAAAAGGAATCGTTCTATGTTTGTTTCCTTTAGACAATGCTATCCCACTATTAGTGAGTAGGTAGCACCTTCGTTGGAGTTTTGAGGGTCAATTCGAAAGAGGGACATACAGTCACTAAAGCAATGTTAGGACGTCATAGTAGTAACCCTAATGTCTTAGATCATTTATCTGAGGCAACCTTTTCGAGGCAACTTATGATCTTTTAGATAAGAGGGCGACCACTAAAGCAACCTATACTCAATGACCGTTACCGAAGGCAACCAAGTGGGGTGTACCCTAGGAGTGCGCATGTGCGAGTGATTCAGTTTCAGATTTTTTATCTTTGCACAATTAAGGGTGATCTAACTGTTTTAAATTTAGCCATACATTCTTGTCATGCAAACCCTATTATCAAACATCTAGCAGTTAAATATTTGCAGAAATTAAAGTACGGAATTTAAACTAAGCTATTACAAGGCTTTGGGTATTTACATAGCCAAAAACGAACCCTTTGAAATTAAAAAAGCGGAAAAAATAAATAAATGTCCTAATTTAATTATTACAAACCGGGAGCAGATACAATAATGGGATAAAAAATAAAATGCGCGAGAAAATTAGATCGAACGCGAGAACTAGGGTTTTGACCCTCTTAATTAAAAGAACATGTTTTTTTTGTTTTTAATATTTTTTAAGAAAAGAAATTAAGTCCTAAAATTAAATGCTAAATTAATTAGTTATTAAATAAATTAATGAATAATAATTAAATGACATATTTTTGGGTTTTTGTTATTTTAGGAAATAAAATAAAATGATTAAGTTAGTAATAAAAACTTATTGATTCTAATTGATTTTAATTATTTACAAAAATAAATTAAAGTTAGCTAATTAATCAACCTAATTAAATTAATTGATTTATTGACGAAAAATAAATTTCTAAAATTTAATTGGATAGAAAAATGATTTTGGTGATTTTTGATAAAAGAAAAATAATTTTTGGTTAATAAAATAAATAGCAAATAAATTAAATATAATAAATAAAATTAAAAACAAAAAGATGAGAGATGGGCCTGAAATTAGGGGTGCCAATAGTCAAAATTATGGCCCATTAGTGCTGATCCACATTGACTTTTGTAATCCTGTGTGGCATCTTTGACTTGGCTTATGATGTGCTTGCAATGGTAGCCACCAGATTTGGCCATCTGGCGCGTTGGATGATGAAGACATATATATGGTGGACATTAGACTTACGCGCGTATTGGATTACCTGAAATAATAATGAAAAATAGCAAATGCTAGAGGCAGGGATCGAACCCCTGACCTCCAACCTCTAACGCCTTGAGAACCTGCGTGGCAACCACTGCGCTGTTTTGTTTTGATTGTTCATAAAACACACAATAATGATAATATATGAAAAAAAGAGTTAATGGATAATTGTAACAAAAAACGTGCCAGATTTGAATAGGCCTATGGGGGAGTGACACGCATCCGTCCCCTTCCTCTCTTTGTGGGTAAAAGTAAAATACTTTTACCTACGGACGTTTTGTCCGTCGCTACAAGCAGGGGTCCTTCCAAAATCCTCTACAAGCCACATAAACGGAAACCAACGCCGTGGTTGAGTTCGTCTCACTCTCCTGATCAGCACCGTACCCATTACCAAGGCCAATTGTCCTTGAAATTGAAATCCCTAAAACCAAGCTTGAAAACCTAACAATGGTAAGTAACGCTACAGGCCATATAAATGAAATCAAATAATGCAGAAAGTTTGCAAATGCTTCATAGGTTAAGAATATGCCATTAATTCAGGTTAACAATGCTTAAATTTCAAGATGCGAATTCAAGAACAGGGTGAGTTTATGAATGACTTACAATGCGATTTGGGACGGGAATGGCTTAGTTCTTGATTGCTCTAGGTTGTTGAGAGTGCCAGGAAGCGATTAAGACCGATTACAAGCCTTGAGAATGCCTCTAAGTGGGATTTCAATCTCACACTTTTTCCTTGATTTTTGAAATTCTGTTCTTGCTCTCACGCCTGCTTCCAACCTGTTTTTAGGTCTGGCCTCCTTCCTTATGTATGACTGAAAGCATTAGGGTTGATAATTGCATCCAAATCCTTCTCCATCAATGATTTTGGATTTGATTTGATTTGCTTTTTAAAATCTTTCCAAACATGGCCTTTTCTCAATCTTTTTGTTCTCTCTAATGCTTTGCACGAATTTGAATGATGCTAGCTGTAATTGGGACCTGAAACAAACACAAAATCCCTTGTTATCAATGCTTTGGATTTTTATTTGATTTAATTTGATTTAATTTGATTTAAATTGAATTAATTCAAATAAAAACCAAAATAAATAATAAAAATAAGATATGGACAAGTGGCAAAGGCTAGAGCACGTGGGCTATGTTGCCAACTTAAAACAAGTGAAAAAGATTGGGCCCATTTGGCAAAATTTGAAGTTTTGGGGATAGTTGACTTTTGACAATTTTGCAAAAAAGGTCAACTTCAACAATGGATAACTTCCTCAATTTTGACTCTTTGGAGGTGTTCTTGGACTTTTTAAAAATCTTGAGATGTACTCTAAGCAGCCCTTTTGGTCTCATCTTATTTTGATATTCCATGCTCATGTATGAAGCTTTGACAAAAAAGGTGTTTTTGTTGACTTTTCAAAATGACCTATAATGTCCAAATTCATAACTTCTTGTGAGTGCATATTTTGATCTTGTTAGATGAATATGGATTGTAGGTAATTGCGTCCTCTTCAAAATGAGCTTTAGATGGGTCATTTCTCATAAAGTATGAGAAAGTTATGCTTGATCAAAGTTGAGTTGACTTTTCCTGCAAAACCCTAATTTAGCAACTTTTGAATCTTGATGAATTATGAGCAATCCTTGATGAATCATGATCAAACCTTAATAAAATGATGAAATATACTTCAAAATGAGAATTTTGACCAAAAATCTTGAAGTTTGACTGTATGTGGGCCATAGTTGACTTTTGCCCTAGCACAGTCGATTTTTGGCCCTTTGAGCAATTGACTGAGCAAACTTTCTCTGCAAGGCTTGAAACTTGACATGGGTGGTCTTGGGAACATATTAGGACATTGGTGAGCACTTGGGGTCACTTGGACTCAAGGATCTTTATGCAACATGAAACCCTAATTTGGGGTAGACTGCCTTAGGAGAGAGCTTGTCTGGCCAACCCTTGGACTACCTTGAGCAATTTGGAGATCATTCTTGAAATGTTTTGAGAAATATGGGAGGAAAAATTTTGGGGTACAACAGCTGCCCCTATTCAATCTTATTAAACCTGAGGATGTAGATTGGCTTTCGTGCCTTTCGTAATCCGGAGGTGGAAGAGGATTGAACACTAGAGTGCCCAGAAATTTGCACTCGCATGAAGTGGTAATGGGCTTACAGATGCCATTTGGAAATCACTGACGAGGGGATGGGCTTAAAGATTCCATCTGAAGGGGTGTCGATCGAATAAGAGATTCCTTAGCGAGAGCTTGTATACCTGTTGTTGGGGAAGATTCTGCTGGGGAAGGATAATCTTCATTGAGAGAAGTAGAATTTTAGGAGCTTCGTCGTCTGTTATTCTGCTGATGAGTTGTCTCTGCTGATTATTATGAACTCATCTGTAATTCAACTGAGGGAACATCTTTGTTGAGATTTAGGAACTCGTCCGTAATTCAACTGAGGAAACATCTTCGCTGAGATTTAGGAACTCGTCCGTAATTCAATTGAGGAAACATCTTTGTTGAGATTTAGGAACTCATCCGTAATTCAACTGAGGGAACATCTTTGCTGAGATTTAGGAGCTCATTCGTAATTCAATTGAGGAAACATCTCTGTTGAGATTTAGGAACTTGTCCGTAATTCAACTGAGAAAACATCTCTGCTGGGATTTAGGAACTTGTCTGTAATTCAATTGAGAAAACATCTATGTTGAGATTTAGGAACTTGTCCGTAATTCAACTGAGGTAATATCTTCGCTAAGATTTAGGAACATCGTCCGTAATTCAACTGAGAAAACATCTCTGCTGAGATTTAGGAGCTCGTCCATAATTCAACTGAGGTAATATCTTTGCTGAGATTTAGGAACATCGTCCGTAATTCAACTGAGAAAACATCTTTGCTGAGATTTAGGAACTTGTCCGTAATTTAATTGAGGAAATATCTTTGCGAGATTTAGGAGCTCGTCCGTAATTCAACTGAGAAAACATCTCTGCTGAGATTTAGGAACTCGTCCATAATTCAACTGAGGTAATATCTTCGCTGAGATTTAGGAACATCGTCCGTAATTCAACTGAGAAAACATCTATGCTGAGATTTAGGAACTTGTCCGTAATTCAACTGAGGGAATATCTTTGTCGAGATTTAGGAGGTCGTCCGTAATTCAACTGAGGTAAACATCTCCGCTGAGATTTAGGAGCTCGTCCGTAATTCAATAACTTTGCTGAGATTTAGGAACTTGTCTGTAATTCAACTGAGAGAACATCTTTGTTGAGATTTAGGAGCTCGTCCGTAATTCAAAAACTTTGCTGAGATTTAGGAACTCGTCTGTAATTCAACTGAGAGAACATCTTTGTCGAGATTTAGGAGCTCGTCCGTAATTCAACTAAGAAAACATCTCTGCTGAGATTTAGGAACTCGTTCGTAATTCAACTGAGGAAACATCTCTGCTGAGATTTAGGAACTCGTCCGTAATTCAACTGAGGAAATATTTTTGTCGAGATTTAGGAACTCGTCCGTAATTCGACTGAGGTAGAAGCTTCATAGATTGAATTTGTGAGAATTTAATCGTATCCTTTCCTGAAAGGTAAAGGTTAGTTGTATGTAATGCATGATATGTATCAAGCAATGATGTTCTCAAAATAAATGAGATTGTGTTTGTATGATGCGTATATGCATGTCATGATGTATGGAAATATGATGTTTTTAGTTGGGGGAAAATAAATCTCGGATCGCTGCTGGAGAAAAGAATTGAGTTCTTCGTTTCTGCCGGAGATAGTGAATGAAGATGATTGTGAGAATAAACCTGCAGGAGAGGATAACTCCGCTGGGGAATAAACTAACGAGAGAATGACTCTGTGGGGAAGAGATACTCTACCGGAGGATTCCGTTGATAAATTCAGCTGGGGATGAATTACCATTGTTGGTGATAATGAACCTTGTTGGGGATTGAACTCCTATTTTGTGAAAGGAAAGAACTCCACTGGGGATGATTTTCCAATTGCGACTTCATGGGGAATGACCTTTTAGACTCTACTGGGGATAATCTTCCAGAGTCTACTGGGGACAATTCTTCAAACTCCACTGGGGATAAAAAATTTTATACTCCGCTGGGGATGATAAGATTTTTTAGTGCTGATGGTAGATAAACTCTGCTTTGGGGAGAACATCGCCAATTCATTTACAGTTGTGAGTCTCAGTTGGGGAGAGCTAACACCACTATCTTTCTCTTACTCTGCGGGGCATGAATTTTACTGGGACACAATGACTTCGTATCAAGACTTTTCTGCCCCTGTATCTGCGGGAGAAGGTGCCTGCAGAGACCTCGTGGATCGAGTATTATCCCAACTTATGAGGTGCTTGGTAACTTTCGATCGAAATGATCAATCTTCTTCTGGTAGGCAAGTGACGAGATGACGGGGCATAGTCGTACGCTTTAATCCCTAACTTTTGCCTGGACTGTCTTTTTAGATTTTCAGTCCACCGGGATACCCTTTTTTGCCCAAGCCGCCCTTTCGGGTTTTCGACTTGCCGGGTGTACATATCCTTTTTTGTTTTTATCCCTAACTTTTGCCCGAACCCTTTTGGTTCGCCGGGATCCCCTTATTTTTTCCTAGGTCTGTCAACCTATCAGGTCTTTGTTCATGCGCAGTATTTTCTGACTATGTCCACACTCTCAGGGTGTAGGGAGTTATCATTGTCGGTAGTGTTGTGTTGCCATACTACCAGAAGATGTTCGTTTGATCATACGAGATTCGTTGCTAGAATTCATGTCCAATGCCCCAAATGATTCAGATGGAGATCTTCCCCTGGCTATTTGGCATCTTTGAGAGACTCCTTGAATCTTGACTTGACTGCCCCAGATGATAGACAATGCTCATGCCGTGCCCCTTGGTTGGAAGTGTTTTTTTCCACTTGAGGTGACCCCTTTTATTGAAAGTTTTTGTTCACTAAATATTCGTTGTGCAAATTTCTCTGCTGTTGAACAAATAGTCATATACAAACAATGTTATTTTAAGAATGCAAAGCTTATGTTTGTCTTGAAGTTTTTGAAAATGCATTTTTTCAGTAAGATAGGAAAATTTTGTAAAATGTGACGTCAACTCAGGATTTACAGCAAGCCCTACAGGAGTCAGGATACCTTTTGTAACAGTATGCTTTCGAACTAACCCATGCTTCAGCTAGGACTTTTAAGGGTTATAGCGTGGCCTGGTTCACGGTTTAAGAAACAAAGGATAAAGGCTCAAATTTTATTTGTACCCACCCGTTTTTCGTGATGTTATTCGATCCTAAACTCTACCAATTGTGCATTTAGATCCTGTTTGAGTCTTTTGCTCTGATATTCCAATGATGGTTAGGATACTGACAATTTATTTTGAAATAGGCAGTCGTTTTTTGTTTAGGGCTTGTAGGACCTCTTTCTTTTTTATTTTATTATCCCTGTCTTTTGCCTGAACTGTTTCTTTTGTGATTACAGTCATCGGGATGCCCCAGTTTTTATTAAGTCTCCTTCATAGGTTTTGACTTAATGAGCTTTTATTTCGAGAGATAATGACTTCCTGTCCTGACGATTATAGGGCACCATCACCGTATTTTAGTTTGGGAGAACGTCTTTGATGCCATTTATTGTGGACTCGAATTAACTGAGAAACTACCTGCCCCAGGTTGTGATTAAGGGTTTTAATTTGTGTGAAAAGAAAAACTCCAACTTCTTTGGCTCAAGGGGGTTGACTAGGGATTATCTTCCTTATAACTCCACTATTTAGGATTTGAAACAACGCTTGTACATCGTCAGCGGGGTCTGTTCAAAAGCATACTGTAGAGATTTTGATATTATTTCGTCATCCTCCTTCTAAAGGCTTAGAATTTTTTAATCGAGAGTTGAACATCACAAAAATGAAAGCAATTTGAATATAGTGAATACGAATGGATTGATTCAAAATAGACATATGCAATGCATTGATAAAGTAACAAAGTTTGACATGAACAAAATATTCGAACAATCAAAAGAAAATTACAAATTGAAAATTCTAATGAACAAAAACCCTCTCTTGTCAGAACTTGTAACTTCAAATGGTGAGCCCTGGAGGATTGACAGAAACGTTCCAGTTGACCATCTTGTGTGAATTCCAATGCTCCTTTATCAATCAGGTTTTGAATTTTGTACTTCAACTTCCAACAGTCGTCGGTATCATGCCCCGGGCTGTTGGAATGGTATGCACACCTTGCATCAGGATTGTAGTTAGGTGAAGAAGTTTTGGGATTTGGATGGGGTTCTACCAACGTCACCAGATTCAATCTCAACAGGTGTTGCAAAGCTTGGGACAGCGGCATGTTGAGCTTGGTAAACTGCCTCTTGGGTCTATCCGGCTTACTCTGATTAACCGGTTGTTTATGGCGAGGTTGTTGTTGGACCCGTGAAGTAGTAGCAACTTGGAGAGGTCTATTATTCACCAAACCAAACTCTTGTCTTTTGGGAGGTTGATCAATAACTTGGTCCCCGACCTCGATTGTTTGCTTCATACTGTTGTATTTGTCTTGATGAAGTTGGTTGATAATGGTTCTCAGCTCTTCTTGTTCCCGGGCTAAGATTTGGATAAGGGCCATCTGCCCCAGCATTTGGGTTCTCATTGCACCTATCTCAGCTTGCAGTTGTTCCAGCCGCTCGTCCTTATTGCCTTCAGGACTTTTATTGACCAAGTCCCTAACGAGGAGTGTTTTCAACTCTTCCTGCCCCTTGGATAGGTTTAGGAATATTTCCCTGAATTGAGTTTCTTGAGCATGAAGATCTTGGTTGTCTTGTTGGAGAGCCATTGCTGAAATAAACAGCGAGAATATGAGAGACCTGTACTAGGATACCTGTTATGCAATGATATGTATGATATGTATGCAATGTTTTCAAAGATCTCGCGGGGTAAACAAGAAACTGTCAGAATTTGATTGCAGCTTGATTAAAGAAACTTCGTGTCGTTGAGAGTCCTTCTTCCAGAGTCAAGCTCACCATATCAAGTGGGTCATAGCCACTGACTCAAGTTATCGTGTTTTAATCTCTAGACAACTTTGGCTAGAGGAAAATAAATCCCCTTTGCCCCTTGATGGACGTTTGATTTACCATAACCTGCATCACAAACCCTTGAGATCCTTGAAATGGTTAAGGAAATGTTAAGGCATGATGTTATGATGTGTATGTTATGCGTTTAAGCAAATGAGAGGTGATGTAAGTAAGTAAATCCGGCAAGAAATCCAAGTTATTGGATAAGGACTGTAAACAAAACCTGCAAAGAACTCATGTTGTTAGATAACAAATATGTGCAAGTAGTTCAAGTTGAAAGCACACAAGTCTCACAATAGCCCTTAAATTTCAGGCTGGCATGGAGTTTAGGTACTACCCTCTTGCAGTTTAGTTGGTTCAACCTGTCCTAGTAATAGTAACCGGGTTCTAGAGGTTCTCAATATCATTGACCATCCTCGATCGGTCATAATTCCAGTTTAGCAACCTTTTCTTGCGGCCAGAATCATCGCGAGAGTATGGTCTCAATGAGTGTAGCATACTGCTACTTTTCTATGGCAAAGTTGGTCAATTATAGGTTCTAAGGTCAGTTGATGCTTAATGACCCATTAGCAGCCCCATACTCTCCTTGTTCCTCCACAAGGGATATCGGTACCAACTAATATGTCACACCAACGTAGCTACTGCTTCAACCGTATCGGTCTACGCCGTACAGTTCCCTCACAGTCTATTGCTACTTACTTAAAAGGTATCTCCAGATCCGGGTTAGGATCTATAGTAACTCCGATACAAAGCCCACAAAGATAAAGCATACAAATCAAACAATTAAAAACAATATAATGAACTGATCCTAAGGTACACCCACTTATAAAATCCCCAGCAGAGTCGCCAGTTCTGTGATATGGTAGCCAAAACCGGGACGTGTTTCCCTTTTTTAAGGAATTTGCTGGTTAGCGTTTTGCGTTTGTTTTTGTAAAATGTCGCGGTAAGCAAGAGTCGCCACCGTCTTTTATTTTATCCAACAAGGAAAGGAAAAAAGCACAGAAAAATTCCTTTTTTCGAGATATTTCTGAGTACGGGGGGTAGATTATAGAAAGGGAAGGTATTAGCACCCTTTCTATCCGTAGTTATCTACGGGCTCTTAGGTACTTGGTCATAATTTTCAAAATTGTTTTCTTTGTGTTTGTGTGCTTTGAAAAGTTTTTGTTTTGACTTCGATTTAACTCTTGCTTCTGTCTTCAAGAGTGTAATAAAGTGTTTTTTGAAAACTTTGTTTGTAAAAGAGTGTAAGTGTGAAAAAAGTTTTGTTTTGGATGAGCAAGTATCTAAGAACTAATTTACCTACTCGAAAAAGGAATCGTTCTATGTTTGTTTCCTTTAGACAATGCTATCCCACTATTAGTGAGTAGGTAGCACTTTTCTTGGAGTTTTGAGGGTCAATTCGAAAGAGGGACATACAGTCACTAAAGCAATGTTAGGACGTCTTAGTAGTAACCTTAATGTCTTAGATCATTTATCCGAGGCAACAATATCTGAGGCAAACTTTTCGAGGTAACTTATGATCTTTTAGATAAGAGGGCGACCACTAAAGCAACCTATACTCAATGACCATTACTGAAGGCAACCAAGTGGGGTGTACCCTAGGAGTGCGCATGTGCGAGTGATTCAGTTTCAGATTTTTTATCTTTGCACAATTAAGGGTGATCTAACTGTTTTAAATTTAGCCATACATTCTTGTCATGCAAACCCTATTATCAAACACCTAGCAGTTAAATATTTGCAGAAATTAAAGTGCGGAATTTAAACTAAGCTATTACAAGGCTTTGGGTATTTACATAGCCAAAAACGAACCCTTTGAAATTAAAAAAGCGGAAAAAATAAATAAATGTTCTAATTTAATTATTACAAACCGGGAGCAGATACAATAATGGGATAAAAAATAAAACGCGCGAGAAAATTAGATCGAATGCGAGAACTAGGATTTTGACCCTCTTAATTAAAAGAACATGTTTTTGTTGTTTTTAATATTTTTTAAGAAAAGAAATTAAGTCCTAAAATTAAATGCTAAATTAATTAGTTATTAAATAAATTAATGAATAATAATTAAATGACATATTTTTGGGTTTTTGTTATTTTAGGAAATAAAATAAAATGATTAAGTTAGTAATAAAAACCTATTGATTCTAATTGATTTTAATTATTTACAAAAATAAATTAAAGTTAGCTAATTAATCAACCTAATTAAATTAATTGATTTATTGATGAAAAATAAATTTCTAAAATTTAATTGGATAGAAAAATGTTTTTGGTGATTTTTGATAAAAGGAAAATAATTTTTGGTTAATAAAATAAATAGCAAATAAATTAAATAGAATAAATAAAATAAAATAAAAAGATGAGAGATGGGCCTAAAATTAGAGGTGCCAATAGTCAGAATTCTGGCCCATTAGTGCTGATCCACATTGACTTTTGTATTCATGTGTGGCATCTTTGACTTGGCTTATGATGTGCTTGCAATTGTGGTCACCAGATTTGGCCATCTGGCACGTTGGATGATGAAGACATATGGTGGACATTAGACTTACGCGCGCATTGGATTACCTGAAATAATAATGAAAAATAACAAATGTTGGAGGCAGGGATCGAACCCCTGACCTCCAGCCTTTAACGCCTTGAGAACCTGCATGGCAACCACTGCGCTGTTTTGTTTTGATTGTTCATAAAACACACAATAATGATAATATATGAAAAAAAGAGTTAATGGATAATTGTAACAAAAAACGCGCCAGATTTGAATAGGCCTATGGGGGAGTGACACGCATCCGTCCCCTTCCTCTCTCCGTGGGTAAAAGTAAAATACTTTTACCTACGAACGTTTTATCCGTCGCTACAAGCAGGGGTCCTTCCAAAATCCTCTACAAGCCACATAAACGGAAACCAACGCCGTGGTTGAGTTCGTCTAACTCTCCTGATCACAACCGTACCAATTACCAAGGCCAATTGTCCCTGAAATTGAAAGCCCTAAAACCAAGCTTGAAAACCTAACAATGGTAAGTAACGCTACAGGCCATATAAATGAAATCAAATAATGCAGAAAGTTTGCAAATGCTTCATAGGTTAAGAATATGCCATTAATTAAGGTTAACAATGCTCAAATTTCAAGATGCGAATTCAAGAACAGGGCGAGTTTATGAACGACTTACAGTGCGATTTGGGACGAGAATGGCTTAGTTCTTGATTTCTCTAGGTTGCTGAGAGTGCCAGGAAGCGATTAGGACCGATTACAAGCCTTGAGGATGCCTCTAAGTGGGATTTCGATCTCACACTTTTTCCTTGATTTTTGAAATTCTGTTCTTGCTCTCACGCCTGCTTCCAACATGTTTTTAGGTATGGCCTCTGTTGTACCCCAAAATTTTCCCTCCCATTTCTCATTGATTTCTCATCACAAAGCCCTTGGAGATCAAGATCCAGTTAGGGTTTCATCTGCTCAAGACTTCTCCTTGCACTGTTGACCCAAATTAGGATTTGTGTTTGCACAAAGATGTTCTGACCTAAAATGCCTAAGATGACTTTCATGCTTCATATTGGACTCCCAAGTTTATCCACATCAAGTTTCAAGTCTTGATTCCAAGTTTTGCCCAGTCAATTGGACAGTTGACCTAGAAATCAGCTGTATTGGGGAAAAAGTCAACTGTAGCCAATTGACAGTCAAACCTCATGGAATTTGACCCACATCAACATCATGAACTCACATGGACCATTTGATCAAGTTTGGATCACAACTCCACAAGAAATTTGATCAGATCACCAAAAGGGCAAAATGGTCATTTTTAGGGTTTTGACTGCACAAAGGCAATTTTTGACTATTTGACCTAGCCAATAGCAAACCAAGCTCACAAATGGACTCAAGGACCCCATGGAATTATCTTGACATGCTCAACAAGTTCAAAAGATCCCAAATACACAAGATTGACAGTTGAATTTCCCAGTCAATTGATCAATTTTGACTGTATACTGAAAAGTCAAACTTTGACTTTTTGGTCAAAATCAAGAGTCAAGATTCATTTTTCATCAAAACATGCCAAATCATGAAACTTGTTCACCAAGAAATCAAAAATTGCAAATTAGGGTTTGAAATGAGAATTTTTCATAACTTAGAATTTTTCTAAGTTATGAAAAACCCTAATTTTTTCCCAACTTTGCCCCACTTTCTCACCAAGATTCATTTGGATTCAAGCAAAAGTCAAAACATGAAAGTTGTAGCCTATTGCATAATATACAACTTTGATTCACAAAGTTTTCCAAAAAGAAGCTTGTATCTCAAGTTACAATTTTTGGAATAAGGGTACTAAACCATTCTTAACTTAGTGAAATTTTGACCTTTTTAGGCAAGGTTTTTACCTAACTTCAAGACCATTTTTCACATACTTCCCCTTGGAATTTCAATTTGCATTTCAAACATGTATTGCAGTACACATTCCAAGCTTTCCAAAATGTCAAAGAACTCATCAAACAACCTCATGACTTGAGAGAATCGAATTTTGCAATATGGCAAAAACTCACTTTTGAATTGGCCAATTTCCATGTTCATAACTTGTGCAATTTTTCAAATCAGCATGCTTCCCTTGATTAAAGGCCTCTAAACCATCCAACACTCATAAATTTAATGCAAACTCTTTGTGCCAAGACCATGTTCTATGTGTTCAAGCATTGCATGATGGATTAATCCCAAAATAGATAAAGCACTTTAACCATTTTTGCAAAAGTAAGCTTTATGTCAAAATGAAAATCCAATAAGTACAGATCAAATCCCCTTGGCACAAGTTTAGGGACTAATCACACTGATCAATGCCAAGGTTTGCAGCATGTTATGGGGGCCTCTACCTGTCTAAACACCAACTTGGCTTTTGGTTGCTTAAAGTGTAAGAAATATGGCATAACTGAAGACAACTTTGATCTCAGCAATAGAACCCTTAAGCAAATATTTTGTACACATTCAAGACATCCTAACTGAGCTAGAACACGAGCCTTTCACCTCCAATACCTCCACAAACTCAAAATCACCATTGAACTGCACAAAAACAGGGCTTGCTGCAGTTTGAGTTCCAACTCTCATCCCTTTCATACACTCTTGCTAAAACCACATCAAACACATCCTACAACATCCCCTGAAGCTAATCCAAACATAAAACACGACCTGTAACTCCTCTAATCAGTTCCACCATTTTCACTTTCTTGTTTTGCAGTTGAAGGTCCATAGCTCGATTCAAGGTGTTTCAAAGCAAAGTAAGCATTGGAATAGCATCACTACACTTCAGGCAAGCTATACAGATCATCATCTTGCCCTGAAAGCTCCCCCATTGCCAGATACAACTTCAACTGAACAGGTATCTTCTTGAACTTCTAACTCTTAATGTAGGCATTGTTAGCTCTAGGTTTGTGAATAAGAAGTGTTCTACTCATGCCCCTGAATATGTACATACTTTTACTTTTCATTTATTTTGCCTGAGCTATGAGAATTTAAGGTCTGAATGTTGATAAAAAGTTAGGTTAGGATTTGGGAATGATAAAATTCTCTCTCATTTCTGAGAGTTAGGATGAGTTCTTTACATATTTAGAATCGTGGCTTGATGATTAACATTTCTTATGTTGAAAGTTTGTGCAAAAAGTCAAGGAATCCAGATGTTTGAACTTGAGTACAGGCGCGTATTTTTGAACAAGAAGCTGTCTGAAGGTTGAAGAAAGGTCTTCATGGGCTGGGCCTGTTGTGTCATTTCTCTTCACACCCTATTTTTGCTTTCATACCCCCTGAGCCCATTTTGTTTGTTTTAATGATTTTTTGACTTTTCTTTTTTTATTCTGACTTATTTATTTTTCCTAATAATATTAAAAACATAAAAAACATTTTTTACACCATTTTTATATTTTTTAGGCATTTATTTGTTTATATGAACCATTTGTACATAAATAATATATATATACTATTATTTAGAAAAACTAGAAAAATAATGCAAATATATTTTATTTCTGATTTTTATTTCATTCTTTCTTTTGAAAATATTTTATACAAAATATACTTTTTTTTATAAATATTAAATATTATTATTCTTGTATATATAATATATATATATATATATATATATATATATATATATATATATATATATATATATATATATATATATATATATATATATATATATATATATATATATATATATATATATATATATATATATATATATATATATATATATATATATATATATATATATATATATATATATATATATATATATATATATATATATATATATATATATATATATATATATATATATATATATATATATATATATATATATATATATATATATATATATATATATATATATATATATATATATATATATATATATATATATATATATATATATATATATATATATATATATATATATATATATTAGTATATTTAGGTTAAAATACACAAATATATACATTTTTTATTCTATTAATATTTGACATAAAGATACTCTTTTATAAATATACTTCTTTTTTTTTTTTTGTATATAATTATTAATTATGGTACATATTAAATAAATAGTATCTTTTACCTAATAAATTAGGATTTTACCCTAAACATTAAAAAGCTCCAAAAATAATACTTTTTATTATTATTTTGTTTATTTGACATAAAAAAAACTTTTTTTCATACATATAAAAAACCCTTTTTGCATCTTGCATATTTATTTTATTTCTATTTAATTTGTGCAAATTAATTATCTTGTAAATAAATTCCAAATTGATGTAATAGCTAGGTTTAAATTTCTTGTCAAAACCCCCATTTGAACATTTGTACCCCCCTTCCTATATTGTGTTGTAATAGTTTAGAACTTTACTTTTCGCACTTTAATGCTTTCTAAATATACCATGTTAGAATTAAGGTTTGTATGCAAATAAAAAGAACAAAATAGTTTGACCTAATTTCAAGATAATCAAGCATGAAAATGGACAACACATATCACACTTGCACCCCTAGGGTATTCCACTTGTTGCCTTCAATAATGGGCCATATTGCATGTTAGGTCTCTTTGGGCAAAACAAACACAATTCAAATGATCATAGTCCCTCGATGACGCTTTCGAAAAGTTACCTAAAATGATCAAGTCCCTCTCAAGAAAAAATTGCCCAAAGATACTTAACACCATTGCAACTATGGTCTAAACGATGACCCGCGCCCGTCCCTTTCACATCCTAACACAAGATTATCCACCAAATGCAATGGTGGAACAAAATTGTTAAAAGGGTTAAAACATAACAAAAATCTTTGAGAACTTTAGGGTAGATAGCTCTTAGGTACTTGTCAACTTGCAAAAAAACAAAAACACTTGCCTATTTTTCAAACCACACTTCACAAACACTTTCAAAGCAAACTTTCAAAAAACCTTGAAACATCTTTTCAAAAAGACAAACACCTTTTGTAAAACATTCGAGTAAAGAATTGTTACAAGAGTAGCCTAGACAAGGCATCTTTTTTTCAAAACATTTTTCAAAAGCCACACACAAAGCACCATTTCAAACAATTGAAAACCAAGGCAAGTTGATCTAAGCAAGTACCTAAGAGCCCATGGATAACCATGGATAGAAAGGGTGCTAATACCTTCCATTTCTATAATCTACTCCCCGAACCCAAGAAAAATCTCAAAGGTTTTTGCTGTGCTTTTTAAACCTTTCCTTAGGATAAAATAAAAAGTCGGTGGCAACTCTTGCTCAACCGAAACATTTGCGAAAACAAACGCAAAACCATAGTCAGTTCTCCCACCGTATCAAAGAACTGGCGACTCTGTTGGGGACAATTTTAAAAGTGGAGTAACCTTAGGGCTTAGATCACACTCTTGCATGATTAATTGTTTGTCTTGATTGCTTTACATCTTGGCTCTTTTGTTTGGGTTTGCAATCCTACACCCGGATTTTGGGAAACATTCATAGATAGCAATACGTTGTGGAAACTGTGCGGGGTATACCAACACGGTCGAAGCAATAGCTATATTAGTGCGGCATATTTGTGAGTACCGGTAACCCTTGAGTTCAATCAAGGAGAGTACGGGGCCGCTGAGTGATGTCACTAAGCACTAATGACCTAGAACCTTACTTGACCATCTTGGCCTTTTATTAAGGGTAGTGAGATGACCGGCTTTGGTGCAGTCCGAAGTTGGTAGATACTCGATACTACACTCATTGAGGGTTGTTTTCTTGGAATATTTTGGTCGCCAGTTAAGTGGCTAAACCAAATCAATGAACAATGAAAACAATCCAGTGATATTGAGCTCCTTAGAACCCGGTTACTATTTATAGGACAGGTTTTTAAGCCAGTTACACTCAAGAGGGTAGTTACCTATGAAACCCCATGCAAGCCTGAAACTAGGGTTTGGTGTGAATTGCTTGTACATATGTTTTGTGCATACATCATAAACATCATGAAGCATCATATGCATTCACTAACCATTTCAAGGGTTTAGATCTTCATCTTTGTTCTTGTTTTGTAGGTCATGGAAATTCCTCGCAGAAAAACAATCCAAGTCAACCTTGTGAGAATCTCTCCTCAACTCAAGGAGCTCACCTCAAGAATTCCGGAAAGCTCATCCTTCAGTGAAAGACATGGTAGACTGCTCAGCTTAGTCAACACCAACATTGAAGAAGACATGATGAAAGTGCTATTCCAGTTCTTTGACCCTCTTCACCACTGTTTCACTTTCCCTGATTACCAGTTGGTGCCCACTTTGGAGGAGTTTTCTCAACTCCTGAGAATTCCTATCCTTAATCAACTACCCTTCAACGGTACGGACAAGGAACCAAAGCCTGAAGATGTTGCTCGAGCACTACATCTATAGCCATCTGAAATCAAGGGGCATTGGGAAACCAGAAGCGGCGTCAAAGGATTCTTAGCAAAATTCTTGTTTGAGAAGGCACAAGAATGTTGGAATTCATTGGACCTACAAGCCTTTGAAGAAATTGTGGCACTCCTTATCTATGGGTTGGTCTTATTCCCAAATTCTGACCAATTGGTAGATGTCAACGCCGTCAAAATCTTCTTGTCCAGAAACCCAATACCAACATTGCTTGGGGACATTCTTCACTCATTTTACACACGAACAATGAGAAAGAGGGGTGTTCTCATGTGCTGTACTCCTCTCCTTGCAAGGTGGTTTATTTCGCACCTTCCACAATCTGTCTTGAAGAATGACCAAGGCTCAAGGTGGTCCCAACGGTTGATGACTCTTACTCACTCTGATGTACATTGGTGTTCTCGGTCCAGAGAAAATGTCATCATCGTCGGTCATTGTGGAGAGTTTCCTAATGTTCCTTTACTTGGAATCAGAGGAGGTATCACCTACAACCCTTGCCTAGCTTTGAGGCAATTTTGATACACACGGAGGGATGGCCCTCATGACATGTTGATTCCTGACCTAGTTTTTGACTTCGACAACGATGCGCAAGGACTTCGCCAAAGATTCATCAGAGCTTGGGGGAGGCCCAACAAGGTTGATAGCAAGACTCTGGGACACAAGAACTCCATCCCTCTTGAGCCATATCTCAAGTGGGTACGAGCCCGAGCCCAAAGTCTAATGATGCCTTATCCTCATGTACTCCCTGTGATTAAGGAGCCTGTCAAGGAAGGAGAGGTTCCCTACACCATCCTACATCCTGACATGCCTACATCGTGGGAGGAAATGCAGAAAAGTTGGATTCAGCTCAAGGAGGAACGGAACACTTTCGAAGCCAGCTTCTACGCTAGTGAGAAGAAGGTTCTAGAGCTTACCCGCCGACTCCATGAGCAAGAGGCCCTCAACACCTACATCGCACCGAAGAGGATGCGCAATGCCTTTTTACCTTGAGAAGTTTTTGTAATATTTGGCCCATGGGGCATTTATGTACTAACAAATTTCTTCTTATTAATATGACGTGCGTTCTTCTTTGTCTGAAACAATTTTGAATGTCCTAAATCCTTGAATGCATTGCATAGATAAGCATACCATTCATCATGTGCATAAGCAGGTCTCACTCCAGGTTTCCTTATCTGTCTGCTGTTTATTTCAGTAGGATGGATCTCGAGCAAACAGTCAAAGACCTACAAGCTCAGAATGCACAGTTTCAGCAACTCCTGACAACCTTGGCTAAAGGTCAGGAGGATCTCAAGACCTTGCTGGGGAATAAAGACCCAGTGAAAAAGAAGAAAAAGAGACTCGGGGTGGCTACTTTGGGGAGAAGATTTGACGGAGAAGCTCGGAGAGTGCTTGAATTTCCTCCTATTTCTGATGAAGGAACCAACAAAGGAGGTGGGGCTGCGGTACCTTCTGAGTTCGATGTGGAAGAAGAAGAGGTCGAAGAGGATGAAGACTATTCTGATCAGCAATACCCTCCAGCTGATGATAAATACAAAGGGCTAGAAGACAGGTTGGCCGCCATGGAGCTACAAAGAGTACCGGGTTTGGATTTTGAAGACTTGGGTTTGGTCGCCGGGATTGTGATTCCCCCAAAATTCAAAGTGCCAGTGTTTGTGAGGTATGATGGGTTGTCCTGTCCAAAAATGCATCTCAGGTCCTACGTGAGAAAGATCCAACCCTATACGGAAGATAAAAACCTTTGGATCCATTTCTTTCAAGACAACCTTTCTGGAGCTCAATTGGAGTGGTTTTATCAGCTAGAGGGAACCAGCGTCCGAAATTGGGAAGACTTGGCCACTGCCTTTTACAAACAATATCAGTATAATTCTGACCTTGCTCCTACTCGTACCCAACTTCAGGGTATGTCATTAGGAACAGGCGAAGGATTCAAAAAATATGCACAAAAATGGAGGGATTTGGCTGGCAGGGTGCAGCCTCCTTTAACCGACCGCGAACTTGTTGATATGTTTCTTGGGACCCTATCTGGGCCATTTTTCAATCATCTGATTGGTAACTCTTTCGCGGGGTTTATCGATTTGATCCTAACAGGCGAAAGAATAGAAGTTGGCATCAAGTCAGGAAAGATTCAGAAGGGTGTTGCTGCAAGTGTTGAGAAGAAACCTTTTAAGAAGGAAACGGCTGTGGTATATTCTCAGAGAAGAGCAGGAAAGACGGAGCGTCGGCCAACTGTGGGGGCCGTAATGATTCAAAATCCTTAAAGTGAGCAGCCTCGCTATAACCAGTCCAGACCAAATCAACAACGGGTGGAACGGCCACAACGGCAGTTCACCCGTATTAATATGACTCCAGCGCAAGTGCTTCCCCATCTGTTAAAGTTGAATCTCGCCACTATCAAAGAGGCACCAAAGAATGTGAATACGTCCTCTCCGCATTATCATCCTAATGCTAAATGCGCCTACCATTCTGACAGTGTCGGGCACGACACCAATGATTGTTGGGCACTCAAGCATAAAATCCAAGACCTGATAGAGGCGAAGGAAGTGGAGTTTGACGCTCCGGAGAAGCCTAATGTGATATCTGCTCCCATGCCGAAGCACGGCCGAAATGTCAATGCCATTGAAGAAGATTTGTATGTTGCTGATGTCAATGATCTGATTACTCCATTGTTAACCATCAAGTTGAATTTGTTAAGGGTCGGGATCTTCCCGGGATGTAAAGAAGACTGCTATTGTTGTTACTCTCTGCCGTTTGATTGTCCGTTACTGAAGAAAGGCATCCAAGGCCTTATGGATAGTCGACAAATTTTGTTTGAAAAAGTTTCTGCTGTTCCAACCCATATCGAAGATGTCTCAATCATAACCATTCACGCCAATCTTTCCAAGGCCGTCAAAAAGCCTGTTAAGATTACACCAGCTACGAAATCTGTTCCTTTGAAGATAACAATGCCAGGGCCTGTCCCCTATGTTTCTGAGAGGTCAATACCATGGAACTATGGCGGTGACGTCTACTACCATGGTATTAAACAAATCGAAATAACTGAAGAAAGTTCGGATGATGAAGAAGCCAGCATTAGTAACGTTGCAGGCACGAGCAAAATCACCAGGAGCGGGAGAATATTTTCTCCAGAGATTGCCCCTCTAAGAGCAATCTTTGGACCCTCATCTTCCGACAAGGTCATCCCTGCACCAATAGAACTCTCTGCTAGAACCCCTTTGATTGAAGATGTTGTTGTTCCTAGTACTGTCCCTCCTACCACTGCTGACAAAGGTAAGGTAATCCAAGATGAGCTCGTCAGGACGAGGGCTCAACCCTTGGTCATCCCGGAGACCTCCAAGAAGGAAATGGATGAGATCTTGAGGATAATCAAAAGGAGTGATTACGATGTGGTAGAACAACTGGGGCAAACCCCCTCAAAGATCTCCATGCTGGCACTGCTACTTTGCTCGGAAGCGCACGCTAAAGCTCTAATAAAATTCCTGAAGGCGGCCCATGTGCCCCAGGAAACCTTTGCAGATAAATTTCAAAATTGCGTGGCTAGCCTGACTGCGGACAATGGATTAGGTTTCTCTGATGCCGACCTAATGATAACACGAATTTATATAACATATTTGGCTTAATTTTCATAGGTAATGTTAGTATTTTTATTTAATTATTTCATTTTATTTCCATATTACGCCGGTATTTCTATTGTTTCAAGTATTTTATTTTAATTAGACAAATTGAGCAAAGTGAAGAAATTCAAGAGTTATTGGACTAAAGGTGCAAGAAATGAAGAGAAGGGGTGTGCAAAGCAATGATGATGGATCAAAAAGGGTCTATTATCTCCAAACGGGCCCAAACGAATTCAAACCCACGCAGGCAAGAAAACCCTAAAAGCGCATGCAAGAGTGAGACGCACGTCTCAACTCTCCTCCTACAATTGAGGCGCCCGCCTCGAACTTTCCCCTTAGTGGGAGGCGCCCGTCTCAGCATGGTCAAAGGGAGAACAAGTCAATGGAGGCGCCCGTCTCAACGTGGGAAAGTAAGAAACGAGAAATTCATGGATATGTGTCCCATGTTCTCCCATGATTTTGGTAGTTATTCCCATGTTCTCCCATGATTCTGGTAGTTATTCCCATGATCTCCACTAGCCTTCGTACAACATAGAAGCGGGAAGTTACAAATGAAGCCTATAAATACAAGTTCAACCTTCAGAGCAAGGGTCGGCAATTTTACCGAACAACCGTTATTTAGTCTTTCTTTATTTTTCTGTTTTCGTATTTTTCTTTTCAGTTTTGTATTTCTACCATACTTTTCTAGTTCGGTTTCTTTCTTTAGTTTTTATTTTAGTTTTAGTTTAAGTTTCTATAATTTTCACTGATCTAACCTTACGTTAGACCCAGTGCCTTTTTTATTTCTTGTCGTAATTTTTCTTTTCAATTCAAGAAGTCTCCGAGCAGATCCAACCGACTTGTGGGGGAATGCTCGTTTATTTCGAAGAATAAGATTATTCAAGCATTATTATATCCAGGTTCTTAATATAATTATTTTAATTTATTAATTATTTGCATGAGAGATATTTATTTAGCCATGAATTTATTTACGAATGTTAATTCCTTTAATGTATTCATGTCTGCTTTTATGAGTATGTCTGGCTAAATTATTTAAATATCGGTATGTAACGAGTTAATTTGAATGGATCCGGAATAAACAGGCTTGATTATATTTCATAAAATAAACACTTTTTCTGATTTAATTATCTAGTTTATTTTGTTAAAAAGGTTTAGGAACCAACAGAGCGACAGTTTGAGGTTAATAAACCGACTAAGATTAGAAACCAACAGAGCGACAGTTTGAGGTTTAGAATCAGATAGTAGATGCTAGGTATTGTTTTTAAAGACTGCGACAGCGTTTTAAAACCAATTAAACTTTATTTATTTTCAAAAAGTAATTTTAAAATCAATGGGATAGCGAAAGCATACATCAAAGTTTAAAATTATAATTTACTTCAATAGAGCGAAAGTTTGAGAATAGATTTTTGAATAAATACTTTTTGCTGAAAAGATATTATTATCATTTTTAGAAAATAAGCCTGTGGAAAGCCGGATTCTCTAGTGTTAACGAAGTACATACCGATATCCGTTTTATTTATATTTATATTCCTTAACTAATATTCTAAAAGAACTATTCGCCTTAGCTGTGTACCGTAACTTATGATAACAATATATCGATTTATAGTCTCTGTGGGTTCGATATCTTTTAAAACTACACGATAGGACTATGCACTTGCAGTCTCCCGATTTATTTAGACGATAAAGTCGCGATCAAGTTTTTGGCGCCGTTGCCGGGGACTATTTAAGTCGATATTGTAACTCTGGTGTTACACCGTATAGACTAAGGCACCTTTACTTTATTTACTATGTATAACCCAAATTTTTCCTACGCCCATTATCAGTATTTTGAGGAACCACAAGAATATCATAGATCCAACCTTGAAATACTGATGGAAGATTTCAATGCTTCACAAACCTACTCTTACCCAAATTACCTTCAAAACTACCAATCCCCACATTTTGAGGAACCACAAGAAACTTATAATTTCAACCAAACTTTTCCTCAACCCAATTCTCTCTATAATTACCACACCCAATATTTTGAAGAATCACCTGAACCATATAAATCTGATCTCGAAATATTAATGGAAAATTTTAATGAAACATCTAGGATGATAAAACACTTAGGGGAAACACAAAAGGAGACTTTAACTTACTTCCAAGACTCTGAAGAATCACAAGATTTTAACTTCGAAACACCAATAGAGGATTCTGATGAGATGATAACCAACGCTAGGTTAGAGTCTATGATTGAGCATTTTATAGAAACACAAACTATCCAAAATGAAGAGGCAAGAAAACAAAGTCTTCAAAATAATGAAAACCTTAGCCAACTAACCGTTGTGGATGAGTCCCTCACGACTCACAACTTGGCCTTAGAAACTCAAATCTCCCAACTTGAACAAAACCTTCTAGGACCATTCCCCAAAGAAGATGTGGATGTTGAAACAACCATTATAGAAAAACTATTTGAAAATCTAGAGAGTGATGATGAGTTTGAAGAGAGTGATATTGCGGCCAAGGAAAGTTCTGACGAGAAAATAGTGGAGATTGAGACAGATTCACCAACGCTGTTCGAAAAGGAGGTTGTAAACGAGGTAGAGAAGGAAGCGCAAATTGTAATCCCAAATCACTACATCCCACTGATTCCTTTCCCGAAAATTTTTATGGAAACTCCGGTAGACTCTCAATTTAAAACGTATGTTGAGGTATTAAAAAATATCCACATTAATGCACCACTATTTGAAGTCTTGCCTAAAAAGCGAAAATTAGAAGATCATAAAATTAATGGTATAATTGTTGTTAAAAGGGTGAGGTTAACTTATGAGGCGATGGATAAAATCACTAAGCCCAAATTTGAAAAACTTATACTTATGATAGATCCAGAACCACTACCACAATTTCGAAAGAATAAACCACCCTACAGAAGAAAGAAAAGAAAAGGTGAAGGATATGTGAGATGGCTTGATAAGTGGCCATGGAAAATCAACCAGTAGTCGTCCTGGTTTCTAATTTTAAATTTTCTCTTCCATATTTTCATTTTTTCTATTTTATGTTAAATTTTATATTTAAGTCGATTATCGGTTGCACCCTTTCATCTGATGCGTTTGAACTATTTCCCCGTAATACCGATAATTATACTCAATTAAATAATTCACGTTAAAATTTATAATTATAATTGAGTATTATTTTAATTATCGTATTTCCTCGTCTCGTATTAATATACTGAACTAATACTTCCCAATATCTATATTATCAATCATAATGCATTATATACTAGTATTATATATATATATATATACTATTAATTAAAATTCTAGATTTATCTATTATATATATATATATATATATATATATATATATATATACATATATATACACAGTATGTAGTATGTATGCATGTGAGCTGAAATACAATTCCTTGTTCCTTATTCTGCCTAAATTCAAATCGCTGCCCAAGACGGTCGCCTCAAGTCACCACACCATGCTCTGGAATATATCTGCACTAGTTTCACACATGCGTAAATGCGATCGGTACCAACACGACTACGCACATTGGAATAACCGCAATTACGAAGCGATATCAAATCAAATGGAAGATTTCAACGAGTCCATACATGCCTTAAACCTTAGAATCGATGAATTGCATGATTACGACTCTGATAGACGTAGAGGACAACGAAATAAAAATAGAGCAGCAAGAGGACAAAATTCTCCAAGCGACGAGTGATCACCCTTCTCTTTTCTGATTTCTCCTGGTACTATCGCATTGAGGACAATGCTTACTTTAAGTTTAGGGGAGTCAGAACATTTCTTACTTCGTTTTTATTATCTTTGCTCTATTTAGTATCCCCTTTTAGTTTCCTTTTCTTTTTTTTCCTATGTACTGCGAAATTTCCATTTAATAAAATACATGTTTATGAAATTTTAGCCTTTTATGTAAAATTCTCGTGCTTATTCGAATTCCTCCATATTCTTGAGCCATAACGAAAAAATTCAAACGTTATATTAACATATTCAACTAGTATTAAGGTTGCTTATTTTTTATAAATAAGAACTCGAGCGCGACTAAAGCAAAATTATTATCATCATAACACTTCAATACCCCAACGTGTTAGATTGATTTAAGTACTTATTATACCAACACCTTAAGACTTAGTTTTAAAGTAATCCCGAGTAGTTTATAAAAGCAGTCAGCACCGCCTTGAACGACAAACTACGTGGAGAATCGATGAATATAAGTGTTTGATCAAGATTTTTAAAGAGAAATTTTTATTAGAAGATGCACTTATTAAGTTAGATGATCCTTACCAGATCATTTAATTCAACGGTTGCAGAAACTATAAAATATTTATGCAAACAACCATTATGAATTGGTTCAGTGGTCTCTGGTGCTGAACTTGGTAGGGAGGACGACGGTCCGATCCCCCACAATTTGTAATTGGATAAAGGAGTACCAAATATAACTACCAGAACTCCAAGCTAGATTATAAAGATCAAAGTCACTAACCGGTTACTCCACTATGTGCGCGTAAGGTAAAGGGCTTAATGTGATTGCACCAGAATGAAAACGGGTGAAACGAAACGAAAGTATTAGGTCGAGTTATAAGTCATGACTTAATTTGGTCTGCATAAATGAGGGTATCTAGTGTCATTACGGTAATTTTGGTGTCGAAGTCTGAACTTGAGTTATCCAAACAAAAGAATTGACCTGCAACCAAATACAAATTGAATTGTGTTTTATATCTACGTTTGACTTATGCTTAAGTAATTTTTCATTTTTAATTTTTGCTTGAGGACAAGCAAAGGTTTAAGTATAGGGGTGTTGATAACACGAATTTATATAACATATTTGGCTTAATTTTCATAGGTAATGTTGGTATTTTTATTTAATTATTTCATTTTATTTCCATATTACGCCGGTATTTCTATTGTTTCAGGTATTTTATTTTAATTAGACAAATTGAGCAAAGTGAAGAAATTCAAGAGTTATTGGACTAAGGGTGCAAGAAATGAAGAGAAGGGGTGTGCAAAGCAATGATGATGGATCAAAAAGGGTCTATTATCTCCAAACGGGCCCAAACGAATTCAAACCCACGCAGGCAAGAAAACCCTAAAAGCGCATGCAAGAGTGAGACGCACGTCTCAACTCTCCTCCTACAATTGAGGCGCCCGCCTCGGACTTTCCCCTTAGTGGGAGGCGCCCGTCTCAGCATGGTCAAAGGGAGAACAAGTCAATGGAGGCGCCCGTCTCAACGTGGGCAAGTAAGAAACGAGAAATTCATGGATATGTGTCCCATGTTCTCCCATGATTTTGGTAGTTATTCCCATGTTCTCCCATGATTCTGGTAGTTATTCCCATGATCTCCACTAGCCTTCGTACAACATGGAAGCGGGAAGTTACAAATGAAGCCTATAAATACAAGTTCAACCTTCAGAGCAAGGGTCGGCAATTTTACCGAACAACCGTTATTTAGTCTTTCTTTATTTTTCTGTTTTCGTATTTTTCTTTTCAGTTTTGTATTTCTACCATACTTTTCTAGTTCGGTTTCTTTCTTTAGTTTTTATTTTAGTTTTAGTTTAAGTTTCTATAATTTTCACTGATCTAACCTTACGTTAGACCCAGTGCCTTTTTTATTTCTTGTCGTAATTTTTCTTTTCAATTCAAGAAGTCTCCGAGCAGATCCAACCGACTTGTGGGGGAATGCTCGTTTATTTCGAAGAACAAGATTATTCAAGCATTATTATATCCAGGTTCTTAATATAATTATTTTAATTTATTAATTATTTACATGAGAGATATTTATTTAGCCATGAATTTATTTACGAATGTTAATTCCTTTAATGTATTCATGTCTGCTTTTATGAGTATGTCTGGCTAAATTATTTAAATATCGGTATGTAACGAGTTAATTTGAATGGATCCGGAATAAACAGGCTTGATTATATTTCATAAAATAAACACTTTTTCTGATTTAGTTATCTAGTTTATTTTGTTAAAAAGGTTTAGAAACCAACAGAGCGACAGTTTGAGGTTAATAAACCGACTAAGATTAGAAACCAACAGAGCGACAGTTTGAGGTTTAGAATCAGATAGTAGATGCTAGGTATTGTTTTTAAAGACTGCGACAGCGTTTTAAAACCAATTAAACTTTATTTATTTTCAAAAAGTAATTTTAAAATCAATGGGATAGCGAAAGCATACATCAGAGTTTAAAATTATAATTTACTTCAATAGAGCGAAAGTTTGAGAATAGATTTTTGAATAAATACTTTTTGCTGAAAAAGATATTATTATCATTTTTAGAAAATAAGCCTGTGGAAAGCCGGATTCTCTAGTGTTAACGAAGTACATACCGATATCCGTTTTATTTATATTTATATTCCTTAACCAATATTCTAAAAGAACTATTCGCCTTAGCTGTGTACCGTAACTTAGGATAACAATAGATCGATTTATAGTCTCTGTGGGTTCGATATCTTTTAAAACTACGCGATAGGACTGTGCACTTGCAGTCTCCCAATTTATTTAGACGATAAAGTCGCGATCACCTAACTCCTAAAGGTAGAAACCACATTGATGCTTTGCACATTTCAGTCGAGTGCCGGGGAACTACTCTCGCACATGTCTTGGTCGACACTGGTTCGTCGCTGAATGTACTGCCTAAGAAGGCCTTGGACCGACTAGATTGTGAAGGGTTGGAGTTGAAGCCGAGTGATATTGTTGTCAGAGCTTTCGATTGTTCGAAGAGAATGGTCCATGGGGAGGTTGAAATTCCCATCAAGATAGGCACTGAGGTGTTTAAATCCACTTTCTATGTGATGGACATCCGTCCGTCATACTCTTGCTTGCTGGGTAGACCTTGGATACACCATGCTGGGGCAGTCACCTCCTCCTTACATCAGATGTTGAAGTATCCTGTCAAGGGAAAGATCATTATTGTCCATGGTGAAGAGGAGTACATGATTAGCCACTTGAATTCTTTCCGGTACGTGGAGGTAGAAGGGGAGTTCATTGAAACGCCTTTTCAGCATTTCGAAGAAGTCCTTCCTAAAATAACAGTAGCAAAGTTGGCAGCTGAGACACCGAGGCAGATGGCCAGGATGGCATCTCTAGAGGACGCAAGGGCCGCAATAAAGGAAGGGAAGAATTCAGCATGGGGGCAGTTGCCTGACATTCCACATAAAACAGACAAATTTGGATTAGGGTTCACTACCGCAGGCCAGAAAGCTATGCGCCGTGCGAAGATTGAAAGAGCGCCAGTCAAAATTTCTCCCTATGGAATCAACGCTTTGGAGGACAAAGACAAAGAGAGCAACATCGAAGAGTGGATTTATCCAACTGTCAAAGGAGGATTGTGCAACTGGGAGGCAAAAGACTTTGTCCCCATCACTTTTATTCATCAGTAATTTATCTGTCAAACATTTCCTATTTGGTCTGTAATATTTATTTTCAAACAATCCGTACACTATCTTTTTCACCTCATGCCTTGCCCGGGGCATGTAGGTCCATTTGTAAGGGTTTTGATTATTTTTCATATCCATATGCCATGTTTAATGATTCATTGGACGTTTTTCATTTGATAAACTGCTTGTGTTCATTTTCTTTCCTTTTGCATTTTTTGTTTAAGGATGGCTATCCCTTACACACACCCACACTCACAAATGCAGGTACCCATCCACTCCGGATTCCATGGGTGACTATTCTGCTATATCTTTCAATAACTCTGAAGGTCTGGTCAATCAAGCCGAGTATGAAGATGACGAAGGTTGTGAAGTACCAGGGGAACTAGCCAGACTTCTACAGCAAGAGGAAAGGGCCATCTTACCGCACGAAGAGTCATTGGAAATTGTCAACTTAGGGACCGAGGAAGACCGGAAGGAGGTGCAAGTGGGTGCCAATCTGGAACCGAGTGTCAAGGAATGCCTGATACAGTTGTTGAATGAGTATGTTGAAATCTTCGCTTGGTCTTATGAAGACATGCCGGGTTTAGATACAGACATCGTGGTTCACCGTCTCCCCACAAGAGAGGATTGTCCATTGATCAAGCAAAAGGTCCGCCGAATGAGGCCTGACATGTCTGAAAAGATAAAAGCAGAAGTGATGAAGCAATTCGACGCCGACTTTCTGGCTGTTACGTCCTATCCTCAATGGGTCGCTAACATCGTGCCAGTACCTAAGAAAGATGGCAAAGTCAGGATGTGTATGGACTACCGGGATTTGAACAGGGCCAACCCCAAAGATGATTTTCCGCTACCTCATATTGACATTTTGATCGAAAATACGGCTCAGCACAAGGTGTTTTCCTTCATGGATGGGTTCTCGGGCTACAATCAAATCAAAATGGCCCCCGAGGATATGGAGAAAACAACTTTTGTCACACAATGGGGCACTTTCTGTTACAAGGTGATGCCGTTCGGGCTGAAGAACGCAGGGGCAACTTATCAACGCGCCATGGTAGCTTTGTTTCATGATATGATACATCATGAGATCGAAGTTTACGTAGACGATATGATAGCTCGGTCACAAACAGAGGAAGAGCACCTTGAACATCTGGAAAAGCTGTTTGCCAGGTTGAAAGAATACAAACTCCGGCTGAATCCAAGTAAGTGCACTTTTGGAGTAAGGTCTGGTAAACTTCTAGGATTCATTGTAAGCAACAAAGGCATTGAAGTTGATCCAGCAAAAGTGAAAGTAATACAAGAGATGCCTGCTCCCCGTACTGAAAAGGAGGTTAGAGGGTTCTTGGGACGCTTGAACTATATTGCCAGATTCATCTCTCATCTGACTTCTACCTGTGAGCCGATTTTCAAACTCTTGAAGAAAGATCAGGTAGTCGAATGGAACGACGATTGCCAAGCTGCTTTTGATAAGATCAAGGAGTATTTGCTAGAGCCTCCTATTCTGATGCCGCCCGTCGAAGGAAGACCATTGATCATGTATCTGACCGTCTTGGATAACTCAATGGGGTGTGTTTTGGGCCAGCATGACGAGTCTGGTCAAAAAGAGCATGCTATTTATTACCTTAGCAAAAAGTTTACCGACTGTGAGACTCGCTACTCACTGCTCGAGAAAACTTGCTGCGCTTTGGTATGGGATGCTCGCCGACTAAGGCAGTATATGTTGACTCATACAACCTTGTTGATTTCCAAAATGGATCCTATCAAGTATATCTTCGAAAAGCCCGCTTTATCTGGAAGAATAGCCAGATGGCAGATGATCTTGACTGAGTATGACATCCAGTACACCACCCAAAAAGCTATAAAAGGGAGTATACTAGCTGACCATCTGGCTCATCAAGCTATCGAGGATTATCAACCCATGAGATTTGACTTCCCAGACGAGGACATCATGAATTTGGACAACATTGAAAGTAACAGACCGTATGACGGACCCGAAAAGGGATCCCGATGGACCCTGTACTTTGATGGTGCTTCAAATGCACTTGGAAATGGTATCGGTGCGGTACTCATCTCCCTGGAAGGTTGTCACACACCTTTCACGGCCCGACTTTGCTTCAGCTGCACAAACAACATGGCTGAATACGAAGCTTGCATCTTTGGTCTCAAGGCTGCTATAGACTTGGGGATCAAATCTTTGATCGTATTTGGGGACTCAGCTTTGGTTATCAATCAAATCAAAGGAGAGTGGGATACCAAGCATCCTAATCTTATCCCGTACAAAGAACATGTCTTGACATTGTTGCCTCATTTCAAGCAAATTACCTTCGAGCATTTCCCGCGAGAAGAGAATCAGCTTGCAGATGCTCTAGCTACAATGTCTTCCATGTTTAAACTCAACTGGGATAACGAGGCTCCCCAAATCACCATCGAGCGAATGGATGAACCTGCGCATTGTCATGAGATTAATACCGAAGAAGTAGTGGAACAACCCTGGTTCCATGAAATCAAAAGGTATCTCGAGACTATAGATTATCCCGAAGGAGCTTCCGTAAATGACAAGAAGTTCTTAAGGAAATTTGCTGCCAAATTCTTCCTGAGCAACGACATCCTTTACAAACGAAGCCATGATTGTGTATTACTCCGATGCGTAGACAAAGCTGAAGCAGAATTGATCATGACTGAGATACACAGCGGCACATTTGGCACTCACTTGAGCGGGCATACAATGGCTAAGAAGATCCTAAGGGCAGGCTATTACTGGTCTACCATGGAAGCTGACTGCCATCAACATTCCCGTACTTGCCACAAATGCCAAGTCTACGCTGACAAAGTTCATATCCCTCCGGTTCCTCTCAACGTTCTGACTGCTCCTTGGCCATTTGCAATGTGGGGCATTGACATGATTGGAGAGATCAAGCCCACAGCTTACAACGGACATCGCTTCATCCTGGTTGCCATTGACTACTTCACCAAATGGGTCGAAGCAGCTTCCTTCGCCTCTGTTACTAAAAATGTGGTTGCCCGCTTCATCAAGCAAAATCTCATATGCCGGTATGGTGTTCCAGACAGGATCATCACAGACAACGGTACAAATCTGAATAACACGATGATCATCGCCTTGTGCGAACAGTTCAAAATTTATCATCACAATTCATCTCCCTATCGGCCGAAGATGAACGGTGCTGTTGAAGCTGCGAACAAAAACATTAAGAAGATCATTCAGAAAATGACAGTCACTTACAAAGACTGGCATGAGATGTTACCGTTTGCTCTACATGGATACCGTACGACGGCACGTACTTCAACCGGGGCAACCCCATTTTCTTTGGTATATGGCATGGAAGCTGTCCTGCCTATGGAGGTTCAGATTCCTTCTCTAAGGATTATGAAGGACACAGGTTTGAATGAAGATGATTGGATGCAGACCCGACTTGATCAACTCAATCTGATCGACGAGAAGCGACTCGCCGCTATCTGCCATGGTCAGACGTATCAAAAACGAATGATCAAGGCCTTCAATAAGAAAGTCAGACGTCAAGTGTATCAAGTCGGAGATCTCGTAATCAAGCGGATTATCTTGCCGCAAAATGATCCCAGGGGAAAATGGACTCCTACATATGAAGGACCATTTGTGATCAAGAACATATTTTCTGGTGGTGCAATGATTCTGACCACCAGGGAACCCTACACCGGTTCTTCCTCCAAATTCAAGACTTCTGAAAACAGTTCACGGGTTCTCCAAGTAACGGATGTTAACCTATCACTTGTTCAGTTTCTTCTCAAGACTTCTGAAAACAGTTTATGGATTCTTCCCAACAACGGATGTTAATCTATCACTTGTTCAGATGCGACCTCTGAAAACAGTTTACGGACGCTTCTCAACAACGGATGCTGCTCTATTGCTTATTCAACTCCAAGATCTCTGAAAACAATTCACGGGTTCTCCAAGTAACGGATGTTAACCTATCACTTGTTCAGTTTCTTCTCAAGACTTCTGAAAACAGTTTATGGATTCTTCCCAACGACGGATGTTAATCTATCGCTTGTTCAGATGCGACTTTTGAAAACAGTTTACGGACACTTCCCAACAACGGATGCTGCTCTATTGCTTATTCAACTTCAAGACTTCTGAAAACAGTTCACGGGTTCTCCAAGTAACGGATGTTAACCTATCGCTTGTTCATATTCTTCTCCATACCTCTGAAAACAGTTTACGGATGCCTCCAGATACGGATGTCAGTCTATTGCTTATTCAGACCCCAGTTCAAAGATGGTCCTAAACATGGACACCTTTTTTATACTCATTCCATATGGCATCTTTAAGCCCATTCCCGACAAGTTTCTGTCACTCCTCCTGATGGCATCGTTAAGCCCATCTCCAAATGGCATCTCTAAGCCCATTCCCGCATCCATTGCTTTGACGAGTGCAAATTTAAGGGCACTCTAGTGTCCAATCTCCTTTTACCATCGAGTCGCGAAAGGCAAAATTGCCAATCTAACTCTTCAGGTTCAAGAAGATTGAACAGGGGCAACTGTTGTACCCCAAAATTTTCCCTCCCATTTCTCATTGATTTCTCATCACAAAGCCCTTGGAGATCAAGATCCAGTTAGGGTTTCATCTGCTCAAGACTTCTCCTTGCACTGTTGACCCAAATTAGGATTTGTGTTTGCACAAAGATGTTCTGACCTAAAATGCCTAAGATGACTTTCATGCTTCATATTATACTCCCAAGTTTATCCACATCAAGTTTCAAGTCTTGATTCCAAGTTTTGCCCAGTCAATTGGACAATTGACCTAAAAATCAGCTGTATTGGGGAAAAAGTCAACTGTAGCCAATTGACAGTCAAACCTCATGAAAATTGACCCACATCAACATCATGAACTCACATGGACCATTTGATCAAGTTTGGATCACAACTCCACAAGAAATTTGATCAGATCACCAAAAGGGAAAAATGGTCATTTTTAGGGTTTTGACTGCACAAAGGCAATTTTTGACTGTTTGACCTAGCCAATAGCAAACCAAGCTCACATATGGACTCAAGGACCCCATGGAATTATCTTGACATGATCAACAAGTTCAAAAGATCCCAAATACACAAGATTGACAGTTGAATTTCCCAGTCAATTGATCAATTTTGACTGTATACTGAAAAGTCAAACTTTGACTTTTTGGTCAAAATCAAGAGTTAAGATTCATTTTTCATCAAAACATGCCAAATCATGAAACTTGTTCACCAAGAAATCAAAAATTGCAAATTAGGGTTTGAAATGAGAATTTTTCATAACTTAGAATTTTTCTAAGTTATGAAAAACCCTAATTTTTTCCCAACTTTGCCCCACTTTCTCACCAAGATTCATTTGGATTCAAGCAAAAGCCAAAACATGAAAGTTGTAGCCTATTGCATAATCTACAACTTTGATTCACAAAGTTTTCCCAAAAGAAGCTTGTATCTCAAGTTACAATTTTTGGAATAAGGGTACTAAACCATTCTTAACTTAGTGAAATTTTGACCTTTTTAGGCAAGGTTTTTACCTAACTTCAAGACAATTTTTCACATACTTCCCCTTGGAATTTCAATTTTCATTTCAAATATGGATTGTATTACACATTCCAAGCTTTCCAAAATGTCCAAGAACTCATCAAACAACCTCATGACTTGAGAGAATCGAATTTTGCAATATGGCAAAAACTCACTTTTGAATTGGCCAATTTCCATGTTCATAACTTGTGCAATTTTTCAAATCAGCATGCTTCCCTTGATTACAGGCCTCTAAACCATCCAACAATCATAAATTTAATGCAAACTCTTTGTGCCAAGACCATGTTCTATGTGTTCAAGCATTGCATGATGGATTAATCCCAAAATAGATAAAGCACTTTAACCATTTTTGCAAAAGTAAGCTTTATGTCAAAATGAAAATCCAAGAAGTACAGATCAAATCCCCTTGGCACACGTTTAGGGACTAATCACACTGATCAATGCCAAGGTTTGCAGCATGTTATGGGGGCCTCTACCTGTCTAAACACCAACTTGGCTTTTGGTTGCTTAAAGTGTAAGAAATATGGCATAACTGAAGACAACTTTGATCTCAGCAATAGAACCCTTAAGCAAATATTTTGTACACATTCAAGACATCCTAACTGAGCTAGAACACGAGCCTTTCACCTCCAATACCTCCACAAACTCAAAATCACCATTGAACTGCACAAAAACAGGGCTTGCTGCAGTTTGAGTTCCAACTCTCATCCCTTTCATACACTCTTGCTAAAACCACATCAAACACATCCTACAACATCCCCTGAAGCTAATCCAAACATAAAACACGACTTGTAACTCCTCTAATCAGTTCCACCATTTTCACTTTCTTGTTTTGCAGTTGAAGGTCCATAGCTCGATTCAAGGTGTTTCAAAGCAAAGTAAGGATTGGAATAGCATCACTACACTTCAGGCAAGCTATACAGATCATCATCTTTCCCTGAAAGCTCCCCCATTTCCAGATACAACTTCAACTGAACAGGTATCTTCTTGAACTTCTAACTCTTAATGTAGGCATTGTTAGCTCTAGGTTTGTGAATAAGAAGTGTTCTACTCATGCCCCTGAATCTGTACATACTTTTACTTTTCATTTATTTTGCCTGAGCTATGAGAATTTAAGGTCTGAATGTTGATAAAAAGTTAGGTTAGGATTTGGGAATGATAAAATTCTCTCTCATTTCTGAGAGTTAGGATGAGTTCTTTACATATTTAGAATCGTGGCTTGATGATTAACATTTCTTATGTTGAAAGTTTGTGCAAAAAGTCAAGGAATCCAGATGTTTGAACTTGAGTACAGGCGCGTGTTTTTGAACAAGAAGCTGTCTGAAGGTTGAAGAAAGGTCTTCATGGGCTGGGCCTGTTGTGTCATTTCTCTTCACACCCTATTTTTGCTTTCATACCCCCTGAGCCCATTTTGTTTGTTTTAATGATTTTTTGACTTTTCTTTTTTTATTCTGACTTATTTATTTTTCCTAATAATATTAAAAACATAAAAAACATTTTTTACACCATTTTTATATTTTTTAGGCATTTATTTGTTTATATGAACCATTTGTACATAAATAATATATATATACTATTATTTAGAAAAACTAGAAAAATAATGCAAATATATTTTATTTCTGATTTTTATTTCATTTTTTCTTTTGAAAATATTTTATACAAAATATACTTTTTTTATAAATATTAAATATTATTATTCTTGTATATATAATATATATTTAGTAAATAATAAAGATATATATATATATATATATATATATATATATATATATATATATATATATATATATATATATATATATATATATATATATATATATATATATATATATATATATATATATATATATATATATATATATATATATATATATATATATATATATATATATATATATATATATATATATATATATATATATATATATATATATATATATATATATATATATATATATATATATATATATATATATATATATATATATATATATATATATATATATATATATATATATATATATATATATATATATATATATATATATATATATATATATATATATATATATATATATATATATATATATATATATATATATATATATATATATATATATATATATATATATATATATATATATATATATATATATATATATATATATATATATATATATATATATATATATATATATATATATATATATATATATATATATATATATATATATATATATATATATATATATATATATATATATATATATATATATATATATATATATATATATATATATATATATATATATATATATATATATATATATATATATATATATATATATTAGTATATTTAGGTTAAAATACACAAATATATACATTTTTTATTCTATTAATATTTGACATAAAAATACTCTTTTATAAATATATTTCATTTTTGTATATAATTATTAATTATGGTACATATTAAATAAATAGTATCTTTTACCTAATAAATTAGGGTTTTACCCTAAACATTAAAAAGCTCCAAAAATAATACTTTTTTTTATTATTTTGTTTATTTGACATAAAAAATACTTTTTTTCATACATATAAAAAACCCTTTTTGCATCTTGCATATTTATTTTATTTCTATTTAATTTGTGCAAATTAATTATCTTGTAAATAAATTCCAAATTGATGTAATAGCTAGGTTTAAATTTCTTGTCAAAACCCCCATTTGAACATTTGTACCCCCCTTCCCATATTGTGTTGTAATAGTTTATAACTTTACTTTTCGCACTTTAATGCTTTCTAAATATACCATGTTAGAATTAGGGTTTGTATGCAAATAAAAAGAACAAAATAGTTTGACCTAATTTCAAGATAATCAAGCATGAAAATGGACAACACATATCACACTTGCACCCCTAGGGTATTCCACTTGTTGCCTTCAATAATGGGCCATATTGCATGTTAGGTCTCTTTGGGCAAAACAAACACAATTCAAATGATCATAGTCCCTCGATGACGCTTTCGAAAAGTTGCCTAAAATGATCAAGTCCCTCTCAAGAAAAAATTGCCCAAAGATACTTAACACCATTGCAATTATGGTCTAAACGATGACCCGCGCCCGTCCCTTTCACATCCTAACACAAGATTATCCACCAAATGCAATGGTGGAACAAAATTGTTAAAAGGGTTAAAACATAACAAAAATCTTTGAGAACTTTAGGGTAGATAGCTCTTAGGTACTTGTCAACTTGCAAAAAAACAAAAACACTTGCCTATTTTTCAAACCACACTTCACAAACACTTTCAAAGCAAACTTTCAAAAAACCTTGAAACATCTTTTCAAAAAGACAAACACCTTTTGTAAAACATTCGAGTAAAGAATTGTTACAAGAGTAGCCTAGACAAGGCATCTTTTTTTCAAAACATTTTTCAAAAGCCACACACAAAGCACCATTTCAAACAATTGAAAACCAAGGCAAGTTGATCTAAGCAAGTACCTAAGAGCCCATGGATAACCATGGATAGAAAGGGTGCTAATACCTTCCCTTTCTATAATCTACTCCCCGAACCCAAGAAAAATCTCAAAGGTTTTTGCTGTGCTTTTTAAACCTTTCCTTAGGATAAAATAAAAAGTCGGGTGGCGACTCTTGCTCAACCGAAACATTTGTGAAAACAAACGCAAAACCATAGTCAGTTCTCCCACCGTATCACAGCCTCCTTCCTTATGTATGACTGAAGGCATTAGGGTTGATAATTGCATCCAAATCCTTCTCCATCAATGATTTTGGATTTGATTTGATTTGCTTTTTAAAATCTTTCCAAACATGGCCTTTTCTCAATATTTTTGTTCTCTATAATGCTTTGCACGAATTTGAATGATGCTAGCTGTAATTGGGACCTGAAACAAACACAAAATCCCTTGTTATCAATGCTTTGGATTTTTATTTGATTTAATTTGATTTAAATTGAATTAATTCAAATAAAAACCAAAATAAATAATAAAAATAAGATATGGACAAGTGGAAAAGGCTAGAGCAAGTGGGATATGTTTCCAACTTAAAACAAGTGAAAAAGATTGGGCCCATTTGGCAAAATTTGAAGTTTTGGGGATAGTTGACTTTTGGCAATTTTGCAAAAAAAGGTCAACTTCAACAATGCATAACTTCCTCAATTTTGACTCTTTGGAGGTGTTCTTGGACTTTTTAGAAAGCTTGAGATGTACTGTAACAAACCCTTTTGGTATCATCTCATTTTTATATTCCATGCTCATGTATGAAGCTTTGACAAAAAAGTTGTTTTTGTTGACTTTTCAAAATGACCTATAATGTCCAAATTCATAACTTCTTGTGAGTGCATATTTTGATCTTGGGAGCTGAAGATGGATTGTATGGAATTGCATCCTCTTAAAATTGAGATTTGGATGGGTCATTTCTCATAAAGTATGAGAAAGTTATGCTTGATCAAATTTGAGTTGACTTTTCCTACAAAACCCTAATTTAGCAACTTTTGAATCTTGATGAATTATGAGCAATACTTGATGAATCATGATCAACCATTGATAAAATGATGAAATATACTTAAAAATGATAATTTTGACCAAAAATCTTGAAGTTTGACTGTATGTGGGCCACCGTTGACTTTTGCCCTAGCATAGTCGATTTTTGGCCCTTTGAGCAATTGACTGGGCAAACTTTCTCTGCAAGGCTTGAAACTTGACATGGGTGGTCTTGAGAAAATATTAGGACATTGGTGAGAACTTGGGGTCACTTGGACTCAAGGACCTTGATGAAACATGAAACCCTAATTTGGGGTAGACTGCCTTAGGAGAGAGCTTGTCTGGCCAACCCTTGGACTACCTTGAGCAATTTGGAGATCATTCTTGAAATGTTTTGAGAAATATGGGAGGGAAAATTTTGGGGTACAACACTATCCAAATTCTTGTAATGTCTAATTTTTATCTTGTAATTATTTTGAACAATATGAGTAGCTAAAACCCCCAATGCTAAAGGGTGTCCCTAATTTGATTCTGTAAATGACTTAGAGTTCTGATTTCTTTAATGCAATAGTTTTTTATATTTAATTTGATCGTTCAATATTTTTAATGTTTTCCTTGTCAGACCAACAAGGATTGATTTACGGTTAACAACCAGCTGGACCGCGATTGTTAAGGTTTTTGTGTGATTAGACTATAGTTGATATCACCCAGGACTATGGATACCCTATAGTTATCGGTTAATTCTTGATAACACCATTACTTGATTTCATCATAATTCTCTAAGGACTTAGGATTTAGGATGAATGTTCAAAGGTTTTCCCACTAAGGACTTAGGGGAAAATAAACTAGAGATCTGGTAATTGAATGTCATTAACTTGTTGAAGAAATCAAGATTCAAGGTTATTACAGGACAAATTATGCACTTTACCTAGCACGTTACTCATATATGTGAAAAAGCAATTTATAATTCTGCTTATTTTTAGGTGATAAATTCCAAACCAAACCCCAGTTTAAGTTTTTGTTTAATTGAACCAAGAATTTAACTCGGTACTTATACGCAGTCCTTGAGATCGATATTTAGGGAATTTCCCTATTATTATTACATAGGCAAAATAATACACTTGATATTTTATCGATCAAGGAGTCCCCCAAGTCGTTGCTCCTAGGCAAAAGAGCAATGACTTAGATTCAGTTCATGTGTCGAGGAGGAGCGAGGGACTCTATTCTTCATTCGGGTCCGTGATTGCGAGCTCCCGCTACTGTAGATAGTGTTCGCCATAAACATCTCTTATTTATGCGTTTACGTATGTTTGCATAACCTGGTTCTCCATTGATATATGTTATCGAAAAATTCTTATGGTTTTCTAAACGTATATGTTCTTTGATTTTGCAAAATGTCGTGTTCCAAACTAGTGTTAGTATCTGTATCTATGCATCATAGATAACCAATATCGACCTTGCACATGAAAACATAAGTGAAATTCATAAGTTAAAATGCTTGTTGCATTCATTAACAATCTACTATAATTTAATTAAAGCAGTACTAATCAATTCAAGTAATTCAAAATTAGATAATTTGAAAAAAATAGTTATCACCTAAAATTAGTGTACTACGAGTAAGTACTTTTGCAAGCGCCCGTTAAGACTTGAAGTTTGTATTGACCCTAGTGAACCATCGTGTAAGTACTTCTCAAGTGTTCATTGGGTCTAGATCGACTCTCACACAATCTCCAAAACCCAACTCCTCTAAATTTTCTTAATAAGAAAAGAAAAATGTTACTTGACTATAAATTTATATAAAAAAGAATTATGAGACTATCAAACTATACTGATAATTTAATTTTAATGCAACATCTATAAATGATATCACTTGAGTATAAAATCCAACCATCCTGATACTCAAACATTTTCTTTTATAGATGTGGATTGACCCCCTTAATACAAAAGTAAAAAACAGAATCGAATGACCGAAGAAGGTATCTCATCCATTAAGGTCATTCCATTAGGAGGAGAAAAAGTTTTCTTAAAAATAAATGATAATGAGAACTTCAAGAGTCTGCTGAAAGAATCAGAAGCTTTTTTCAGGAAGAATTCACCGTAGTTAGAGGCATTTTTTCCGTACATGCCACATTTCTGAAATGAAAATCCCACAATGCCACAGTCTGAAAATAAAATCTCAAAATGCCACGCACAGAATGGTTCACGCCATTTGAAATGGCGCGAGGATGGAACCCTTTGTACAACATGCATGCTCTCGCCATTTGAAATGGCGTGAAAGGAGTTTATTTTTTTAAAATTCATTTTCTGATTTTCTGTTATTTGTAATAATTATTTTTATTATTTAATTTTATTAATTAATTATAAATAATTTAATAAACTATTTAATTATATAATTAATTAATAAAATATTAATTTAAAAACTTAAATAATTATAAATTAACAATTACAATTAAATAATAAAAACCATTATTAAATAATAAAATTTAACAATTACATTATTTAATGTTAATGACTCGGACCTAAACGAGTACCGATAAAACAATAACGCGGTTGAGGAGCACGATGACCAAAACCATACTGTTGTTGGGTCTCTGTTGTTGGAGGATTTTCTTGTGTTGGATCTGATGTCGGAGGATTTTCTTGAGTTGAAGCTATAGCCTGTGGAGGAGACCAAATGCTTTCTAGTAAATCATAATCATTGACGTTAATATCCTCGCCAAAATTGTATTGTGTTTGTTGTGGCGGACACATGGTTGCATGATGGGTGTGAATTGCGTAGTTGGCCGATGATATATTTGTGGTTGTTGGGATTCATAGATGTAATTTGGTTGGGAGTGAGATTGCGGGTATTGGATGTTAAAGGTTTGATTTTGGTAAAAATAAGGGGTATGAGTTTGTAGCTGAGAAAAATGAGGGTTAGAAGTTTGTTGTTCAGGATAATGGGGGATGGGTGTTTATTGTTGGGAATAGTGGGGGATATGTGTTTGTTGTTGAAAGGATTAGGGATGAGGAGGTTGAGAATGATGTGAGTGATGAGGTTGTTGTTGGAATGGTTGTGGAATTTGTTGAGAGCCACTTGCCTGAGTAGGGGCATACTGATTTTGACGAGGGTCAGTGAGAAATTGTTCGTACGATGCATATCTATATGGAAGCGAGTGATACCATTACATGTACTCATTGGATGATTTCTTCTCTATTTGTAATTGATCTACATCCAATGTAAACATTTCTCGATGCAACCAACAATTTTGTTCATCGGAGTATAGTATGGTATATGGTTTTTGGCGCGCTTTTATTGTTGTCATTTTATGGTGTTCTTCCAAGCATCGAGTTTCTTCAGGTATCTCTTGTAAATGGCTAAATTGTAGTTTGACCCTATCAGCTTGATGCATTTCTACAATATAAAAACATATTATATATGTAGTTGAACTCCATATCAAATTGTCCTCGTGCCTTTGGGGCGCTAATCCAAGATAAGTCCTCCAAATAAACTGAAAAGTTATAGATAAAACTTGTTAATATAACCAAAATAAAATTCATAAATTTATATGAAGTATTAAAGTGAAGACAAAAAAAACCTGGTCTTGAAGCATGTGATCAATCCTAAATCAGTATCTTGTAAATGGTGGCGCGGGTTATTTTGGTAGTCAAGTTTCTTGATGCACCACCTAAAAGGAATTTAAAAGTAAACTTTATTTTAAAGTATCCTAACAATTTTAATTATAAATTTAAATTTAAATTTAAATATTACCTTCTTGCATAAGAATATGGTTCTTGAAGCGGAGCCACCAGAGATATAATAGGCATGCGTGTAAAAGCCCGAGCTTGAAGAAGTAAAATGCACCCTGACATCTCTGTTACTTTGACGTCTACAGATTTACACATTTCCCTATATAGATTATCTAAAACAATGGAACCCCAACTCAATTTTCCATAATCTTCCAAATCCACAACAAATTGTGTCCATTTGGAGTGGGTAATATTACCGCTTTTGTTAGGGAACAAAACTTGTTCAATGAGTAGTAGGATATAAATACGAGCATGTCTAATTTTATACTCTTCGAGTGACTCCTCGGTTGGTGGTTCATGTTGGTACATGTCTTTAAGCCATGTCAACCTCGCAGTCATTCCTTTATCAGTTTGTGGTGGTTCATCCCCAAAAATATAACTTCATGCACCAACACCTAGCTCGGTTGGACCATTTACCGTTTTACCATCTACAGGAAGCCCCGATAACATACTCACATCTTCCAATGTAATTGTGCATTCACCGTTTGAAAGATGAAATGTATGAGTTTCGAGTCTCCACCGTTTTAGTAAGGCTAATTAACCTTGAATCGATATGTGTGGACCCTATTGTAGATACATGGTAGAAACTAGATTGGTGTAGGTAAGGGATTATGACTGCATGTGGCTTTAAAGGTTTATGAGCTCGAATTTTCCATTTTGAAATTTAAGTATCATCAATCTGTAATAAAAATAAATAATATAGAAAAATATCCAACATTACTATGCAATAAAATTTTAAGAACAAAAATAATATTGTAATCTCAAAAATAAATAATATTAATAATATTGAAAGAATAAAAAAAAACTTACAACATTGATATTTTCTATTGTTCCCCTATGTTGTGTACCATACCAAAACATATTGGCCATAATTGTGAAAATGAAGAACTGATTGGAGACTTATTAAAAAAGAGTAGAGAGTGTGTAGTGAATAGAATAAAGTGTGTTTATGGAAAAATGAGGTGAGAGTGATTGAGTATTTATAGAAAAAATTTAAGAGTGACCATAGTTGGTTGGTAATTTAATAATTTAATTAAATGTGATTGGTAGGTAGTTGGATAATTTAAAAAAAGTTGAATAAATACAAATTTGTATATTTATTGAGAATATTGTAAGTTACATAGTTTTGTACACAATGATAAAACTTCATCGGCTGATCTACTGAATCTAACATACAACTCAAACGGTGTCTTATTAACACCAATTCGAAAATCCTCAAACATGTTAAATACATTTGTATCTGTAACTAACTTTGTAATATACGACATCAACACTCCATTTTCGTTGATTGTAGCCCGGTTGAAAGATATCTCTGTAATGCTCCTATTAATATTTGTGATTTGACGAAATTGATTTTTCAAGTGAATGGGTTTAGATCTTTCCATAAGCCGTACAACTAAAGGATTAGAAAATGCGTTTCTATAATTAAACATAGAAAACTGTAAATTATATGGAATAATGTATACTGAGCAAAGTATCGAAGCCAATTTTATGTGAAATCAGAATAGTTTTCTATTGCATTTATATACATGGCACAAATGCTATTCACGCCAACAACTATGCCCTCACGCCATTTGACATGGCGACTGTCAAAACTTCACGCCATTTAAGATGGCGCACCTCTAAGCTTCATGCCATTTAAGAAGGCGCGTATGAGAAGGTTCACGCCATTTGAGATGGCGAGATTTTATGGTTCACGCCGTTTGAGAAGGTTCACGCCATTTGAGATGGCGAGAGCATGCGTGAAACGAATTCAAAATTGCTTTGTTTATTAAGACCAATGCAGTTGTCTCTTGTATCCACACCACAATTGAATATTACTTCAAACAATGTCACAAAATAATATTTCTTGTCTCTTACATTTCAATGGTAATATTTTTACTAATAATAATATTGGAGTGGTCTTTCAAAATACAGATACAAAGATCTTAAATATTCATCGAAAAAGTGATTTAGCCCACTTGACAAAAAAAAAAATAGAAGAAACTTTACAATAACATGTAACTTCTATTTTTTATCGATTTCCAATAGTTAATCTAGTTGATCGCAATGTCACATACAACACTACAAAAATCGAAGACGATGAAGATGTTCGTTCAATGCTTCAATGCCACTCAAGGTTTTGCAGTCAACAAACAATGGAGTTGTATATTCGTTTTCAATAGGTGCAGGAAGTATATCCAACGCAATCATCACAAACTCATGCGCATCAACTAAGTCAGGCCTCGCTACAAGAAGAGTATGTCCAAGCACAAGATAACGAGCCATTCTTTCCTGAAGAAGAAGTTGGTGATGATACTGATTCCGAAGATGTCAGACGAATTAATTTGTTTAGTGGGTCCAGTGACGAGTCAAGTGACGATGACAGATAGGAGGCAGACCTGACTCCTATACTTGATCTATATAACCCACCGTATCACTTAAGAAATGTTTCATTTGAGTGTGTCGAACCTATTTCAGTCTTTGAAACCATAAACGAAGGTGAGTCACGTGAAGACTTAAAGGTTCGTATGGCGTTTGAAAATAAAGAAGTATGTCTCCATGTAATATCTGAGTATCACATAAAAAATTCTTATACTTTTAAGGTTTGTAAGTCTGATCCGACACAATATTTGATTAAATATAAAAAGGAGGGATGCAGCTTCACATGCATAGCTTAGTTAAGGGATGGATGTGGTCAACGAGTTATTGACAGAATTGGAGGACCACACACTTCCATGTCGACTGCTATATCTCAAGATCACCAAAAGCTTACCTCAAAAATGATCGCCCATAACATCAGACCTCTTGTCGATAGTGACGCGAAAATCAAGGTTAGACATATTATTGCTCATATTCGTACGACTTATGGCTACACTATATCTTACAAAAAGGCATGGATTGCAAAGAACAAAGCAATCGGAGATATTTATAGCAATTGAGAGGCCTCTTACAACAACCTTCCGCAGTGGTTGCTAGTCATGCAACAATTTCTCCCAGGTACCATCATAGATCTTGAAACATTTCCTGTATATTCAAATGAAGGAACACAAATTGGTGGTGCAAGAATTTTCCATCGCCTTTTTTGGGCCTTTCAACCTTGTATTAGGAGTTTCACACATTGCAAACCTATAGTACAGTTAGATGGTACATGGCTATATGGAAAATATAGGGGAACATTTCTCCTGGCCGTTGCACAAGATGGGAATGGAAACATTTTCCCAATCGCATATGCATTGGTCTAAGGTGAGACCGGGGGGCTTGGAGTTTCTTTCTGAAAAATTTGAGACTCCACGTCACACCCCAGTCAGACTTATGTTTGATATCTGATTGACATGAGTCCGTTAAGAGTGCCTACAATAACTCGCACAATGGTTGGCGTAACCCACCTTCGGTGCATGTGTATTGCATTAGGCACATCGCACAAAACTTCATGCGAGCCATCAAGGAAAAAAACCTTCGCAAGATAGTTGTTAACATGTAATTTATTCTATATTTTTTAACATGACATTTAAATATATAGTTCTTTTATATTAATGTTTTTAATGCTTATACGCAGGGTATGCACTTAATGAGTCTACATACGCATACTATCGGGAGGAGATCCGCCAAACAAATACATTGGCTTTCAATTGGATAGAGAACCTTTCAAGAGAAAAATGGTCGCGAGCTTACAAAGGAGGAGCACGATGGGGTCACATGAAAACCAACCTTGCTGAATTTTTGAACTCAGTGTTGAAGGAAACCAACAACCTACCTATTACATCACTTGTAAGATCAACATACTACAAGATGAGAATATTGTGGGGAAAGCGAGGAAAGGATTGGACAAAAAATTTGTCATCAGTAAAGGAATTCACAGATAACTGCATGAAAGGAATTGTAGAATAAGTAGAAAAATCTCACAATTATAATGTCCTGGCTTTTGACCGTGAAAGTCACTATTTTGTGGTCCAAGAGACGGTTAATAATAGGAATTGTCGGCCACTTACTCATTTCAACGTCAACCTCCAAACATGAATTTGTGACTGTGGGAAATTTCAAACTTTTATCTGCCTTGCTCACATGCTATTGCGGCTTGTTCTCACATTAACCACGACTATACTAAGTTTATTCCTCGTGTGTATTGAGTTATAGACGTCTTCAAAGTTTACCTACAAAGTTTCATCGGTGTTTCCCAAGAAGATAGCTGGCCTCCATATTTGGATGATACTCTTTTGTATGATGAAAGGATGCGACGAAACAAAAAAGGTCGCCCGAACAATACTCGCATTAGAACTGAAATAAACACTGTTGAGAAAATAAAAAGACGATACAAAATCTGTCAACAACCATACATATACAAAAAATATTGACATCGCCTCAACAATGCAGGCTCTTCTAATTAATTTTATCCATGTATTATTATTTATAAATATTTTTAATTATATTTTTTTACTTAGTAATTTGATTGTAATTATTAAATTTTATTATTTAATAATAATATTTTTTATTTAATTGTAATTGTTAATTTATAATTATTTAAGTTTTTAAATTAATATTTTATTAATTAGTTATATAATTAAATACTTGATTAAATTATTTATAATTAATTAATAAAATTAAATAATAAAAATAATTATTATAAATAACGAGAGGATACATGCTGTAGAAAAAGTTCCACCATGACGTCATTTTAAATAGTTTGAACTCTTATTTGCGTGACATTTTAAGATTTTATTTTTAAGCGGTGGTATTGTGGAATTTTCATTTTAAAAATGTGGTATATATTGGAAAAAAAATTTAGTTAGAGAATGGATCGCGGAAGAACCGTTCATCCCTCTGTCGCTGCTGGAATCAGAAGACGAAGAGAATATCCAGAAAGTTGAAAGAAATATAGAGCATTTAATGCAGCACACCAACAAATCTGAGGCAATGATTAGAACAGACACAGTAACCAAACAAAACAAGCACGAAGAACAAGAAGCGGCGTAGGTGAAAGGAAAAAGTGGAGTGAGTTCGTCGAAAAAGGATTTCGAAAGCGGTGGGGTAAATGAGGAGAGAGAATATGAGGTTGCTGAAAAAATTGGAGTCGATAGTGCAGAAAGAAACATTAATATCGATCAGGATGGACCAACGATTGTTGGGCTTAATATGCAAACTAAGAAAGAGGAAGCCCAAGTAAATGATAAAGATGAACTTGAGCATAATGGGCTCTATAACAATCAGCCAAAGGGTGCCCTCACATCCAATAATACAAGGTTAGACAATTATAAGTACACCCCAAATATTGAGATTGGGCTGAAGTCAAAGACAACACCGATGGTCATTGGGCCAACACATGCAGGCCCAAGTAAGATCTAATAGGTTTTAGAAGCAGATCAAGGCACCGAATCCTCTGGCCAATCTAATAATCCCATCCAGGACTGTAGTCCCTTGAAAGAGAAAGTCAAGAGGTGAAACAAGAAAATCAACATCGAATCCGAAGGAAGTGACCCAAACTCACATCAACATTGTGAACGTTTATGCTCCTTGTGAAGCTAACATAAAAGTTCGGTTATGGAACGATTTGAGAACTGAAATCCTAGCAAAGAGAGACGAAAAGTGGTGTGTTGTCGGTGACTTCAATGCGGTTAGGGATATATCTGAAAGAAAAGGCAGAAGCGAAATTCTAGAATTAAGGATATGTTTAAGGTGGATTTCGAAAAAGTATACGACACAGTTGAGTGGAACTTCCTAAAGAAGTGATGGCAAAGGTGGGTTTCCATGAGAATGTTTGAAAAATTCAACGATTTTAGTGTCAGTGAAAGCAGCATTATATGCATCAATGTCTGTCCTTGCAATCTCCGAGAAGATGCAAGAATTCTCAATTGTAAGGTCGGTTTCATACCATTCTTATACTTAGGGATACCAATTGGAGCCAATCCTAGATTGTTGAAGACTTGGCAGCCGGTGCTGGAAGTAGTGAGATCAAGATTGTCTAATTGGAAACATAAACATCTTTCAATTGGAGGTAGAGTGGTAGTGTTGAAATCTGTCTTGTCAGTGATTTCTATTTACTTCTTATCCATCTTCAGAGCTCCTTCGGGTATCATCACTAAACTTGAAACTGAGAATTTTCAACTTAACTCTATTAGGCAAATGAGTGTGGAAAAAAAAAAGAGATAACATGTCCAATGGTATCGGAGATGCACATTGTTCGACATGGTGGAAAGACATTAGTAGCTTAGATTTAGGCGAATCTGTTCAGGCAGAGGCATATTCAATTAAGGAGAGCTATAAGTCATTGCGAGCGAATGAGAGGACAGATCCTAATAGATCATGGCAAGTAATTTGACATAAATTTGTTCCCTCAAAGCTGTCTTGCTTAGTGTGGAGGACGTGGCACAATAGATTTCAAACTAGAGACAATCTTATTAGAAGAGGCATAGTTGGTCAAGAGAATGTCGTATACACGAGTATTTTCTTCGAGCGTCCTTTTGCAGGTGTTTGTAATTATGTAATCAGGTGGTTCAGATTGCTAGCGGTTCTCCCTAAAGATTGTCGCGATCACTTCGATCAATTTGGAGCTCTAATTGACAGTGGCAATCATTCAGTTAACAGAGTTAGAATTATATGGTTCGCGTGCATTTGGAGCATCTGAAAAGCCTGAAACAACATTATCTTCAGGAACAAGGCTACAAGCGTGGAGCAATTATTCAAAGAGACACAAAGATTATCTTGGAACTGGTTGAGCAATAAACATAAATCAGTTACTTGCAATTCGTCTCAGTGGTCCTTGAATCCAAGACTCTTCCTTGTATAGGACTTTTAATTGCTCAAGGCTTTTGTTGTCTTAGTTGTTCCCTTCTTGAGTTACTGATCTAGCATTCCTCGTGCTAGTGCTCTTTTAAATATTCTTTTGCTTCTAAAAAAAAACACTTAAAAAGAAACAAGGGAGTAACATAGTACTGCACCTACCAAAACATAGCGTCTCCAAAAAATAACTCCTATTGAATAAAAAAAAGTAAACACTCCGATATCTTTAAATTTAGTTGAATACCGTACTTCAATCAATTTAATACTATGATTTAATGTCACAGCACTTTTTTTATTTTGTTTTACTTTTAAATAAATTAAAATTTTAACATGATATACAATTAATGTATACATTACCCAACTTAGATTCATTGATACAAAGAATTTAAATAATTTCCCCCCAAAAAAGATAGAATTTAAATAAAAAACAAACAAACATAACATAACAATCTTGAAAACTTGTTAGAGCATTTGCAATGAATGGCTGTTTGTTGATTGTTTAATTATAAGTTATGTTGTTTATTTTAATTTTTCATTAGAATTTGCTTAATTGATATTTTAGATTGTTTAAAAATAAGGAAGCCACAAGAACAGTTGCTTATGATTAAAATATTATTATTTATAAAAGAAAAAATATTTTTTTTTATATATAAAAAATTATTTTCTTTTAATATAAATAAAATAATATAAATTGGTGGGATCAATTTTAAATTGTTTATTACCATTAGAGTAAAATTAACAAAAAAATACTTATAAATCTTTTATACTGTATCTGTTTTAAAATGACTGATATTTTAACCAATAAAATTTATATTTCAAAATGATTATTATTTTTTACTTTTCAATATAATAATAATAATTATTATTTTAACTGTAACTTTTATTTTTTTTACTTTAGACACTATTTTTAATATATTAATAAGATTAATTTTATAGTAATGTAATATCACAATATTATTATATTTTTTAATTTACGTAAAAAAACCAAAATAATTTTTAAACAGAGGGAGGGAGTATGCAATATGACACTTTGGATCCAAAATATGCCCAAGCAACCTATAATAATATTTGTTTCATTGGAGATGCTTTTAAGTTTCATCGCCTTTGACGGAGTTTCCCACCGACAACAGCACAACATTTGATATAAACAAAATACAAAACCCCTAAACTCCTAAAAACACAAACAATGGCTTTGAGTTTCACACACCAACCCACGATCAAAACCATTCTCCAAACTCCATCTTCTTCCTCCATCCCCTCTTCGCCTCACTCCCTCCCCTTCCATGAAACCCGAAAATTACGGCAATCACTATCCATCCGTGCCTCGGCACCGGTGGCTGCTCCGTCCGAGGTTTCCGCAAAGGTGTCTAGGGAGTACACTGTCAAGTCAGTGAAGGCGAGACAGATCGTTGATAGTAGAGGGAATCCGACAGTGGAGGTTGATCTGGTGACTGATCAGCTTTACCGATCGGGTGTACCCAGTGGGGCTTCTACCGGAATTTACGAGGCTTTGGAGCTTAGAGATGGAGATAAAAGTGTTTATGGTGGGAAAGGTGTTCTTAATGCTGTCAGGAATATTAATGACATTTTGGCTCCAAAGCTTCTTGGTGTCGATGTTAGGTAAATGTTTTTTTTTAATGTGTTTTATGATCCTGTCTTGAATATTGTGTTAAACAACTGACATCTATGTCTTTGTGATTAACAAGGAATCAAGCCGATGTGGATGCTATTATGCTGGAAATTGATGGAACTCCTAACAAGTCAAAGCTTGGTGCTAATGCAATATTGGGAGTTTCACTGAGTGTGTGTAGAGCTGGCGCTGGAGCCAAAGGAGTGCCGTTGTACAGACATATACAAGAGATTTCAGGAACAAAGGAACTTGTCATGCCTGTACCAGCTTTTAATGTTATTAATGGGGGCAGCCATGCCGGTAATAATCTTGCTATGCAAGAGTTTATGATTCTACCCGTTGGAGCTTCTTCATTTGCTGAGGCGCTTCGTATGGGCAGTGAAGGTTAGAAACTAATGCTTTATTACTGTAATCACATTGAGAATTTTTATTTATATCAATGTTTTAAAAACTGAACTGGAGATCAAACCGATGAGACCTCCGGGTCACGGTTCAATTGGTTCAACATGTTTCATTACTGCATATTATTATAGCATATGTTTGTTGTTGTTTTTTTCAATCCCGCCCCCAACAATCTATTTTAGTGACAATCAGTTTAACTTGGTTATATATGCTAAAACAGTATATCAAGTATTAAAGGGCATAATCAAGGCAAAATATGGACAAGATGCTTGTAACGTTGGTGATGAAGGAGGATTTGCTCCCAATGTTCAGGATAATAGAGAGGGACTTGTTTTACTAATAGATGCCATTGAGAAGGCTGGTTATACCGGAAAGGTAAGACGTGTTTTCATTATTATATATGCTGTTGAAGGGTTTGAATATCCAATTGTACTTATTAGAAAATGAAAAACAATGATGCAGATTAAAATAGGTATGGATGTAGCAGCTTCAGAATTTTACACTAAGGACAAGAAATATGATTTAAACTTCAAGAAACAGCCAAATGATGGAACTCATGTTCACTCTGCTGAGAGTCTTGGTCAACTTTATCAAGACTTCGTGAAAGAGTTTCCCATTGTGTCAATTGAGGATCCTTTTGATCAAGATGATTGGAGTTCATGGGCCTCACTACTCTCTTCAGTTGATATTCAACTTGTAGGAGATGATTTGTTAGTTACAAATCCAAAGAGAATAGCTGAAGCTATTCAAAAGAAGGCTTGCAATGGTTTATTACTAAAGGTTAGCATTACTGAACATATTTTCCGTCTCTTATTATGCTAAATTGCTCATATGTCTGATAATTTTGATTTTCTTCGTTTGGTTTATAGTTGTAGTCTCTATTTGAGTGCAGGTTAACCAGATTGGCACAGTGACTGAATCTATTCAGGCTGCACTTGACTCAAAGGCTGCAGGTTGGGGCGTCATGGTAAGTCATCGGAGTGGTGAGACTGAGGATAACTTCATTGCTGATCTTTCTGTTGGATTGGCCAGTGGACAGGTTCTATTTTCTTACTCTTGTTATTCGGTGAATTTAATCTTGTTATCTAGTATAAGTAGTCTTGTGCAAGATGTTATTGCTTTCATGTTAACTATCCATGTTGTTTCATCCAGATAAAGACTGGTGCTCCATGCAGAAGCGAACGGTTGGCAAAGTATAACCAGGTAACTACAATCGCGTGTTAACTTGTTTACTCTTCAATTCGAGACTAGCCATGTTGACATTGTTCAATTTCTTTTCAGCTTCTTCGGATTGAAGAGGAACTTGGAACTGTGCGTTATGCTGGTGAAGCTTTCAGATCACCCTAGAATGAAAGGCCACTGATGTCATAAGTTATACATTGAAATCACTGAAATCATTAGTTTGTTTAATAATAAACAAATGGAACCGAGGAAAATGCTGAGTTTTGGTATAGCTGCTATTTCGGGTTTTCAAAAGATATACTTTTGATGAGTTAGTTAAGTGTTTTGAATGTGTTTTTAAATAAACGTAATTGAATGAAAGGAGTGTTGTAATGCAAGGAAGTAGTTAAAATGTAACTTAATGCAGAGACAGTTTGGTAGTTCTAAGATGTAATTCCACTTTAAAATAATTGCAAGTGAGAAACTAGGAGCAATTAATGCATTTTGTATCGGTGTAAACTTCTGATTCAATTTCTATCATTTTCCATTGTTATTCAACATTAAATTTCTTTTCAAGGTTTTTCAAATTATTAAGATTGGCTTTCAAATTGATCACTATGATAAGGGCATTGTTTGTTAAAACGACCCTACATTTTCTCAAAACAAAGAGGAGTAAACAAGTAGGAGGAAGTCTTGCATGGGCATAAAAGTTCGGACACAATTTAGGCACACTCATAAAATAAAAAGATAGAAAGTAAAAATAATTGAATAATATATGTTTTTATAATATTTAAATGATATAATACTTTTATGTGAGTGTGAGTCCAAATAATGATTTTGTATTTAGCGAGGGGGTTAGTAACCCAAAAAAATAAAAAAACTCCATAAAATATTGATGAATAGTGCTTTTTTTTTTTAATGCATAGTAAAAAAAAAAGTCTCTCACATGAGAGACCTATCAGCATAATGCATGGTAAGACGGCGTCAAAATGAGTGGTCAATTTGTTAAATAATTTCCACATCTTTTGATAGTTTCAATTTTTTATTTTTTTTTTAAATTTAAAACTAGAAACTTGAAACGAGTTTTTAATATTTGTGTTTATAAGTAATGGCCTATATAAATCAGTTTTGCTTTTTACTTTTTTTTAAGTGTTTTATTAAACTGTTTTAAAAAAATAGTATTTTTAAGAGAACAGATAACAAAGTTGTTTGATGATATAACTTTTTTTAAATTGTTTTAGAAATGAGAAAATTAAAATAAAAAAAAAAGACTTTCAGTTTGGGGTTGGGGATATCGAGTGGTGTTCAGGTTAGTGATGAAGGAATTTTTCTTGGATATTCTATTAAAAATAAATTATTTAGGGTATATAACAAACGTACCAAGACAATCATAAAATCAATAAATATTGTCATTGATGATACATCTGAAGATAAGAAAGAAGATGATGTGTCTCCTTAACAGACTGATATCCCAACAGATGTCCCAAACAAGGGTTTAACATTGAGTCTGAAAGTACAAGTTCTGAAGAAACTCCTATCAACAAGGGACCATCTATCATAATTCAAAAGGACCATTCTATTGAAAATATCATATAAAATCTGAATGAGGGAGTCATCACCAGATCCAAAGATATGATTTTCAACTCTTGCTTCATTTCCAAGATTGAGCTCAATATCAAGAAAGTACTTACTGATGAATTCTGGATTAATGCTATGAAAGAAGAGTTATGTCAATTTAAAAGAAATAATGTAAGAGACTTAGTTCCAAGACTTGAAAAGTGAATGTCATGAAGGTAGAGAAAATACAAGAAAGGGGGGGAGGGGTTGAGTTGTGTTAACAGAAAACACCCCCCTTTTAAAATTCTAAGCGCTCAAATGATAATAGCTATAAAGACAATGAAGAAAAAAGGACACAAGTATTTTATCCAAGTTCGCCGTTAACTAGGTTACTCATGTCCACCCTCACAAGGATGATTTCGCCTTATTCAAGGACTTAATTCATTATAATCAAATTGATTACACTTGCACGGGCAACCGCTGGTGACTAACACACAATGACATGTTTGGTGATCTAACTGGATATAACGTTCATTGACCCAATAGAATCTGATCCCTCAAGATCTCCTACCAGGATTTCCTTTCAATGATATCCATCAGTGGTCTCACAAGATTCTGACCTTCACTTGGTCCCCTTTAAGATATGATTATCATTGACCCAATAAAATCTGATCCTGCAAGATCTCCTATCAGGATTTCCTATAATGACCGCAACCATTATCTTCTTGAGATATGACTTTCACCAAGTCTCCCAAGGAATCAATCAAGAACAGTTGATGGTGGACACAGGCTCATCTTTAAACGTGTTACCTAAAGACGCTTTAGATCGGCTAGACTGTGAAGGTTTGGTTTTGAAGCCAAGTGATATTGTTATGAGGGCATTTGATGGGTCGAAAAGGATGGTTCATGGAGAGGTGGATCTCCCAATTAAGGTTGGTTCACAGATTTTCAACTCCACATTCTACATAATGGACATACGGCCTGCGTATTCTTGCTTTCTTGGGCGCCCATGGATCCATGGGGCAAGTGTGGTCACTTCTACTCTCCACCAGAAGTTAAAATACCCAGTTCAAGGGAAGGTTGTCACTGTTTGCGGTGAAGAAGATTTATGGTAAGCCACCTCACTTCTTTCAAGTACGTAGAAATGGATGGTGAATTCATAGAGACTCCTTGCTAGACATTTGAAGTTGTGGCCACCACCAAAATCTCCTCCGACACTCCAAAAGCCGACAAAGTTATTCCCAAGATGGTTTATCTTAAGGATGCCCGCGATGTGGTAGAAAAAGGAAACAATGAGATATAGGGTCAACTCCTTGACATCCCACTCAAGACAGATAAGTTTGGGATAAGTTTCACCTCCAAAGCTCAGAAAGAAATTAGAGGTGCTCGTACTGGAAAGTCGTCTCTCCACCTCAAGAGTCATGAAGTGAACGTTGTAGAGGATTCCGATGATGAGTGTGCTTTTGAAGACTGGATCTACCCAACAACTGAAGGGAAGCCCAACAATTGGCATGTGAAGGACTTTGTGCCTATCTCCTTCATTGAGGAGTAATCTACTTGTTTTTGCTTTTAATCAATTCAAGAACTCGTTGCCTGTAATATTTTGATATTGACTTTTAAACCATGTGCCTAGCCTGGGGCACTTTGGTTCTTTTGTCAAGGGTTTTATATTTTGTTCATCTAATCATATGATCATTCAGTACATTGGACTCTTTTGCATTCAAATATTTGTGTTCATTGTCTTTCTTTTCTTTCAAATACATTTCCAAAAGATAGCCATGTATCTTACATGAACACACACACACACACACACGCTCTTACAGGTCTACATCCACTCTGGACCCTATTGCCAACAACTCTATTATTGCCAACTATGATTTTGAATGTCCTATCAACCAAGCCGAAGGCGAAAGCGAGGAAGATTGTGACATACCAGGAGAACTAGCCAGACTTCTGTTACAAGAGGAAAAGGCTATTCAACCACATGAAGAGTCAATTGAGGTTATCAACCTGGGTACTGTGTCAAATAAGAGGGAAATCAGGATCGGTGCTAATTTGGAAAGCAGTGTCAAAAGCCGTTTGGTTCAGATGTTGCGCGATTATGTGGAAGTATTTGCTTGGTCGTATGAAGATATGCCTGGGTTGGATACCGACATTGTGGTTCATCGTCTGCCAACTAAAAAAGACTGCCCTCCTGTTAAACAAAAAGTTCGTCGCATGAGACCTGACATGTCTGAAAAGATCAAAGCCGAAGTAATGAAACAGTTTGATGCAGGATTCCTAGCTGTAACATCCTATCCTCAATGGGTGGCTAATATAGTGCCAGTGCCAAAGAAAGACGGGAAAGTTCGCATGTGCGTAGACTATAGGGATCTGAATAGGGCAAGCCCCAAGGATGATTTCCCTCTACCACACATTGACGTCTTAGTCGATAATACCGCTCAGCATAAAGTCTTCTCATTCATGGACGGCTTCTGGGGCTATAATCAAATAAATATGGCTCCCGAATATATGGAAAAAACTACTTTCGTTACACAATGGGGCACTTTCTGCTACAAGGTTATGCCGTTCGGATTAAAGAATGCAGGGGAAACATATCAAAGGGATATGATGGCTTTATTTCATGACATGATTCATCATGAGATATAGGTATATGTGGATGATATGATCGCCAGATCACAAACCAAAGAAGAACATCTCGGTCACCTGCACAAACTATTCGAGAGACTGAAGAAATATAAACTGAGGTTAAACCCTAACAAGTGAACATTTAGAGTACGCTCTGGAAAGCTTCTAGGATTTGTTGTTAGCAATAAAGGCATTGAAGTTGATCCCGCCAAGATAAAGGCCATCCAAGAAATGCCAATCCCTCATTCTGAAAAAGAAATCAGAGGATTCTTGGGTCGTCTCAATTACATTGCCCGTTTCATATCACACTTAACTACTACCTGTGAGCCACTCTTCAAACTCTTGAAGAAAGATCAGGTAGTCAAATGGAACGATGAATGCCAGATTGCCTTTGACAAGATCAAGGAATACCTGCAAGAACCTTCTATTCTCATGCCCCCGGTTGAAGGAAGACCGTTGATCATGTACTTGACGGTACTAGAGAGTTTTATGGGGTGTGTTTTGGGCCAACATGACGAGTCTGGCCGAAAAGAGCATGCAATTTACTACCTAAGCAAAAAGTTTACCGACTGTGAAACCAGATATTCACTGCTCGAGAAAACTTGTTATTCTTTAGAGTGGGATGCTCGCCGGCTAAGGCAGTACATGTTGACTCATACCACTTTGTTGATTTCTAATATGGATCTGATTAAGTACATCTTCGAAAAACCGGCCCTTTCCGGACGAATAGCCAGATGGAAAATGATCTTGATTGAGTACGACATTCAATACACAAATAAAAAAGCCATCAAAGGAAGTGTACTAGCAGATCATTTGGCCCATCAAGCTGTGGATGATTATCAGTCAATGAACTTCGACTTCCCTGACGAGAATATTATGTTGGTAACTGACTGTGCAAAACCTAGACCGTATGACGGACCTGAACAAGGATCCCTATGGACTATGGTATTCGATGGGGCTTCCAACGCCTTAGGTAAAATAATTGGTGTTGTGATCATCTCTCCTGAAGGTTTCCACACTCCTTTTTCCGCCAGACTATGCTTCGATTGTACAAATAATATGGCTGAGTATGAAGCATGCATCTTAGGTCTAAGGGCTGCTATTGACTTAAGGATCAAGCATTTGGATGTGTTTGGAGATTCCGCTTTTGTGATCAACCAAGTAAAAGGAGATTGGGACACTAAACACCCTAATATTATCCCTTACAATTGAAATCACGTTCGAGCACTTCCCTAGAGAAGAAAACCAGTTGGCTGACGCTCTAGCAACCATGTCCTCAATGTTCAAAGTCAGATGGGACAACGAAGCTCCTATGATTACAATTGAAAGATTTGATGAACCTGCACTTTGCTATGAGCTTGACACTGATGCGGAAAAGCCATGGTACCATGAGGTAATGAGATACCTTGAAGCGCAAGAGTATCCAGAGGGAGCATCTATCAATGACAAAAAGTTCTTACGAAGATTTTCAGCCAAATTCTTCCTAAGTAACGGGATATTGTACAAGCACAACCATGATTCGACTCTACTCCGATGTATGGATAAGAGGGAGGTAGAGGAAATCATGGAAGACATGCACAATGGCCTTTTCGGTACTCACTCAAGTGGACATACAATGGCTAAGAAAATCTTAAGAGCTGGCTACTATTGGTCAACGATGGAGACCGATTGCCATCAACATTCAAGAACTTGCCACAAATGCCAAATTTACGCTGACAAGGTCCATGTACCTCCAATCCCTCTGAATGTCATGACCACTCCATGGCCATTTGCAATGTGGGGTATTGACATGATCGGAGAGATCAAGCCCACAACTTCGAACGGACACTGCTTCATTCTTGTTGCTATCGACTATTTCACCAAATGGGTCGAAACCGCCTCATTTGCCTCAGTCACCAAGAGCGTGGTAGCCAGATTCATCAGACACAATCTTATTTTTCGTTATGGTATCCCTGAAAGGATAATCACTGACAACGGGACTAACCTCAACAATGCCATGATCAGGGAATTGTGCACTCAATTTAAGATCAAGCATCACAATTCTTCTCCGTATAGACCAAAAATGAATGGTGTAGTCGAAGCAGCCAACAAAAATATAAAGAAGATTGTGCAGAAAATGGTAGTGACCTATAAAGATTGGCATGAGATGCTACCATTTGCTCTACATGGTTACCATACTTCAGCTAGAACATAAACTGGGGCAACTCCCTTCTCTCTAGTTTATGGCATGGAAGCCGTTTGGCTAGTGGAAGTTCAAATTCCCTCGTTGAGGATTATGATTGAGGCAGGCCTAAGCAAAGACGAATGGATTCAAACGAGATTGGATCAGCTGAACTTGATCGATGAAAAACGATTAGCTGCTATTTGCCATGGTCAGACGTATCAAAAACGGATGATCAAATCTTTCAACAAAAAGGTCAAGCCTCGAGTATATCAAGTTGGTAACCTGGTGATAAAACGCATCATTTTACCACAAGGTGACCCCAGAGGAAAATGGACTCCCACCTATGAAGGGTCGTTTGTTGTCAAGAGAGTTTTCTCTGGCAGTGCCATGATACTGACCACCATGGATGGTGAAGATTTCGCACATCCTATAAACGCGGACATAGTTAAAAAATACTATGCGTAAGAGACCCGTTAGGTTGACACACCTAAGAAGAAAGGGGCATCCCGGCAAACCAAAAGGTTTGGGCAAAAATCAGGGATACATACAAAAGATTGTACACCCGACAAGTTGAAAACCCGAAAAGGCAACTTGGGCAAAAAAGGGTATCCTGGTGGACCGAAAACCCGAAAGGGCAGTTCAGGCAAAAATTAAGGATTAAAAGCGTACGACTATGTCCCGTGAAATCAACACGGTCAATACTATCACCAAGGTCCAAGTTCAAATGGTCCAGGATCAATCCAATCAACTTCGATCAACGACAAGGGACGTTCAAAGACATTGGGGCAATAGTAGAGCTGAAAGGCAATGAGATCATTTCACATGGCTATTTGTTTTTAATTCTCAATTTTTTTTCTTTTCGGCGATTTCCTCTTACTAGGATTTCCGTCTCTATGTACAAAAACGCATATTCATGGGCAAAATATCAATATAAATACACTTTGAAGTGCAAAATTGTCTATCTCTGTTTTGAATGGAAATTTGTCCGATGACTAAAATTGAATGAACATATGCATATGAACTTAATTAAAGCTATTTGGCACATGTGTCCTGCCAAGAAGCAGCCTCAACAAGGCACAATGCACAACAGCAGTAAGCATCCCTTTAATGTATGTGAAATAGTCCCACAGAATTATCTCACCATCATTATCCCCACCAGGGCGTTGGCAATAAACCTTTCCCCAGCGGAGTTGCCCACAAAATATCCTTGCACGGGATGATCCTTGGCCAGAGTCTCAATCTCTTGACAACTTTTTTCCCAGCTAAAGCCTAGGAGATCTCTTCCTAAAGGGAATCCACCTCCTCAACAGATTTTATTCCCTACAGAGTTATCTCATCATCATTATCCCTATAGGGACAACCCCAATGCAACCTTTCCCCAGCGGAGTTGCCTACAAAAATTTTCTTCACATAGGATAAACCCCCTGCCAGGGTCCCAATCTCTCGGCAACTTTCTCTAGCTAAGTCAATTTCTACAAAATTGAAACCTAGGGGTTTCTTCCTAAAGGGAATCCACCTCCTCAGCAGAGTTTATTTCCCCAACAAAATTATTTCCCCGGGCCAAGTGCAAATTCCTCAACATACAAGACACCCCGAATTCCCCAGTCAAGTAAGCACTCCCCGGTGATCCCATCATCCCCAGATGATCCCATCATTCCCAGCAGAGTATATATCCCAACCGGGGTTTTTATCCCTAGTAGAGTATATCTTCCAACCAAGATTTTATTCTCCAAGCTGAGTCCATCCTCCCCAGCTGAATAAACACTCCCCACTGAGTCCATCTTCCCCAGCGGAGTATATCTTCCAACCAAGATTCTATTCCCCAGCGGAGTACAAATCCCTCAACGGAACCCAAATTCCCCATTTGAGTCTGAATCACCCAGCTGAGTATATCCTCCCTAAGCTAAGTCTGCCTTACATGACTGAGTCTATACTCTCCAGTTATAATTTCCCCTTCAAATGACTGCAAATCACAGGGCCACAACCCCTAATCCCTGGTAAAGTCTTCAACAAAGCCTTTATTATTACCAAGAAATGCTATAAATCCTGGATCCGACCAAATATTAGCATAATTTTCAAGTTATACTAAAGCCTGGACCCGACCAGATAACAATTTGACTTCTTCAATTTCTGAAGCCTGGACTCGACCAGATAATAGTACAACTTTCCAAAAGACCATAAAGCCTAGACCCGACCAGATAACAGTCTTCAAGAAGTTACTGTGAAGCCTGGATCCGACCAGATAACAATTAATTCACCCTTACCTCCAACAAGTTACTATGAAGCCTGGATCCGACCAGATAACAGTTAACCTCCACATCCCCAGCAAGTTGTTATGAAACCTGGACCCGACCAGATGACTATTCAATTTCAAGGAATTTTCTACAAAACTTGGATCCGACCAGATAATAATTAATTCATCTCTTCCCCCAGTAAGTTGCCATGAAACCTGGACCCGACCAGATAGCAACCGACTACTTCATCCTCAGCAACTGTGAAGCCTGGATTCGACCAGATAACAACTGATCTTTGAGTGATGTTCCCCAACAAAAGCATCTCTTCAATAGAATTTCAAGATATGCATATTCTTCATTACCAACAGGAAATCAAGGATTCAAACTTCGAAGATTTCCTCAGCAGTAGTCAGGGATTTATTTTCCCGGACAAAAACACACATTTCACATTCATACATCATAGCATGTACATAACAATGCATTTAGCATGATACCACATCTGGTAAGCATCATGCAAGCATCTGCATTTTTCTAACCCCCTTTCTCACAGGTAAAACAGCAAGTCTAGTATGGATCAACAGGAGATTTATGCTGATACTTCTTCCAAGAGTTTACCAACATTCCTCCAAATGGCATCTATAAGCCCATTCACCATCCATCTCCGAGTGCAAATTTCTGGGCACTCTAGTGTTCAAACATCTTTCACCATCAAGTCACGAATGCCGGATCTTCCAATCTAACTCTTCAGGTTCAAGAAGTTCGAACAGGGGCAGCTGTTGCACCCCAAAATTTGCCCTCTCATTTCTCAAGGGATCACCCTGGATCCTCAGGTTCGCTTTCATCAAGTCCCCAGGCCTTGAATTAACAATTTTTCCAAGCAAACCATTCATAAGGGCAAAATGGTCATTTGCACGCTGAAGAAGTCTGACTTTGACTTTTGGATCAAAACCAAATCTCAAAAATCATATTTCATCAAGACATGTTGGAATATGAAGTTTGCTTCATCAAGAGTTTCAAAAGTCAAATTTTACTTTGGAAGAATCAAATTCTAAATACTTAGAAATTTTCCAAGTATTTAAGAAATATGACAATTTCAGAACTTCTGAGTTAGTGTTCACAGTCAGCAAATTCTGGATGTTCTCAAGACAGAGTTTGGTCAGAACTTCTGAGCCAGTGTTCACAAAAGTCCAGTCAGAGTTTGCAAGGTTAAAACAAAGAAGGTAACAAAGCATGCTGTAAGTATACTGGAAGTGCTGAAGGATCCCTCAGAACATTCTGAAGTCAAAAGATAAGAGGATCAAAACATCAGGTGCTACACTGAAGTATAACTTCTAAATCCAGAGTCAAGCAAGGATCCAGAGTTTCACATGGGAACCCATTTAATGCTCACAACCACCTCTGAGTCTTTATCCAAGGGATTCACACCACGTGTACCCCTACTGCCTTGGGAAGACAAATTTGTGTGCAAAAGTATGCTAGACCCACGCGCTGTCTCTACTTTTCATTAATTCACGCTGCCAGATCCAGCTGAGGCGCTGTTAACCATCCAACTTGAATACGTTGAACCCCACTTGTTTAAGCTTACTTCAAGAGTAAGTCAGTGTGATGCGGTGGGAGAACTGACTTGAGGTTTTGCGTTTGTGTTCGCAAATGTTTCGGTTTAGCAAGAGTCGCCACCGACTTTTACTTTATCCAAAAGGAAAGGTAAAAAAGCACAGGAAAGACCTTTGAGATTATTTTTGGGTTCAGGGGGTAGATTATGAAAAGGGAAGGTGATAGCACCCTTTTCATCCATAGTTTTCCATGGGCTCTTAGTTACTTGTTTTAGATCACTTGCTTTTGCTTTTTCAATTGTTTGAAATGGTACTTTTTGTGTGTGTGGTTTTGAAAGTATTTTGAAAAGAGGCCTTCGTTTAGGAAACCTTTGTAATGATTCTTGTGTGAATGTATACAAAGGTGTTTTGTCTTTTGAAAAATGTTTCAATGTTTGAAAGTTTGTTTGGAAAATATTTTGAAATTGTGTATGTGTTTTTGAAAATAGCAAGGATGGTTTGAAAGAGATCAAGTAACTAGGAGTTATCTACCCTACTCAAAAGTCTTTCCTACACATTTTTAACCCTTTGACATTGTTGTTTTACCATTGCATTTGGTAAACAACCCTATCTTTGGATATTAAACGGGACGGGCGTGGGTCATCGTATGACCATGATAGCAATGGTGCAAAGTATCTTAGCAAGTTTTAGGGACTAAGATCATTTGTTTTTAGGCAACCTTGTCTAGCGTCATCGAGGGACTATGATATTTTTGTTTTGCCAAGATACCTAGCATGCATACCATGGCCATTTTAAGGCAACAAAGTGGATGAAACCCTAGGGGTGCTTGTGTGCAAGGTGTTGTCATTTTTCATGCATTTTTGTCTTGTATTTAGTCATGCTATTTGTTTGCTTTTTGGTCTTTACATACAAAACTCTAGTTTACTATCATGGTATATGAAAGCAATAAAATGCATAAAGTAAATCTAGACTATTACAACAATATTATGGGGAAGGGGATACAAGTTTTGAATAGGGGGATATTGCACAAAATAAAATCCTAAAACTATTACAACCAAATTGAATTCTTGCACAAATAAATAAATAAACAAGTATTTAAATATGCAATTAAAATGTAAATATGCAAGAAAATGTTTTTGTATTAATTTTATGCATGAGAAAATAAATTTATTTATGTCTTAAAAATAAGAAAATAAAATGATTATTTTTGAAAGGGTGAAAACCCTAATTTTTTGTTTAAAAGAAAATATATATTCTATTATTATTTATTTCATTTATATACAAGAAAATAAATAAAAATATATACAAAAATGTTAAAAAATAAAATATGTGAGAAAATAATATTTGAAGTGTATAAATAATAAAAGTAAAAATATGTGATATTTTTATATTATTTACAAGTTTATTCAAGAAAATAAATTATATTTAACCTAATAAACTATTTTTTGTCATAAAAAATAATAAAAATAATAAAATAAAATGTAAAGATTAAGAAAATATTTTTTGGGATTTTTCAATGTTTAGAAAAAATAAATAAAGTCAGAAAATAAAAAGGAAATGAAAAATATGCAAAAATATAGAAAATGGGCCAAGGGGGTGCAAAAGTAAAAGGGGTGGTGTGAAAAGAAGAAACAACAAGCCCAAGCCCACTGCACTTCATCCCTGACCTCTGGACAGAACCAAATGCGCGTTTGCCTTCAACCTGTATCTCTCACATACGTGCACAAAAACGAAATCTTGCAACATGAAACTTGTAGCATTTTTAGTCACGATTTCAATGATATAAAAAACTTGACCTAACTCTCAAAGATCAGAGAGAATTTTAATGCCCCTAATTTCTGACCTAAATTTTTTAGCAACTTCAACTATCAAATACTCCTAGCTCAGTCAATATAAATGGAAGCTATGCATATGTACAACTCAAGCAACTTAAAGACTACATTTTTGCTTCACAAACCTAAGCCTAATGATGCCTAAATAGAGAGATAGAAACTTGACAAATACCTTGTTCAGTTGAGTTTGAATATTGCAATGTAGGGACTTTGAGTGAGGCCTGAAGGTCGTGTAAGCTTGCTTGAAGTTCCCTCAACCTTTCCCAATGCTCAGCTTGCTTTGAAGTGGCCTGAATCTCCTTGTAGAAGTCAGCCTGCAAACTCAGAAAATGAAAATGGTGAAGTGTGAAAATGAGCTCACAGTTGCTGGACAGGGACTTGGATAGTTTAGGTGTGATGTAGGGAATGTGTTTGAAGGGTTGAAAGAGGAAACACACGAGCCAATTTCAAAATGGCCTGAGTTCTGCAGATGATGCCCTGTTTGGGCAGGAACTTGGTGTTTTTGTGTTTTAGGGTGTTTGAGAGGTTGGCAATTCGTGTATTTTGCTTGCTACAATATTCTGAACTTGTTTGAAATGATACCCAGTATTGGTTTTATCAAATACAAGTGTTATGTGAGCTTTTGCAAGTTGGCTTGTTTTTGAAGAAAAAGGTGAGATGACAAAGGCAAAGGCTTGTACAGGCTAGCTCAAGGTCTGCATAGGGTTGGTGAACTTTTTCTGATGTTTATGGATCTTGTTTGCACAAAGATATTAGGTCCATGGCTCAAGATAAACAAAATTGCAAAAAGCATGCTTTATCAAAGTAGCATTGTAACCTTTAAGCCATTTTTGGAATAATTCCTTGTGCAATGCTCCAAAGCTCAGAACAAAGCCATTTTCAAATGTATTTGCATTAAATTAAGGAGTTTAGAAAGGATTAGAACCTGTAAACCAAGTACAGGCATGCTTAGAACAGATTTGCAAGTTGTATCAATGTGAAAAATGCCATGGACAAAAGTGAGAAATTGCCATTTTCATTCCTTCGATTCTCCCTAACCATAAATGATCTTAGAAAGTTCTTGGACATTTTGGAAAGCTTGTAACATGATATACAATCCATATTTGAAATGAATTTTGATATTACACTTGGAACTAGGTGAAAAGTTGTCATGAAGTTAGTTCAAAAATCTGCCTAAACTAGGGCAAAATTTCACTAAGTTAAAAAGTTTTTGGACCCCTATTCACAAAATCATAACTTGAGATCCAAGCATATTTTGTGAAAACTTGGTGAATAAAAGTTGTAGATTTTGTGTATGACTACAACTTTCATTTTGGAAGTTTTCTTTGTATCCAATTGCATCATGGTGAAAAAGTTGGACAAAGTTAGGAAAAAATAAGAAATTTTCATAACTTAGAAAAATTCTAAGTTATGAAATTTTTTCAAACATAAACCCTAATTTTGAAATTTAAGTTTCTTGGTGAACAAGTTTCATGTTTTGACACATCTTTATGAAATATGACCCTTGGCACTTGATTTTGACCAAAAAGTCAAAGTTTGACTTTTCAGTGTACAGTTGATTTTTGATCAGTTGACTGGAAAATTCATCTGTCAATTCAATGCATTTGAGATCTTTTGAATCTTGTGATTAGGTCAAGATGATGCCATTGAGTCCTTGAAACCATGATTGAACCCAATTTTCCATTGGCTAGGTTAAAAATCAGAAATTGCCCTTCTACAGTCAAAACCCTAAAAATGACCATTTTGCCCTTTTGAAGATATGATCAAATTTCTTGAGGAGTTGTGGTCCAAACTTGATCAAATGGTTCATATGAGTCTATAATATTGATGTGGATAAAAAATGATGAGGTTTGACTGTAAATTGGCCATGGTTGACTTTTTCCCCAATACAGCTGATTGTTAGGTCAACTGTCCAATTGACTGGGCAAAAATTTGATTCAAGGCTTGAAACTTGGTATGAGCAATCTTAGGAGTCCAACATGAAGTATGAAAGTCGTATGAGGCATTGAAAGTCCAAAAATCCATGCCCAAACTCAAACCCTAATTTCAAGTCAACATTGCAAGGAGATGTCTTGAGCTGAGCAAACCCTAATCCTGTCTGGAGTCCAAGCAGCCTTGTAAGGAAAATCTTGATAAAATGAGAGGGAAAATTTTTGGGGTACAACAGTCAGTATCTAGCACATGTTGTTGGCACCACTTGACCGCCCCAACTGCAAAACTTTTCCTATAAATAGAACATCATTGGCCATTGAGAAAAGTCCAGAAAAATTTGTAAAACCTAGAGAGAAAAATTTGTGGAAGAGGTGAGAGAATTGAGAAAGAAAGCTTTGAATCACTGCAAAATTCCAAGAACCCAGGAACTATAAACACAAGAATACCAAAAATCTTAGCATTTATTCCTCATATTCAAACTCCATTTTTCCTCAAGTGTTCTTGATTAAAGCTATCCCAAAATTCTGTAATCAAACAGTAACATATTCTCCTCCAAAATCCGTTTGAAAAGGATCAGAACTTCACCCTTTGGACTGTTCCAGAAATTACAAATTCCTATCCTGCTGAGTACGTGAAGAAGCTACTCAGAACGTCACCAGAATTCAAGAACACCCTCCAGTTCACAGAATCCTTTCCAACAGCAAGGTAAGTTTTTTGCTGACCCTCATCATAACTGATTAAGCATTGCCAGATTTTGCATATTTAGCGCAATATAGATATTCTGATCCTGATGATGTACATATTCTGAAAATTCCTGCGTTTGCTTGCCTAAGTAAAAGAAATCCCAGTTCAGAGTTTCATAAAGAAATTAGGACTCAGAATTAGAATTAGCCAATACATGCTGCTTCTGATTCATGCTTCTGATATTTCATGAAATTTGTCATAACTATTATGCATGCAACTTCTGTTCTGTAAATGACTAAGCTGCAGATGTTCTGACTGGCATGGAGAGAGGAAAAGTTCTGACAGTTGCGTCAGAACTTCTGAAAACTTCTGAGTTCTCAGAAGATCCAGAACTTCTGAACTTCCATATTTTGCTAACATGTTTCTGTTTGTGCAGCAAGTCAGAGTCAGAACTTCTAACCTCTTCTATTTTCAGTATTTTGCGCTGATTATGTTTTCTTTATTTTTTTACTTTTGTTTTTTTATTTTATTTTTTGCCATCATTTTATTATTAACCAAAAATACCAAAAATATTTTATATTTGCATGTTATATGTTCTTTTAACATAAAAACCCAAAAAAAAAATATTTTCTTAAACAAAGGTTATTTTTCTAAATAGACAAACTTTTTACATTTCCTGTACATTCTTATCTATTTCAATATGGTTGTAATAGTAACCTAGAATTTTAACTTGCAACCCCCATTCATAAATATGTACCCCCATCCCCTTAAATATTGTAATAGTGTAGGACTTTACATTTCTGCACTGTTATTGCTTTCAATATATGCTAGTAATTAGGGTGTATGACGAGATATGAAAATTGACAAATAGATCACCCTAATCAAGACAAATTATGCATGCAATCAAACACACTCGCACATTTACACCCTTAGGGTAATTCCACTTGTTGCCTTACAAAAATGGCCATGTTATGCATGTGGGGTGTCTTAGCACAAACGAATCGAAAAAAGATCATAGTCCCTCGATGACGCTATCAAAGTTTCCTTTCAAAATGATCTTAGTCCCTAAAAGAAAAGTGCTAAGTCATCTCGCAACATTTCTATCATGGTCATACGATGATCCAACGCTCTTCCCTTCACATCCAACGATGGAGCTTCTTACCAAATCAATGGTAAGATAGCAACATCTAAAGGAGGAGGAAAAACACATCTAAAACCTTTGGAGTAGGTAGATTACTTTTAGTTACTTGCTCAATTTCAAAACAAATATCCTTGCTATTTTTGAAACAATCACATACACTTTCCAAACATCTTTCCAAAACATGAAATATTTTCTAAAGCTCAACACTTTGTATACGTTCTTACGAACAAGAACTATTACAAAGTTTGCCTAAACGATGACACCTTTTCAAAATAGTTTCAAAACCATACAAAAGCACAATTTTCAAACAAAAGCAAGTGATCTAGCGAGTAACTAAGAGCCCATGGAAAACCATGGATGGAAAGGGTGCTAATACCTTCCCTTTTCATAATCTACCCCCCGAACTCAAGAAAACATCTCGAAAGGTCTTTCCTGTGCTTTTTCACCTTTCTTTATTGGATAAAAGAAAAGTCAGTGGCGACTCTTGCTAAACCCCAACATTTGCGAGCACAAACGCAAAACACCTCAAGTCAGTTCTCCCACCGTATCACACATTTGCATAAAGACAAGTTGCATCGGGTGTTGCATTCTGTGTTACATTCTGAGTAGTTGCGTGGTTGAATTGATTATGCTTATGTTGCTAAAATCTGAGAAGCGGTGAATATGTATGAACTGATTCTAACGTTTTACTTATCATACATTCTATTATATTGTTCGATATCTCACCATTCTGTTTGAATGTTACCCCTATGTTGGTAACGTGCAGGTAATCCAGAGTGAAGGCGATTTACCTTCAGTAGTTTGAGTTGGGGTCATTGCTCTGATACGTAACACTCGGGGGGATGAGCGCTTGCTATTTTATTATTGTTATTATTTCAGTTGATTGAACTTTAAATGGTTGTTCGTTAAATAATTGTTATCTGAAGTTGTTTTAGTTGTAAAGTTATCATTAAAATCTCAAGGCCAGATGTAGAAACACTTCTTGTTCTTACAATCTCCCCCTTTTTGATGATGACAAAACCATGTATTTTGATAGAATAATTTATACAGGGTAATCACCATAACCGACAAATTTAGAGTTAAGCTCACAGCTCCCCAAGAATTTGTTAAACCCAAAATTTCATTTAAGCTTGTTCAGAGTCTCCCCTTGAGCCCAAGACTCTCAAAATAAATTTTGAGTGTTCTGAACATAGAATAGAGAAGTAGCACTTCCCTGTAGCAACTCATCAAAGTCTGACTAGAACACCTGGTCTTCATCTCAGAACCTGGTTTCTATCAACACTTGATGAAGAACCAAAACTTGATTTGAGCCTGATTAAATAATGCCACACATCATGTATCAGCGCTTATGTTCCATGATTATAATATCACAACCAAAATACTATACTTCTCAAGCACCCGCATTTAATCTGATATATTCCATTGTATCGGATATTTAGACAATTCCTAACTTCTGAATAGAGCGGACATTATTGAAGCACACGTATTAGAGTATAACTTCTAAGTGGCATCTCTGTATGAGAGACAGATGTTGACGTGTCTTCCTTTCAAGAGAGCATAATTTCTGAGCTTTAAGTCTGAATTTCATACTTTCATAAAGTTAACAACTTTTGAACACTATGATATCAAGCAAGATCACCTTACTTTCAGTAAGTTTATAACTTCTGAATTGTGTTTGGTGCATCTGTTTGAATATACATATATTCACAAAGTGTACAACATCTTCTGTATAAAATTAGAGTTGATTTCATCCATAAGGTTTTCAACCTTTGCCTCAGGATCTTCATCTTCAACATGTCTTAGAATACTTGGCGAACGTTTTTAGAGTTTTCGGATTGAAAACATAAAACAAAAAGTTAGTAGCAACAACATTTTTATATTTTTTGAGTTTAATACTCTGAGAATAAACAATATCAAAATCATTTTACTTTCTCCCCCCTTTGTCAGAAATCAAAAAGGTAAAAAAGGGTTATAAAAATACCAAAATAGCAGTTGAAGGAAATATGTGATAGAATACAAATCACATAGATTAATTGTAAAATTAGAAAGGTAATAAGGATAGAGAAAATTTAAACCAAGAAGATAATTAATACGGGAAGCATAATTCATTGATTGAAAGAAAATTAATACAGACTCAATGAAGCAACTAGAGCAAACAACCATTAGGAAACTTAAACACTCAGCAGACATCATTCAACCCTTAAAGACTTCAAATTTTTTCTTCACAAGACCATTTGCAGGACCATTCTTCCGGATAATGTTAACAATTCCTTCTTTAAAGAAGATTTCAGAAATAAATCTTCCAAAAGGTATGAAGCATTTGACTGCATTTCTGGAGATAGTGATGGCACTTTGCAGAAAGTTGAAGATAATCTGTGGCAAGTTTATTTGGATATCATTGACCAACAGTAAAAGGAAAATTCGATCTTCATAAGACATCATATTTGTGTCAACACTTGTGGGACGAAAATTGGTTAAAAGAAACTTGAATCAACTTTTTGAAATGGGAAGGAGAGACTCAGGATTATTAGACTCGTAGCTTGATGTTGAGTTATGGAGAGTAGCAAGCTTATCATCAAGATGATATAGACTCGTGATATGTTCAACAGTAAGACCAACATTTTCACAACCAGTTGCAAGAACAATTGAAAAAGGAGTGATGGTTATGGGAACACTGAAGACACAGGAGGAAATGGAACAACCTTCACTTTCAACAAGGGCATGTTTCTAGAAGTCTTTGACAAGGCTTGAGTAGACAAGTTTATATAACATGGTAAAGTAGTTTGTCCATTCTTAAAAGTAAATAACCCAGAAGAAACTGCAAGAAATCTGACTGTCACTGATGTGAGAGATCTTGATATGTTCTTCAGTTATGACTTCAAGAAGACTTTCATCTCCAAGGAAGGTAACTAGAGACATGATGAAATAAGCATGCAATATTTTGAGAAAAGGAGGTGATCAATATTTCAAGGAAGGAGGTGAATATATATATATATATATATATATATATATATATATATATATATATATATATATATATATATATATATATATATATATATATATATATATATATATATATATATATATATATATATATATATATATATATATATATATATATATATATATATATATATATATATATATATATATATATATATATAGAAGACGTGACTAACTTGGACAAATGACAAAGGTAGAGAGGCGTGTCACGAATAAGATATGAGGTGACAACTTAGGACAAAATACTTAATGATAATGTCAGGAAAGAGTGATGCGGGTTTAGAGGATTATTCTGACATTTAGTGGAGCAAAAAGATTTCTACCTATTCCCTAGAAATGACTTATTACTTAAGGTGTTAGACTGAAACTAATATTTGGAAAAGATAACAGATTCTAGTTAAACTAAGGGTTCTTTACTTATATAGAAACTAGTTTGTTAAAGAGGGTTCCTTTTAGCAGTAGTGAGAAGAAATTTTTATTTGTTTTATTAAGAACATATATTAGACCGGACACAAGTTTTTATCTGAAGAAGAAAATACATTTATCATAGAGGAACAAGACGAGACATGATTGAATACAAAAGTCCTAATACAACATATTCCTGAAAAGATAGAAATTCCAAAAGAGCTAAATTTCAAGAACTTCGCATCTTTCTTCTTCAAGAACATCGTCGGAACCATTTAGATGAATTGCTTCAACAATCCCGGCTTGAGAGAGGAGAGTGGGGAGAACTCTTCCAAAAGGGATAAAAGATGGGTGATACTTTCTAGACACGGAAACTGACCCCCTAATATAGTTGAAAATGGTTTGAGGAAGGTCGATTCTAACATGATGAACAAGAAGGTAGATTAAAATTATATCTGAAAAGAATAGATAGTCCAAACTAACTCCTCTAGGTTGAAAGTTTGTTAGCAGAATCTGAAACCAAACTTTAGCGGTGGGAAGAAGATTTATAGGATTGTTTGGCTTATATCCTTCAGAGGTGTTATGAATGGTGTTGAGTCTTTCAGCGAAGGAGAGAGGATGTTGAAAATATTCCACTGTGGTTACGGTTTGAGGACACCTGATTGCAGTAGAAATTAATATTGGAGTGATGGTAATGTTATTACCAAAGAAGGTTGAGTGGATATAGTCACCATCGACAGAGGCGTACAACCAAAATTCCTCTACAAGATAAGGGTAGGCGGGTCCATGAAGCATGGCAAAGTAGTTAGACTAACCATGCCATATGATGCTTTGGTTAAGACCAAGTTCATCATATCTTACCTTGGGAACATTGGGGTGAAGTTCTCAAATAACTTCAAGGAGTTCCTCAAAACTATGAAAGGTTTTTGAAGTCATTTAGCAAAGGATAGGATATTAGAGAGATGGGAAAATACTGATCGAAATACTTTTCAAAGATGCTTTAAATGGATGGAGGAGAGTGAAATAGTAAGGGTTAGAAATATGAGCAGATAGCCGAAAATATGGAGACTGATAACACAATGAGTGAATACTTGAGTGGAAGGATGTACAAATACCTAGAGAGAGAATAGATGTAGACACTAGAATTTTATGAGGGAGGTTACTAAAAGTGTTAGATTATTTAATAGGTTACTTAATATTTGTTAATAACTCTTTTTAGTTTTTCAAATTTTATGAATTATAATTGCTTCAGTCAGGGTTAAGAAAATTCTATTAGAGAAACTAATACTACAAGATGAAGTAAGATGATTGGAATTTGATAACTGAAATAAAAGAACATTCCTGAACAAGATAGCTTCTAACTGGTAGAAGTATCTAGCAGTACTTTGTTAGAAAGCATGTAGATAATAACTTGGGATTTTCTTGTGACGAGTTTACCTTTATTTGAGCTTGATTCTAATTAATCCTCTTGTTGTATTCCTCTTGTATATCCAGATTCCATTCTTTGTCCTGAGATGCCTTTTTCTGATCTCTTTGCTTCTTGGACTTTCAACAACAACTTCATTATATTTGGATGGTTCCCTGTAATTGCAGTCTTCTTATCTTGCTTTGATCTTCATATGAACACTCCAAGACATTTTATCTGAAGAACGGGCTTGAATCTTCATGTCTTGCTTACTTCCTTTGAGCATATATCTTTGAGTAGATATGCCTTCTTCAGAGCTTGAAAATAAGAAACTTATTAATGAACTTATTTTAACTTCTTCACTTCTTGTTCTTAAGTAGCCGCTTTACTTTATTTAGATTCTGATAGTAGTTTCCATATACTTTAGAGATGTTCTAATTTGATGTGCTCCTTGGTGGTTGGCATTTTCTCCTATGGACTTCCAATTCTTCTGTGCAACACTTCTTTAAAGCTTTCAGGAGACTCTTCCATATGATTTCTTAAGAACATATATTTGAGAAGCTTTGGTCTTATTAGAGTTCTTGGTGGATCTTCCAGATATGACATTGATTGGATCCATTTCAGCTTACAACAGTTGTTTGAAAGACAACTTCAGTTGATGATCTGGAGTGATGATTGTTGACCTTTCCTTCTGATGGAAAAATTATGTTGAATTAGAAGATGAATTCCATTTCCATCAGGTACTTGAGCCTTCAGAATCTAGATAACTTGTTTCAGGGACTCTGTCTTCATATCTATGATTCTTGCCCAGAGTTTTAAATCCTCTACAGAATGGGTTTTGAATCAGAAAAGCTTTCGATCATTTGAGTAGAAGGCAGCTATATAATTTTCTCTAATTGGATCTCTCTACATGATTAAGTGTTTGATTCTTAAATCAATGACAAATTCGGGCTCTGATACCAATTGAAGGTAGAGAAAACACAAGAAAGGGGAGTTTGAATTACGTTAATAGAAAACATCCCCCTTTTGAAATTCTAAGTGCTCAAATGATAATATACACAAAGACAATGAAAAGAAAAATACACAAGTATTTAATCCAGGTTTGTTGTTAAATAGCTTACTGTTGTCCACCCTCGCAAGGATGATTTCACCTTATCCAAGGACTTATCCACTATAACCAAACTGATTACACTTGCACGGAAAACCGCCAGTGACTAACACATAATGACACGTTCAGTGATCCAACCGGATATAACGTTTATTGACCCAATAAAATGTGACCCCTCAAGATCTCCTACCAGGATTTCCTTTCAATGATATTCATCAGTGATCTCACAAAATTCTGACTTTCACTCGGTCCCCTTTGAGATATGACTACCACTGACCCAACAGAATTTGATCCCGCAAGATATCGTATCAGGATTTCCTATAATGACCACAACCATTATCTTTTTGAGATTAAACTTTCACCAAGTCTCCCAAAAATCAATCAACAATAGTTGATGGTGATCTTTTGTTTATATGAATGCTTCTTCTAAGAATATTACACAAGTGTTTTAAGCACATATTATTTAACACCTTTCTAGGAAACAACTCAAGTGTTAAAACAATTTACATGAAGAGATATGAACAAAAACACTATACGAGCAACAACTCTAGTGTTCATTACAATTTTCTACAAAGATGTATATGATCAAAAGTTGAGTAGCATCTTGTTGTGTTCTTCTTCATCTTCTTGTTGAGCAAGCTATGAGCAATAACTTGTTGCTTCTTCTGAGATATACAAAGATGTATGTGATTGGAAGTTGAATAACATCTTGTAGTCTTCTTCTTCTTTGAGCAAGCTACGAGCAACATCTCCTTACTTCTTCTATTTCATCCAATATGCATATGATGATATTTGAATGGCATCTTGTTGAAATCTTCTTTCTTTCTTTTCTATCTTATTTAGTGGTCTTCAGAATGTGTAGCATTACAACTTTAGCATCTTCAGCATCCACTACTTTCCTTCCACAAGATGAATTTTGATGGCCAATAGAAAATAACAACGATAACTTTTCTTTGAATCTTCAATCTTCATTTATAGCCTTTGACAGAGAGAGACGTTGTGAGGATAGAAAGGACTTTTCCTGCATGGTTAGTTCACAAAAAATAGAATAAGGTATAAGAGTTTAGAAAATATAAAATAATATTTTGTATCCTATCACTGTTTAATGATAGCTTTCCACCTTTCCTCTGAATAATGTTTTTCTATTTAAGCTTGCAAACTGTGATCCGTTAAGTAAAGAAAGATAGTTGTAAATCCAGTTGTTTGTTCCCAACATTCACAATGAGAGTGGTTGACAATACAATACAAAGGATTGTCCTTATGCCACCCTAGAGGGTAGAGGTCACATACATTTTATGTACCTTTTGCACAACATCACATGTTAACCATTTGGACTTTCTTCTTATCTTTAAAGGCTTCAGATATTTGAATGTTGAACGTTGAAGCTTATTGTATAAGAATCTTTCTTAAGCCTTAGAACCTAAGTCTTGGAGTCTTCAGAACTTGTCACACAGAACCTTGCCTTCAAAGTCTTTAGCACTTGGTTGTAAGAACTTGCTTTTCTTCAGATCATCATAACTTATTTAGAAGAACCTCAACTTCATAATATTCAGAACTTGTAACACAAAAGTAAAGCTTTAGAAGGCCTCCAAAGATTAAACAAAAAGTCACAAACAAAACTTCTTGTACTAACGTTCCTAAGACACGTTACAGAATATAAGTTCAGAACCTTGACTTCAACGAAACACATAACCACATGTTTTCTTTCAGAGTGTATGTTCAAAACCCAATGATGTCACGCGCCTTGTACTAGAGTCAGAATATTATAGTACCAGCTACACACTAGACTAAACCATTAGTGTATACAATTGTTCTCTAAGATAACATGTAAAATTATCATCCAAATCTCAAGGCCAAATATAGAAAAACTTCTTGTTCTTACATGTCATTGGTACCAAATGGATTTACAAGAACAAATTTGATGAAAATGGTAAAGTGATATAAAACAACACAAGATTAGTTGCTCAAGGGTACACTCAAACAAAAGGAATAGATTTTGATGAGACATTTGCTCTATTTCTAGACTTGAATCTATCAGATTATTACTAGGAATTTCATGCAAGATAAAATTCAGATTGTATCAAATGGATGTCAAAAGTATCTTCCTTAATGGCTATCTTAATGAGGAAGTTTATGTAGAGAAAACAAAGGAATTTATTGATCCTAGTTTTCCATTTCATGTGTACAAGTTAAAGAAAAACTCTTTATGGTTTACAGCAAGCCCCAAGAGCTTGGTATGAAAGATTAATTGAATTCCTGGTCAATAATGGATACAAAAAGGGATGAATAGATAAAACTCTATTTGTGAAGAATGATAAGGGAAATCTCATGATAGCTCAGATTTATGTTGATAACTCTTACTGAAACACACATGAAAGTCACTAAAGATGAAAAGGGTGTTAATGTAGATCAAAGTTTATACAAAATCATGATTGGCAGTCTACTCTACCTCACAACAAGCAGACCTGATATCACTTTCTTAGTAGTTGTTTGTGCAAGATATCAAGTTAAACCCAATTCTATGCATCTCACTCAAGTGAAGAGAATTTTGAAATATGTAAATGGGACTTGTGACTATCGTATTCTCTACTCACATAGTACCAATTCAATACTAGTAGAGCTTTGTGGTGCTGATTGGGCTAGAAGTGAAAATGATAGAAAAAAACACATCTGATAGATGTTTCTTTCTTGGTAGCAATTTAATATCTCGGTTAAACAAGAAACAAAATTGTGTCTCATTGTCTGTTATTGAAGTTGAATATATTGTTGTAGGGAGCAGATGCACACAATTTCTCTGAATGAAACAAATGTTAAAGGAGTACAATGTTGGACAAGATGTCATGACATTGTTCTATGACAACTTGAGTGCTAAAAATATTTCAAAGAATCATGTTCAACACAGTAGAGCCATGCATGTTGACATTCATAATCATTTTATAAGGGAACTTGTGGAAGATAAAGTTGTGAATCTTGAGCATATAGCAACTGAAAAATAATTGGCTGACATATTCACTAAAGCCCTTAATGCAAATCAATTTGAAAAACTGAGGGGTGCTCTTGATATTTGCATATGTGAGAGTCTATAGCAGTCAAATCTATGGAGACGTGTGTTGTACCCCAAAGTTTTCCCTCCCATATTCTTCAAGATTTATCAAGAATCATGTTCAATTGGCTCAAGATTTCTCAAGGGGTTGCACAGTCAAACCATCTCCTAAGGCAGTCAAAATTAGGGTTTTGGTTCTTGCAAGGAAGTTGAGGTTTTCAAGGGCTCAATCAAGTCATATATGCCTGTATACATTGTCAAGCATCTACATGTCAAGTTTCAAGACTCACAGCATCAAGTTGCACAGTCAAAAGCCCTAGTTGCTCCACAATCAACTGCAGGGGTAAAATGGTCATTTGGCAGTCAAAAGTCAAAATTTCTGGTCAACATCTTATTTTGAAGCCACAATCATCATTTGATCAAGTCTTGATCATGATTCCACAAGCATGGCTCAAAAATCATCAAGATGCAAAAGTTTCCATTTTTGGACAACTGAAAAGTCAACTGTAACTTGACAAAGGCATAACTTTTTCATGGTTCATCATAAAAATCCCATCCAATGCTCATTTTTAAGGGTAGGACATTTCCTACAACTCATATTCACATTCCAAGTCCAAGAAATGCTCTCACAAAAAGTTATCAATTTCAACATTATAGGTCATTTTCAAAAGTCAACAAAAAGGCATTTTAAGTCAAAGACCATAACTTGAGATTGGTAAATCCAAATGACATGGGACCAAAGGCATTGGTTAGAGGACTTCAATACCTTTCCAAAATGTCCAAGAACATGTTCATATGATCAAAATTGAGCAAGATATGCATTGGAGAAGTTGGGAAATTTTTATGAAATGGCAAAAGTCAACTATCCTTAAAACTTTAATTTTTGACTAAAGGGCCCACTTTCTTCCACTTGATTCAGCCTTGTCATGCCATACACGTGTCCCATGCTTAATTTCAAGATCAAACATTTATTTTTCCATTTTATTTAATTTTTATTGATTTAATTCATTTTAAATCCATAATAATTTAAATAAAATCTAAAAATTTAATGGAATGGCATCTTTTGGTTTGAATGGCTTTCATGTGTCATATGACAGCTACCAAATTTGTGCTAGGCTATTTTGTGCACAAAATCATGGTTTTTGCTATAAGTATGGAAAGCTTTCAATGGTGGTTAAGAAAAATCTCAAGACATCAATACAATGGATCCCAAGCCTAGCTGCTGACCTAAATTCATTGAGACATACATAAGCAAGCATTGCAGACCTAATACACGACCTAGAGATCACTGAAACGACCAGAACAAAAACTCAAAATTTGTCAAAAAGTGAGAGATCAAAAACTGTGTTACAGGCACTTTCAGATCAAAAGAAGCACGTAGTCTTCTTCATTGCCATACCCTGAAGCTAAAGAGACCATAAACGCATCCCAAGATCACCTATACAGCACTGTAAGTCACCTCAAACTCACCCCTGTACACGAAGCTTGAATTCTCCATTCTTGCATTTTTTTCTCAAAAATATTGGCATAATCATGTTGCTTGTTTGATTTCTAACATAACTACATTAACCAATTTGGTTTTTAGGCCCTGAATCTTGATGCCCAATTCTAGGGTTCATGATATTACGTTTTAGGTGTTTTTGGTACAGGGCAAATTGGACCCAATAATGGGGATAAAGATGATCAGGGGATCAAGACGGACACGCCCATGGTCTCAGGTGGCATTTTCATAGCCTGAGGATCATTTTCGAAGCAACCTACGAAACCACCTGCGGATAAAATCCGCAGGTAAAAAACCTGCAATTTTTGATGAAGAAGATGACCAGTTGTTGCAGCCTGATTGGCCATTTCAAACCAACGCGCGTTTTTTTTATTTTTTTAGCATATATGTTGGTTCACTAATATATTAATTACTTGTTATTATTATTTCAATTGGACAAGGCAGCTCAGTTGGTGGACGCGTCACTGTATCATCCCTTGGGACCTGGGTTCGATTCCCAGGTCCCCCAAAATTTCTATACATTTTTTCTTTACATGCTTGTGTGTAGGTTCCAAAAGAAGGTTCATCATACACCTTCCTCATCCAGACGCCAAGTGTCCTCAAGCGTCCATCCAGTGGCCTAAAGATGACGCACACCATGCTCCTGGACAACCTTGTGCATAGGCAAGCAAGAAAGTCAACGTGGCTTGGCTGGTTAATGGGCCTAAATTTCCAGATTCACCTCCTTAAGGGTCCAACACCCCCCCTTGGTTCATTCTTTTTCTTTTTGTTTTATATTTTCTAATTTAGTTATTAATTATTTTTTTAATTATTATTATTACCAACAAAATTAACATAATTAATATTTTTCATAAAAATTCAAAAAAAACTAAAAAATGTAATATTTTTTATTATTCACTATTAATTATTTTTGTAAATAAAACACTAATAAATTGATTTAGTTTAAATTAGGTTTAATTTTAATCTTCTTTTTACAATAAATAAAAACAAATTTAGACTTAGGCTTTTCTTTTGACATTTTTAATTCCTTTTTATTTTATTTCATTAAAACATAAAAATACAAAAAAAAAACATTTTTTTTCTTTTAATAAATAATTAATTAATTAGTAATTAGGCTTAATTTTTAATTAATTTAATAAAAAGGGACAAATTCAATTCTTATTCAAAAAAAGGGTCAACACCCTAAAGACATCCCGATTCATTCTTTCGCGCGCATTTTAGTTTCAATTCGTTATTTTGATTATTTATGTAACTGCTTCCAGAAATGTAATAGTTAATTAGGTTTATCTCTTTATTTACTATTTCCCGCATTCTTATTTTCAAAACGGGTTTTTGTTTTTTGGCGACGTATAGACCCGCGCCTTGTAATAGCTAGATTTACATTTCCGCAATTTATTTTCCGCACTCTTAACTGTTAAAAAAATGCATGACAAGATTTGTATGGTAAATAAAATTAATCTGTAGCTCACAAATAACATGCAAAGACAATTTAACTGAAAAACAACACACATGCACCTGCCACCCTTAGGGTACGCCTCACTAGGTTGCCTCGAACGTGGTCATCAAGTATAGGGTGTCTTAGAGGTCGCCCTCCTGTCTAAAGATCCGGTTGCCTCGAAACGGTTGCCTCGGATAAAAGGATCTAGGACATTAGGGTTACCACTAACGTGTCCTACCATTGCTTCGGTGACCACACATGTCCCTTAATCGAATTGACCCGAACAACTCCAAAGATGGTGCTACCTACCTCTCAATGGTGGGATAGCACTATCTAAAGGACTCTTACACAGCCTAATTCCTTAGAGTAGGTAGACTTCTCTTAAGTACTTGCTCTTTTCAAAATAAACAAAAACAACTTTTCGCACTCACACTTTCTAAAAGTTTTCAAACAAAACATTTCATACACTCTTGAGGACAGATACAAGAGTTACTTAGAAATTTTTCAAACGAACTTTTTCAAAACCCACACACACTTGAAAAGCAAACAAATTTTGAAAACATAAGAGCAAGTACCTAAGAGCCCATGGATAACCATGGATAGAAAGGGTGCTAACACCGTCCCTTTCTATAAATCTACCTCCCGAACCGAGAAACATTCTCAAAGAAGGAATTTTGCTGTGCTTTTGTCCTTTCCATGTTGGAGAACATAAAAGACGGTGGCGACTCTTGCTTACCGCGACATTTCGCGAACTAGCTTAAAAAACAGTCAGTTCTATTTCCACCGATCACAGAACTGGCGACTCTGCTGGGGATGCTAATAAAGTGAGGTCTACCTTAGGATTAGACCACTCTTATGTTTTCAATTGCTTGCTTTGCTTGATTTAATATTATGGGTTTGCCTTGGAGTTTCATAGATCCTAACCCGGATCTGGGGGATACCTCTTAGAAAGTAGCAACAAACTGTGAGGGAACTGTGCGGGGTATACCGACACGGTTGAAGCAGTTTGCTACGTTGGTGTGACACTTTGGTGAGTACCGGTAACCCTTGAGTCAAGTCAAGGAGAGTACGGGGCCGCCGCGTGGTGTCGTGAAGCATCAACTGACCTTAGGAACCTTACTTAACCAATCCTGGCCTCTTTAGGGGTAGTGAGATGACCGACTTTGGTGCAGTCCGAAGTTGGTAGATACTCGATACTACACTCATCGAGGGTTGTTTTCTTGGAATATTTTGAACGCCAGTTCAGTGGCTAAATCAAAACAATGAACATAGAAAACAACCCAATGATATTGAGCTCCTTAGAACCCGGTTACTTTTGATAGGACAAGTTTTGAGCCCACAAACTTCAAAAGGGTAGTACCTAGACCTCATGCTGGCCTAAACTCTAAGGGTTGTCTGGTGTGACTTGTGTGCCTTATCATGTTTGCTTTTGTGAATACTTGTGGTGTGTCCTTATCATAACATCATAGCATCATACATCATCATATGCATTTACTAACCACTTCAAGGGTTCAAATCTTTGTCTTTGTTCTTGTTTTATAGGACATGGAAACTATCCGCAGAAAGACAATTCAGATCAACCTTGTAAGGGTCCATCCTCAGCTTAAGGAGCTTACATCCAGGATTCCTGAGAACTCTTCCTTTAGTGAAAGACATGGTAGACTCATCAGCTTGGTCAATACCAACATTGAAGAGGATATGGTGAAAGTGTTGTTCCAGTTCTTTGACCCTTTGCACCACTGCTTTACTTTCCCGGATTATCAATTGGTGCCTATCTTGGAAGAGTTTTCCCAGCTTCTGAAGATTCCTATCCTTAGTCAACTACCCTACAACGGTACGGAAAAGGAGCCAAAACTTGAAGAGGTGGCTAAAGCACTATGCCTACAACCATCTGACATCAAGGGACATTGGGAAGTTAGAAGTGGTATCAAAGGATTCTTGGCAAAGTTCCTGTTTGAGAAGGCACAAGACTGTTGGAATTCCCTTGACCTACAAGCCTTTGAAGAAGTTGTGGCACTCCTTGTCTATGGGTTGGTGTTGTTACCGAATCCAGACCAGCTTATAGATATCAATGCTGTCAAGATCTTCATATCCAGGAATCCTATACCTACGTTGCTTGGGGACATCCTTCACTCATGTTACACTCGAACCATGAGAAAGAGAGGTGTTCTCATGTGCTGCACTCCTCTCCTGGCAAGGTGGTTTATTTCGCACCTTCCACAATCAGTTTTGAAGAACGAGCGGGGTTTGAGATGGTCACAACGATTAATGACTCTTACACATGATGATATACATTGGTGTTCTCGGTCCAGAGAAAATGTCACTATTATTGATCGTTGCGGAGAGTGTCCTAATGTTCCTTTACTTGGAATTAGAGGGGGGATTACTTAAAACCCATGTCTGGCTTTGAGACAGTTTGGTTATGCTCGGAGGGACGACCCTCATGACATGTTGATTCCTGACATAGTTTTTGACTTCGACAACGATGCACAAGGACTTCGCCAGAGATTCATCAGAGCTTGGAGGATGCCCAACAGGGTAGATAGTAAGACACTGGGGCACTAGAACCCCATACCCCTGGAGCCTTATCTCAAGTGGGTACGAGCCCGTTCCCAGAAGCTGGTGATGCCATATCCTCATGTTCTCCCCGTGATCAAAGAGCCAGTTTTGGAAGGAGAGGTGTCATACACCATTCAACATCCTGACATGCCGACATCCTGGGAAGAAATGCAAAAGAGCTGGATCCAACTCAAGGAAGAGCGAAATTCTCTTGAAACCAGTCTACATGCCAGTGAGAAGAAGGTCTTGGAGCTCACCCGCCTACTGCCCGAGGAAAAGACTCTCAACACCTACATCGCTCCAAAGAGGATGCGCAGTGTCTTTTGGGATTAAGTATTTTGTAATGTTTTGCCCATGAGGCATTGATGTACTGAATAGATTATTTCTTAATGCAACGTGTGTTCCTTTTTGTCTACAACGAATTTGAACTTTTGAACCCTTGAATGCATTGCATAAATAGCATATTGTTGTACCCCAAAATTTGCCCTCCCATATTCTTCAAATTTGCAAAGAACATGCTTCAAAATCTCTCAAGGGTTGCACATTTCAAAAGCCTCCTAACAGTCAAAAACTAGGGTTTTGGTTCTGACAAAGAAATTGAAGTTTTCAAGGGTCCAATCAAGTACCACATGCCTACAAACATTGTCAAGCATCCTTATGTCAAGTTTCAAGACTCACAGCACAAAATTGCACAATCAAAAACCCTAATTGCTCAACAGTCAACTACAGGGGCAAAATGGTCATTTGACAGTCAAAAGTTCAAATTTTTGGTCAACATCTTATTTTGAAGCCACAAACATCATTTGATCATTGTTTGATCATGATTCTCAAGGCATGGCTCAAAAAGTCTCAAGATGCAAAAGTTTCCATATTTGGACAGATGAAAAAGTCAACTGTAACTTGACCAAGGCATAACTTCCACATGGTTTATCAGAAAAATTCCATCCAAAGCTCATTTTGAAGAGAATGACATTTCCTACAACTCCTCTTCACACTTCAAGTCCAAGAAATACTCTCACAAAAAGTTATCAATTTCAACATTATAGGTCATTTTCAAAAGTCAACAAAAAGGCACTTTTAAGTCAAAGACCATAACTTGAGATTGGTAAATCAAAATGACATGGGACCAAAGGAATTGGTTAGAGGACTTCAAGAACTTTCCAAAATGTCCAAGAACATGATCAAATATTAAAAATTGAGCAAGATATGCCTTGTGGAAGTTGGGAAATTTTTGGGAATTTTGAAAAGTCAACTTTGCTTCAAATGCCTCAAAATTGCTAATGGGCCACATTTTCTTCCAAGAATCATTATCTAAAGGCTATGCACGACCATTTGGCCCAAAGGGGATTTATTTCATCATTTTTTATTATTTATTTGAATTTTAATCACCATTAATTCATTTAATTAAATAAAATATGAAAAAAATGCTAAACAAATGTGTTTGAATCTTTTTATGCAGCATATGCCCTCATTGGTTACTCAAGATTCGTGCACACCCAATTTGGAAAGGTTTGGCCATGATTGGTATCAAAAGCACATGGAAAAGATTTGAAAATATTTCATTAAAGATCAAATATTGGATTCATCAAAACATGGATCTCTTGGCTCAAATTTCTACCCTAATCCATTGGCATACATATACAGATCATAACCCTAGTGCAAACGACCCTTGAAGCTGCGCCCAAACCTAAGAACAAACTTGGCATTTTTTGTGAAAAAATTGAAAACTGAAAAGGCACTTAGAGTTGGTTTCAAGGTAAAATATTGATTCCAATAGCTTGCCAAGGCCTCAAGGAACGTTTCTGGATCAAAACCACTGCTTCTAACACAAAGAATTGGTAACACGAAGCTGTCCTATTCTTACAATTTTCCATATTCGTGTTTTGAATTATATGCATCATTCATGCCTTTTGCTTGTCGTTTTGCACTAACGTAAACATTCTAAAACTTTTGGCATCATTTAATTGAATTTTTATGCCCTGTACGAGAATCTACCATTAACATCTTCTAGGTTTTCAGAGGTTTAAATTTGGGGCTTCCTTATTCTGGAAAAATTGAGACACAAGACTTATGCCATTAGATTCAGAAGCTTCACACGGTTCAGAACCACTAGTCGCGCTCAATTTTTGAGCAACCATGGCGTAATCGCTATTTTTCGCAGGGCATATTTAGTGGGGGTTTAAAACCCCCGCTATCCATCTGTTTTTTTTTGAGGCAAAGCAAACGAGTGGAGAAGATGATGACTTGTCTCAATGTGATAGGGCTATTCAAATTTCAGCGCGTTTTCTTTGATTAATAGCATTAGCGTTTTGTTTTTTATATATTAATTGTTATCCATTATTATTACAAAGTGACAAAGCAGCTCAGTTGGTGGAACGTAGTGCTGGCAAGCCTTGGGACCTGGGTTCGATTACCAGGTCCCCCATATTTCTCCATGAATTTTGTTTTAACCTGATTCCATGCAGCGTACGCCCAAGGGTTCACCATACACCCACTACCAAAGCTTGCCAAGTGTCCTGGAAGATGCATCTGAAGGTCAGAATGGGAGGTCCAGGGAACACCCCAGTCAACGCGTATGCACGTGGCCAGAAAAGTCAAAAGAGGCCTCCAATAAATGGGCCAGATTGCTGGAAAATACCTCCAAATTGGGGTCAACACCCCCCATTGGTTTGCATTTCATTTTTTTATTCTTTTTGCTTTTTTCTATTTTTATTTGTTTTATTTAGTTTTATTTTAATTCTTTAAATTAATTTTTTTTATAACATAAAAAAATACAAAAAAATCAGAAAAAGACAAAAATAAAAAATATATTTAAATGTTTTCTTTGTAAACAAATTTAACAATTAATTTAGCTTTAATTCTAGGTTTAATTTTAATATTTTTTTTAATAAACTAAAAAATGTAGAATTAGGGTTTTAAATACTTTTATCTTTTTTTCTTTTCTTTTACCATTATTAATAATTAATTAATTATTTTGTAAATAAATTGCCATGTAAATAATTAGGTTAAAATTAGGGTACAAGCTTAAACATTTTTTAATAAATTAAAAATAGTTTAGAATTAGGTTTTAATTCCATTAATTCTCATTAAACTCCATAAATGTAAAAACTCCAAAAATTCTTTCTTTTATTTTCTTTTAATCAATTTCATGATTCCAATTTAATTTCCTTAAAAGGGTCCAACACCCTCGCATTCGATCACAATTCTATTTCGCGCGCTTATTTTATTTCCTTTTTATAAATTTCATGTAATTCTCCCAAAGCTATGTAATAGATTAATTAGACATTTATCTTTCCGCATTTTTATTTTATTTCAAATCGGGTCTTGGATTAATTTGGCGATGTAGACCCGCGCCTTTGTAATAGCGTAGGACTTTTTAATTCCGCATCTTTTAACTGTTAATAATTTGCGTGAAAGAATGAATGCCAAAATAAAAGCAACGCGTAGATCACCAATACATAAACAAGATAAACATAAATGAACATGACACACAAATCACACACCACCCCTAGGGTACGCCTCACTGTTGCCTTGCCCCTCGAAAGGTGGTCGTCGAGTAGAGGATGTTTTAGTAAGTCCTCATGTCCATGAACATGGCATGAGGGTAGCTTCTAAGGTGTCTTCCTATTGCTCCGGTGATCACCATGTCCCGAACCCTCGAATTGACCCGAACACCTCCAACGGTGGTGCTACCTACCTCTCAATGGTGGGATGGCACTACTTTAAGGACATTTACACAGACGAATTCCTTAGGGTAGGTAGACAACTCGTAGATACTTGCTCTAATTTCAAAACAAAATCAAAAAACTCTTTTCGCACCTACACTTTCAAAAAGCTTTCAAAAGCATTTTTTCAAACACTCTTGAGGACTGATACAAGAGTCGAACTGGAATTTTCTAAGAAACTTTTTTTAAACCCACAGTTGAAAAGCAAACAAACAATTTTGAAAACACAATGAGCAAGTATCTAAGAGCCCATGGATAACCATGGATAGAAAGGGTGCTAACACCTTCCCTTTCTATAATCTACCTCCCGAACCGAGAGCAATCTCTATAAGGAATTTTTCTGTGCTTTTGTCCTTTCCATTTGGAGAAAATAAAAGACGGTGGCGACTCTTGCTTACCGCGACATTTCGCGAAACCAGTGTTAAACAGTCAGTTCCAGATCCACCGATCACAGAACTGGCGACTCTGCTGGGGATATCTTTTAAAGTGAGGTGTACCTTAGGACTAAGATCACTGTGTTTTCAATTTCTTTGACTTGTTTGCTTTAAATTGTGGGACTGTCTTGGGAGTTCTATAGATCCTAACCCGGATCTGGGGATACCTTCTTAGAAAGTAGCAACAAGGCTGTGAGGGAACTGTGCAGGGTATACCGGCATGGTTGAAACAGTCTGCTACGTTGATGTGGCACTTTGGTGTGTACCGGTAACCCTTGAGTTCAGTCAAGGAGAGTACGGGGCCTCCGCGTGGTGTCGTGAAGCATCAACTGACCTTAGGAACCTTTATTGAACCATCTTGGCCTCTTTAGGGTAGTGAGATAACTGACTTTGGTGCAGTCCGAGGTTGGTTGATACTCGATACTACACTCAATTGAGGGTTGCTTTCCTGGAATATTTCGGTCGCCAGTTCAGTGGCTAAATCAAAACGATGAACAATGAAAGCAATCCAGTGATATTGGGACCCTTAGAACCCGGTTACTTCTGATAGGACAGGTTGAGCCCACGAACTTCAAGAGGGTAATACCCAGACCCCATGCTGGCCTGAACTCTAAGGGTTTCTCTTGTGTGACTTGTGTGCCTTCCAACTTGACTACTTGCATGCTTGTTATCTGACATTTGAGTTTCTTGCAGGTTTTGTTTATAGTCCTTAATTGGGACTCATAACAGGGTTTATTAAGTTTCTTGCATGTTTTGTTTATAGTCCTTAATTGGGACTCATAACAGGGTTACTTACATTACCCCACGCATAGCATAACATCATGCCATTGCATACATCCCGCATAAGGACTAATCCGTTTCAAGGATCTCAAGGGCTTGTGATGCAGGTCATGATGAATCAACTATCCCAGCAAGGGGCAAAGGGGATTTATTTTCCTCTAGCCAAGGTTGTCAGGGGCTATGACCCACTGGATATGGTGAGCCTTTGACCCTTGAAGAAGGATTCTCAGCAACATGGAGTTCCTTCAATCAAGCTACAAATTCAAATGCTAACAATCTTCTTGTTTACCCCGCGAGGTCCTTGAAAACATTGCATGCATATATACACATCATTGTGTTACAGGTATCCCTTTTGCAGGTCACTTACCTTTGTTGCTGTTTATTTCAGCAATGACTTCCTAACAAGATAACCAGGACCTTCTTGCTCAAGAGACTCGGTTCGGGGAAATCCTCCTGAATCTATCCAAGGGGCAGGAGGAGCTAAGGACACTTCTCATGGAGACTTTGGTCAGGAACAGCGCTGAGGACGAATGGATGAAACATCTGCAAGCTGAAGTGGATGCAATGAGAGCCCAGATGCTGGGGCAGGTGACTATCATCCAAGACTTAGCTCAAAGACAAGATGAGCTCGGGGTTCTCGTCAACCAACTGCTTCGGGGTAACCAACTAGGGCAAACGTCTAAGGGTAAAGAGCCAGTCATCATTCAACCATCTTTGAGACAAAGAGATAAGGGGAGAGCCCCTCAAATGGTTCCAGTGTCACAAGTTCAGCATCAACCTCACCAGCTTCAGCCAGACAAGCCCAGGAGGCAATTCACCCAGCTCAACATGTCGCTGTTTCAAGCTTTACAACGCCTGTTGAGATTGAATCTGATCACATTGAGGGCTCATCCCCGGAACCCCAACACAGCATCTCCTACCTATCATCCCAATAAAAGGTGTGCCTACCACTCTGCCAGTCCAGGACATGATACAAATGAGTGTTGGGCTCTGAAGAACAAGATCCAGGACCTGATTGATGAAGGAGCATTGGAGTTCACACAAGATGGTCAGGCTGAGTTTTTCTACCATCCCTCCAAGGCTCACCATTTGAAGTAACAAGCCTTGAAGTTGAAAAGACTTTTGTTCATTAGGATTTTCAAGTTGTAATTTTCTTTGGTTCAAACATTTACTCATGTTAAACATTGTTATTTCATTAATGCATCGCATATGTCTGTTTTGAAGCAATATATTCGTATTCACTATGTGCAAATTATTTTCATATTTTTTCTGATGATCAACGCTCGATTAATAATTCTAAGCCTCTTGAGGGAGGATGACGAAAACGATACCGCAATCATTACAGTATGCTTTTGAACAGACCCCGCTGATGAGGTACAGGCATTGTTTCAATCCCTAAACACTGGAGTTATAAGGAAGATAATCCCTCGTCAACCCCTTCGAGCCAAAGAAGTAGGAGTTTTTCTTTTCGAAATTTAAAACCCTTAATCATAATCTGGGGCAGGGTAGTTCTCTCAGTTTATCCAAGTGCATAACGAATGGCACCAAAGAGGTCCTTACAAAATAAAGAAAGACAGTGATGGTTCCGAATAATCAATAAAGAAAGGCAGTCATTATCTTTCAAAATAAAAACCCAATAAGTTAAAACCTATGAAGGAGACTTACAAAGCTGGGGCATCCCGCTGACTGTAATCACAAAAGAAACAGTTCAGGCAAAAAAAACAGGGATAATGAAAGAAAAAGAAAGAGGTCTCACAAACCCTAAACCAAACAAAAATGACTGCCTATTCAAATAAACGCTCAGCATCCGAACCATCATTGGAATATCAGGAAAAAGACCCAAACAAGGTCTAACCTATGATCAACTGAGTTTAGGTTTGGAGAACATCACGAAGAGCGGGTGGGTACAAATAAAATTTGAGCCTTTATCCTTTGTTTCTTAAACCGTGAACCAGGCCACGTTATAACCCTTAAAAGTCCTAGTTGAAGCATGGGTTAGTTCGAAAGCATACTGTTACGAAAGGTATCCTGACTCCTTAAGGCTCACGGCAAAATACGGAGTTGACATCACGTTCTACAAACATTCACTTGTTTTATGGAAAAGAATGCATTTTCAAAATCTTCAAGACAGACATAAGCTTTGCATTTTTGATATAACATTGTTTGCATATGACTATTTGTTTGAACAACATAGAAATTCGCACGACGAATGCCTGATGAACAGAAGCACTTCCAATCAAGGGGCATGATATGATCATGGTTCGTCATCTGGGGCAGTTCAGTCAAGATTCGGAGAATCTCTCAAAGGCCAAATAGCCAGGGGCAAATCTCCGCCTGAGTCGCTTGGGGCATTCCAACAACGAATCTTGCCTGATCAAACACCTTCTGGTGGCATGACAAAACACTTCTAACAGGGGCAACTCCCTACATTCTGAGAGCGTGGATATAGTCGAAAAGAATATTACGCGTAATCAAAGACCCGCTAGGTTGACACACCTAGGCAAAAATAAGGGCTTCCCGGCGAACCAAAAGGGTTCGGGCAAAATGAAGGGATGAAAATGAAAAAAAATCTGTACACCCGGCAAGTCGAAAACCTGAAAAGGTGGCTTGGGCAAAAATGGGTATCCCGGTGGACCGAAAACCCGAAAGGGCGGTCCAGGCAAAAGTTAGGGATTAAAGCGTACGACTATGTCCTGTCATCCTGTCACCTGCCTACCAGAAGAAGGTTTGTCCATCAACAACTATCAGCACCTCACAGGTCTTCCTCTCCCACCTCAGAAATAGGGGCAATAATGAGTCGTCCAAAACAGTCTAATGGTTCTGTCCATCAAGGTACCAAGGTGAGTTCGGCTGAAGAACATAACCAGCATATCTTAATTCCCCAAAGAGTGCATCAGCAAGTCAATACACTCTCCCCAAGCAAAGTTACAGTCAACCTTAAGGAAGTTGGGTATCCTCCAGCAGATCTCCACATTCCCCAGCAATATACAGGCATTCTTAACAAGCATCCCCGACAGTCTTAACCTAAAGATTGTTCCCCAGCGGTATATCAAACATTCAAGGGAGCCACTTCCCCAGCATATCAAATTAATTTCCCAGGAGAGTCCAATCTAGTTTCCCCAGGAAAGTTGGAATCCAAGCAGTAAGCTTATCCCCAATAGATTCTGGAAGCTTACCCCCGTAGAGCACGAACGCATCTCTCAGCTTTATTCAAAGGTTATTTCCCTATCAGGATATAACTGGGTTATCCTCAGCCAAAAGCCACGGAAAGATCGTCCCCGACGAAGTCTTCTTATCCCCAGCAAAGTCTATTAACACTTCCAACAGAACAACGGTATCCCCAACGAAGTTACCATCAAACATTCCAACAAAGTATCTCTCTCTCCACAGAGTATGGTTCCCCAACAAGATCGCTAGAATACTTTTCTCCCCGCAGAGTAATCCATTCGTCAAGTTTATCCCCCAACGGAGTTATCTTCTCCTACCGATACTCTTGCAACTATCATCCCCAACAGCAACAAAGTATTGTTCTCCAACATCAGCCCAGGATGTGACTTCCCGGCACCCGTCAAGGATTTACTTTCCTAGACAAAAACATACATTCATAAAACATCACATTCCCATACATTATAGCATGCATATATGCATCATATCTTACAAATCTCATTTATGTTGAGAACATCATCGCGTGATTCATATCATGCATTGCATATGACTGACCTTTACCTTTCAGGAAAGATCCAATTAAGTTTTCAGCTATGTCTAAGACTTTAGCCTGGTTCAGTTAAATCGACCCTAAGATTTTCCTGATTCTTATCCAGTCAAAGGCCTTCTCTGGTTCAGTCAGATCGACCCTAAGATCTCCCTGATTCTTATCCAGTTGAAGATTCCAAGACCTTGTCCGGTTCAGTTAAATCGACCCTAAGATTTTCCTGTTTCTTATCCAGTCAAAGGCCTTCTCTGGTTCAGTCAGATCGACCCTAAGATCTCCCTGTTTCTTATCCAGTTGAAGATTTCAAAGACCTTGTCCGGTTCAGTTAAATCGACCCTAAGATTTTCCTGATTCTTATCCAGTCAAAGGCCTTCTCTGGTTCAGTCAGATCGACCCTAAGATCTCCCTGTTTCTTATCCAGTTGAAGATTTCAAGACCTTGTCCGGTTCAGTTAAATCGACCCTAAGATTTTCCTGATTCTTATCCAGTCAAAGGCCTTCTCTGGTTCAGTCAGATCGACCCTAAGATCTCCCTGTTTCTTATCCAGTTGAAGATTTCAAGACCTTGTCCGGTTCAGTTAAATCGACCCTAAGATTTTCCTGTTTCTTATCCAGTCAAAGGCCTTCTCTGGTTCAGTCAGATCGACCCTAAGATCTCCCTGTTTCTTATCCAGTTGAAGATTTCAAAGACCTTGTCCGGTTCAGTTAAATCGACCCTAAGATTTTCCTGATTCTTATCCAGTCAAAGGCCTTCTCTGGTTCAGTCAGATCGACCCTAAGATCTCCCTGTTTCTTATCCAGTTGAAGATTTCAAAGACCTTGTCCGGTTCAGTTAAATCGACCCTAAGATTTTCCTGATTCTTATCCAGTCAAAGGCCTTCTCTGGTCCAGTCAGATCGACCCTAAGATCTCCCTGTTTCTTATCCAGTTGAAGATTTCAAAGACCTTATCCGGTTCAGTTAAATCGACCCTAAGATTTTCCTGTTTCTTATCCAGTCAAAGGCCTTCTCTGGTTCAGTCAGATCGACCTTAAGATCTCCTTGTTTCTTATCCAGTTGAAGATTCCAAGACCTTGCTTGGTTCAGTTAAGTCGACCCTAAGATTTTTCTTGATTCTTATCCAATCAAAGGCCTTCTCTAGTCCAGCTAAATCGATCCCTAAAGATTTTCCTGATGAAGACTCAGTAGAAGACACCCAAGATTCTCTCAGCGTTACTGTTGAGGTTGAAGTCGCCCAAGATTCTCTCAGCGTTACTGTTGAGGTTGAAGTCGCCCAAGATTCTCTCAGCGTTACTGTTGAGGTTGAAGTCGCCCAAGATTCTCTCAGCATTACTGTTGAGGTTGAAGTCGCCTAAGATTCTCTCAGCGTTACTGTTGAGGTTGAAGTCGCCCAAGATTCTCTCAGCGTTACTGTTGAGGTTGAAGTCGCCCAAGATTCTCTCAGCGTTCCTGTTGAGGTAGTAATCGCCCCAAGATTCTCTCAGCGTTCCTGTTGAGGTAGTAATCGTCCAAGGTTCTCTCACCGTCCCATTGAGGTAGTAACCATCCCTGGTTCATTCATCACCTTTTTGAAGCTCCAGATTCAATTCCTGTAACCAGACAGAATGCATCTACACAAAGAGTTTGAAGACCAGCTCCTGTAACAGGCCAGGTACTCATTTTCTTTTTCAGGTACGCAACTTCTCGCTAAGGAATCTCTTATGCGATCGACACCCAGATGGCATCTATAAGCCCATCCACCTATCCATCACCTCTCAGCATGGCATCTATAAGCCCATCATCCTATCCATTAATCTCCAAATGGCATCTATAAGCCCATTCCCATCATCACACTACTATGTGAGCGCAAATTTCTGGGCACTCTAGTGTTCAATCATTTTCCACCTTCGGATTACGAAAGGCACGTCAGCCAATCTGCATCCTCAGGTTTAAGAAGATTGAACAGGGGCAACTGTTGTACCCCAAAATTTCCCCTCCCATATTCTTCAAATTTGCAAAGAACATGCTTCAAAATCTCTCAAGGGTTGCACAGTTCAAAAGCCTCATAACAGTCAAAAACTAGGGTTTTGGTTATGACAAAGAAATTGAAGTTTTCAAGGGTCCAATCAAGTCCCACATGCCTACAAACATTGTCAAGCATCCTTATGTCAAGTTTCAAGACTCACAGCACAAAATTGCACAGTCAAAAACAATAATTGCTCAACAGTCAACTGCAAGGGCAAAATGGTCATTTGACAGTCAAAAGTTCAAATTTTTGGTCAACATCTTATTTTGAAGCCACAAACATCATTTGATCATTTCTTGATCATGATTCTCAAGGCATGGCTCAAAAAGTCTCAAGATGCAAGAGTTTCCATATTTGGACAGATGAAAAAGTCAACTGTAACTTGACCAAGGCATAACTTCCACATGGTTTATCAGAAAAATTCCATCCAAAGCTCATTTTGAAGAGAATGACATTTCCTACAACTCCTCTTCACACTTCAAGTCCAAGAAATGCTCTCACAAAAAGTTATCAATTTCAACATTATAGGTCATTTTCAAAAGTCAACAAAAAGGCACTTTTAATTCAAAGACCATAACTTGAGATTGGTAAATCAAAATGAAATGGGACCAAAGGCATTGGTTAGAGGACTTCAAGACCTTTCCAAAATGTCCAAGAACATGATCAAAGCTTAAAAATTGAGCAAGATATGCCTTGTGGAAGTTGGGAAACTTTTGGGAATTTTGAAAAGTCAACTTTGCTTCAAATGCCTCAAAATTGCTAATGGGCCACATTTTCTTCCAAGAATCATTATCCAAAGGCTATGCACGACCATTTGGCCCAAAGGGGATTTATTTCATCATTTTTTATTATTTATTTGAATTTTAATCACCATTAATTCATTTAATTAAATAAAATATGAAAAAAATGCTAAACAAATGTGTTTGAATCTTTTTATGCAGCATATGCCCTCATTGGTTACTCAAGATGCGTGCACACCCAATTTGGAAAGGTTTGGCCATGATTGGTATCAAAAGCACATGGAAAAGATTTGAAAATATTTCATTAAAGATCAAATATTGGATTCATCAAAACATGGATCTCTTGGCTCAAATCTCTACCCTAATCCATTGGAATACATATACAGATCATAACCCTAGTGCAAACGACCCTTGAAGCTGCGCCCAAACCTAAGAACAAACTTGGCATTTTTTGTGAAAAAATTGAAAACTGAAAAGGCACTTAGAGTTGGTTTCAAGGCAAAATATTGATTCCAATAGCTTGCCAAGGCCTCAAGGAACGTTTCTGGATCAAAACCACTGCTTCTAACACAAAGAATTGGTAACACGAAGCTGTCCTGTTCTTACAATTTTCCATATTCGTGTTTTGAATTATACGCATCATTCATGCCTTTTGCTTGTCGTTTTGCACTAACGTAAACATTCTAAAACTTTTGGCATCATTTAATTGAATTTTTATGCCCTGTACGAGAATCTACCATTAACATCTTCTAGGTTTTCAGAGGTTTAAATTTGGGGCTTCCTTATTCTGGAAAAATTGAGACACAAGACTTATGCCATTAGATTCAGAAGCTTCACACGGTTCAGAACCACTAGTCGCGCTCAATTTATGAGCAACCATGGTGTAATCGCTATTTTTCGCAGGGCATATTTAGTGGGGGTTTAAAACCCCCGCTATCCATCTGTTTTTTTTTCCAGGCAAAGCAAACGAGTGGAGAAGATGATGACTTGTCTCAATGTGATAGGGCTATTCAAATTTCAGCGCGTTTTCTTTGATTAATAGCATTAGCGTTTTGTTTTTTATATATTAATTATTATCCATTATTATTACAAAGTGACAAAGCAGCTCAGTTGGTGGAACGTAGCGCTGGCAAGCCTTGGGACCTGGGTTCGATTCCCAGGTCCCCCATATTTCTCCATGAATTTTGTTTTAACCTGATTCCATGCAGCGTACGCCCAAGGGTTCACCATACACCCACTACCAAAGCTTGTCAAGTGTCCTGGAAGATGCATTTGAAGGTCAGAATGGGAGGTCCAGGGAACACCCCAGTCAACGCGTATGCACGTGGCCAGAAAAGTCAAAAGAGGCCTCCAATAAATGGGCCAGATTGCTGGAAAATACCTCCAAATTGGGGTCAACACCCCCCATTGGTTTGCATTTCATTTTTTATTCTTTTTGCTTTTTTCTATTTTTATTTGTTTTATTTAGTTATATTTTAATTCTTTAAATTAATTTTTTTTATAAAATAAAAAAATACAAAAAAATCAGAAAAAGACAAAAATAAAAAATATATTTAAATGTTTTCTTTGTAAATAAATTTAACAATTAATTTAGCTTTAATTCTAGGTTTAATTTTAATATTTTTTTTAATAAACTAAAAAATGTAGAATTAGGGTTTTAAATACTTTTATCTTTTTTTCTTTTCTTTTACCATTATTAATAATTAATTATTTATTTTGTAAATAAATTGCCATGTAAATAATTAGGTTAAAATTAGGGTACAAGCTTAAACATTTTTTAATAAATTAAAAATAGTTTAGAATTAGGTTTTAATTCCATTAATTCTCATTAAACTCCATAAATGTAAAAACTCCAAAAATTCTTTCTTTTATTTTCTTTTAATCAATTTCATGATTCCAATTTAATTTCCTTAAAAGGGTCCAACGCCCTCGCATTCGATCACTTTTCTATTTCGCGCGCTTATTTTATTTCCTTTTTATAAATTTCATGTAATTCTCCCAAAGCTATGTAATAGATTAATTAGACATTTATCTTTCCGCATTTTTATTTTATTTCAAATCGGGTCTTGGATTAATTTGGCGATGTAGACCCGCGCCTTTGTAATAGTGTAGGACTTTTTAATTCCACATCTTTTAACTGTTAATAATTTGCATGAAAGAATGAATGCCAAAATAAAAGCAACGCGTAGATCACCAATACATAAACAAGATAAACATAAATGAACATGACACACAAATCACACACCACCCCTAGGGTACGCCTCACTGTTGCCTTGCCCCTCGAAAGGTCGTCGTCGAGTAGATGATGTTTTAGTAAGTCCTCATGTCCATGAACATGGCATGAGGGTAGCTTCTAAGGTGTCTTCCTATTGCTCCGGTGATCACCATGTCCCGAACCCTCGAATTGACCCGAACACCTCCAACGGTGGTGCTACCTACCTCTCAATGGTGGGATGGCACTACTTTAAGGACATTTACACAGACGAATTCCTTAGGGTAGGTAGACAATTCGTAGATACTTGATCTATTTTCAAAACAAAATCAAAAAACTCTTTTCGCACCTACACTTTCAAAAAGCTTTCAAAAGCAATTTTTCAAACACTCTTGAGGACTGATACAAGAGTCGAACTAGAATTTTCTAAGAAACTTTTTTTAAACCCATAGTTGAAAAGCAAACAAACAATTTTGAAAACACAATGAGCAAGTATCTAAGAGCCCATGGATAACCATGGATAGAAAGGGTGCTAACACCTTCCCTTTCTATAATCTACCTCCCAAACCGAGAGCAATCTCTATAAGGAATTTTTCTGTGCTTTTGTCCTTTCCATTTGGAGAAAATAAAAGACGGTGGCGACTCTTGCTTACCGCGACATTTCGCGAAACTAGCGTTAAACAGTCAGTTCCAGATCCACCGACCACACATATCATGCATCATGTGCATAACAGGTACCCTTTTTCTACAGGTTGCTTAATCTTCTTCGCTGTTTATTTCAGCAGTCATCATGAATCCTGAACTAACTACTGAACAAGCTATCAAGGCCCTCCAGGCCCAGAACGCCCAGTTTCAAGAGCTGGTCATGAGCTTAGCCTAAGGACAACAGGAGTTGAAGGCTTTGCTCCTGAAGAAGAAGAAGAAGAAGAGGAATGTGTTGTTCAACACTGGACGCAGACTCGGGAATACACTGCAGAATGAAGCTGAGCTGACTACTCCATCTGTTGGGGAAGGCAGTCACCAAGAGGGAAGGGTTCCTAGTCCCGTGGTTTTTGACACCGAGACAGATTTCAATGATGAGCAGTACCCTCCTGCTGAGGACAGGTACAAATAGTTGGAGGACCGGTTAAATGCTATGGAGATCCAACGCGTTCCTGGGTTGGATTTTGGAGATCTAGGTTTATCCTCTGGGGTGGTGATCCCACACAAGTTCAAGGCGCCTGCCTTTGTGAAGTACGATGGGGCTTCCTGTCCTAAACTGCACCTCCGCTCTTATGTAAGGAAGATCCAACCTTACACCACAGACAAGAACTTATGGATCCATTTCTTCTAGGAGAGTCTTTCAGGGACTCAACTCAAATGGTTCTATCAGCTGGATGGAACCAATATTCGTAACTGGGAGGACTTGGCTACTGCTTTTTATAAGCAGTATCAGTACAATTCCGACCTCGCTCCCACGCGTACCCAACTCCAGGGTATGTCACTTGGGACGGGTGAAGGTTTTAAGGAGTACGCGCAAAAGTGGAGAGAGCTGGCTGGCAGGGTGCAGCCACCGTTGACTGATCGTGAACTCGTGGACATGTTCTTGGGGACCCTGTCTGGTCCATTCTCTAATCACCTGATTGGTAATTCCTCTGCTGGGTTTACAGACCTGATCCTGACCGGTGAGAGGATCGAAGCTGGTATCAAATCGGGGAAGATACAGAAAGGTGCCTCCTCGAGTACTGAAAAGAAGCCCTTCAAGAAGGAAGCTAGTGCTGTGTATGGTCCCAGAAGACAAAACAAACCGGAACGCCACCAAGCTGTCAACGTGGTGGTTATTTCTAAGCATGCTGCTGCTCCTCAGCAATACAACCAGCCAAGAGGTGAGAGGCCCAAAAGGCAGTACACTCGACTCAGTATGACCCTGTCTCAGATTTTGCCGCAACTGCTGTCAACCAATCTGGTAACTGTCAAGGAGGCTCCGAAGGTAGTGAACACAACCTCTCCAAAGTACAACCCCAAAGCCCGCTGCGCTTATCACTCTGACAGCTCGGGGCATAACACATATGATTGTTGGGCTCTGAGGAATAAGGTTCAAGACCTTATTGATGCTAAAGAGGTTCAGTTCGAGGCACCCGAGAGGCCTAATGTGGTGACAGCTCCCATGCCCAATCATGGAGTAAATGCTATTGGGGATGATGACGATGTGGAGGAATCTGAATTTGACAGCTGGATCTACCCAACAACCAATGGTGGACCAAGCAACTGGACGATGAAAGATTTCATACCCATTACTTTTGTCACTCAGTAATGAACTCCTTTGTTTTGAATTTGTAACGAACAATAATTTGAAACTTTATGGCCCGGTGTCTTACCCGGGGCACCGTGGCTTCATTTGTGAGGGCTTGTTATTTGTCACTTTCATATATCATGAATAAAAGCATTGGACGTTTTTTCGCATTTCAAATCTTGCGCTCCTTTCCTTTCTTTATATATTGCAAAACAGCTATATTTACACACACTCACCTATACAGGTTCCAATCCACTCTAGATCTCACTGGTAACGACTCTGCTACTGCCAGTTATGACTTCGAAAATCTGATCAACTTAGCCTAAGACGAAGGTGAAGATGATTGTGAAGTGCCTGGTGAGCTTGCAAGACTGTTACTCCAGGAAGAGAGGGCCATTCAGCCACATGAAGAGCCAGTGGAAACGGTAAATCTAGGTACTGAGACAGACCAAAAGGAAGTCAAGATTGGTGCCAATCTGGAGGCTAGTGTGAAACAACGGTTGATTCAGATGCTGCATGACTATGTGGAAATCTTTGCCTGGTCCTACGAAGACATGCCTGGGTTGGATACCGACATTGTGGTTCATCACCTGCCTACCAAGGAAGAATGCCCTCCGGTAAAACAGAAGGTCCACCGTATGCGTCCAGAGATGTCCGAGAAAATCAAGGCTGAGGTTATGAAACAATTTGATGCCGGGTTTCTAGCAGTGACTTCTTACCCTCAGTGGGTTGCCAACGTGGTTCCAGTGCCGAAGAAGGATGGTAAGGTCCGAATGTGTGTTGATTACAGGGATTTGAACAGGGCAAGCCCCAAGGATGATTTCCCTCTGCCTCATATTGACGTTCTGGTTGATAACACTGCTCAGCATAAAGTATTCTCCTTCATGGATGGCTTCTCCGGTTATAATCAGATCAAGATGGCTCCTGAAGACATGGAGAAGACCACTTTTGTTACTCAGTGGGGCACCTTTTGCTACAAGGTCATGCCTTTTGGGTTGAAAAATGCTGTGGCAACCTACCAACGTGCCATGGTTGCTTTATTCCATGATATGATCCATCACGAGATCAAAGTATATGTCGACAATATGATTGCAAGGTCCCAAACCGAGGAGGAACACCTGGACCATCTATAGAAGCTGTTTGACCGTCTAAAGTTGTACAAACTGAGATAAAACCCGAACAAGTGCACCTTCGGGGTGAGATCTGGAAAACTGCTAGGCTTCATCGTAAGCGACAAAGGTATTCAAGTGGACCCTGTCAAGGTGAAAGCCATACAAGAGATGCCAACTCCCAAGACAGAAAAAGAAGTCAGAGGCTTTCTAGGATGGCTGAACTATATTGCCCGATTCATCTCACATCTAACTGCTACCTGTGAACCAATCTTCAAGTTACTGAAGAAAGATCAAGTAGTACATTGGAACGATGAGTGTCAGGCCGCTTTCGACAGAATAAAAGAGTATCTCCAAGAGCCACCCATTCTTATGCCACCGGTTGAAGGGAGACCTCTAATCTTATACTTGACAGTACTGAACAACTCAATGGGGTGTGTGCTGGGGAAGCATGACGAGTCTGGCCGAAAAGAGCACGCCATTTATTACCTTAGCAAAAAGTTTACCGACTGTGAGACCCGATACTCACTGCTCGAGAAAACTTGCTGCACTTTGGTATGGGCTGCTCGCCGGCTGAGACAATATATGCTGACTCACACTACTCTGTTGATTTCAAAAATGGATCCAATCAAGTATATCTTTGAAAAGCCCGCCTTATCCGGAAGAATAGCAAGATGGCAAATGATCTTGACAGAATACGACATCCAATACACGACTCAGAAAGCAATCAAGGGAAGTGTACTGGAAGACCATTTGGCACACCAGGCGGTAGACGACTACCAATCCATGAACTTTGAATTTCCAGACGAGAATATCATGGTAGTGACTGATTGTGAAGTACCTGGACCGGATGAAGGACCTGAGGAAGGATCCCGATGGTCTATGCACTTTGACGGAGCCTCAAACGCTTTGGGTAACGGTATTGGCGCCGTGATCATATCCCCCAAAGGCACTCATACTCCACTCACCGCCCGACTATGTTTCAACTGCACCAACAACATGGCAGAGTATGAAGCATGTATCATGGGTCTTCAAGCTGCAATTGACTTAAGGATCAAGTTTCTGAGTGTCTTCGGAGATTCCGCTCTCGTGATCAATCAGATCAAAGGTGAGTGGGATACGAAACACCCAAATCTTATTCCTTACAAAGAGTATGTGTTGACATTGATCCCCCATTTCGAAGAAATAACTTTTGAACACTTCCCAAGGGAGGAGAATCAGTTGGCGGACGCGTTAGCTACGATGTCTTCTATGTTCAAAGTCAAATGGGATAACGAGGCTCCCCGGATCATTATCTGGAAATTGGATGAACCTGCATATTGCTGTGATCTTGAGGCTGAAGAGGTAACTGAAAAACCTTGGTATCATGAAGTGAAGAGGTACTTGGAAGCTCAAGAATACCCTGAGGGTGCATCTGTCAACGACAAAAAGTTTCTGAGAAGGTTCGCTGCAAAGTTCTTCCTCAGCAATGACATTCTATACAACCGAAACCATGATTCAACCCTACTGCGTTGTGTGGATAAGACTGAAGCAGAAAATATCATGACAGAGCTGCATGAGGGTACCTTCGGAACACATTCCAGTGGACATACCATGGCAAAGAAAGTCCTTCGGGCAGGATATTTCTGGTCTACCATGGAAGCTGACTGTTATCAATATTCTCGGACGTGTCACAAATGCCAGATCTATGCAGATAAGGTGCACGTTCCTCCAGTTCCTCTGAATGTCTTGATAGCGCATTGGCCTTTTGCGATGTGGGGCATTGATATGATCGACGAGATCAGACCGACGGCGTCTGTGATTGGTGGATCTGGAACTGACTGTTTTACGCTGGTTCGCGAAATGTCGCAGAAGCAAGAGTCGCCACCGTCTTTTATTTTCTCCAAATGGAAAGGACAAAAGCACAGAAAAATTCCTTATAGAGATTGCTCTCGGTTCGGGAGGTAGATTATAGAAAGGGAAGGTGTTATCACCCTTTCTATCCATGGTTATCCATGGGCTCTTAGATACTTGCTCATTTGTGTTTTCAAAAATGGTTTGTTTTCTTTTCAACAGTGGGTTTTAAAAAAGTTTCTTTGAAAATTTCAGTTCGACTCTTGTATCGGTCCTCAAGAGTGTTTGAAAAATTGCTTTCGAAAGCTTTTTGAAAAGGTGTCAGTGTGAAAAGTATTTTTGAATTTGTTTTGAATTTAGAGCAAGTATCTAGAGTCGTCTACCTACCCTAAGGAATTCGTCTGTGTAAATGTCCTTTAAAGTAGTGCCATCCCACCATTGAGAGGTAGGTAGCACCACCGTTGGAGGTGTTCGGGTCAATTCGAGGTTCGGGACATGGTGATCACCAGAGCAATGGGAAGATACCTTAGAAGCTACCCTCATGCCAGGTTCCCGGATCATGAGGACTTACTAAGACATCCTCTACTCGACGATCACCTTTCGAGGCAAGGCAACAATGAGGCGTACCCTAGGGGTGGTGTGTAATTTGTGTGTTATGTTCATTTGCATTTATCTTGTTCATGTCAAAGTGATCTATGCGTTTGTTTTTATTTTAGGCCATTCATTCTTGCATGCATTTATTTAATAGTTAAAAATTGCGAGAATTTAAAAGTTCTAAATTATTACAAAGGCGCGGGTCCACATCGCCAAATTTAATCCAGGACCCGATTTGACAGAAAATAAAGAAATAAAGTAAAGTGCGAAAGATAAATGTCCGAGTTTACAAGGCTTTGGGAGAGTTACATTCATATTATAAGAAATAAAATAAAATGCGCGAATTGGAATTAAAATTGGAAGCGAGGGCGTTGGACCCTTTTCAATGGAATTAAATTAAATTATTAAATTAATAAAATTAAAATGAAAAGAAATTGTTTTTTGAGATTTTTTGTAGTTATGAATCTTTAATAAGAGAATTAAATGAAATTGAGAAATTAACCCTAATTCTAATTTTTTATTTATTAAGACAAACATGTTAAAATTAAACCTAAAATTAATCTAATTATTTACATGCAATTTGATTTATAAAAATAAATAATTAATTATTAGTGAAAAGAAAAGAAAAAGGATAAAAAATTGATACAAACCCTAATTCTACAAATTTTTGATTTATCAAGAAAAATATACTAAAATTAAACCTAATTTTACAAAGCTAAATTAATTAATAATATTTACTTAAAAAATATCAAAATAAAATATATTTTCAATTTTGTCTTTTCTGATTTTTTGTATTATTTTTATAGTTTATGAAAATAAATTGATTTAAAGATTTAAATAAAATTAAGCAAAATAAATAAAATAGAAAAAAATATGGAAAAGAATAAGAAAGCAAACCATGGGGGGTCTGTCCCCAAATTGGAGGTATTGCTCAGCACTTTTGGCCCATTGATCTTTGGCCTTATTTGACTTTTCTTGCCAGCGTGTGGCACCTTTGACTTGTGTCCATGATGATCTCCCAACCAATGCCCTTGGATTGAGGTAATAGGCCATGTGGCGCGCCGGATATGAAGCTATAGGATAAGCCTTCAAACAAGATGCTGCATGGAATCACGTTAGGAAAAAATATTGAAAGAATGTGGGGGACCTGGGATCGAACCCAGGTCCTGTTGGTTACCAAGTGCTTTCTCCACCACTATGCCATTCACGCGCTTTTGATTATATAATAACTAACAATTAATATAAGAGAAAATAAGAGTTAGTGGACAATTCAGCGCGAAAATTCAAATCACCCTATCATGTCCTGCCACATAATCATCTTCTTCCTTGTTGCGTTTTCCCTGAAAATAAAAGAAGGTTAGCGGGGGTTTTAAACCCCCCCAAAATGTGCAGCTTTCAATAATAGCGAATAGGCCGTCTTGGAATATAAATTAGGCGCGACTATGGCAATCAATTCGTCCAGGCTTCCTGAATCAAAACATGGCACTGAGGTTCTCTAATTTTACAGTATTTAGAAACGCCCAAATTAAAACTTGAAGAACCCTAATAATCGTTCATGGTAATTCTTCATACAATGCATAAAAACTCAATTCAATCACATGGTTAGTTTCAGAATCATCCAATTAATACAAATCAAGAACAAAAATGCATGGATATGGTCTAAATAGCAAAGCACTATTATGCAAAAAGAGTGATACAATTTGATTTTGAATTACCAATTCTTGATGTTAGGGATATGGAAAACTATTCAGTTCGCTTCAGTAACACTTTTGCAAGCTATTGGGATTAATCTTGGCCTCTGAATCGTCCTCTAAGACCACTTTCAGTTTTCAAATTTTTGACAAAAAACTCAAGTTTGGTTATGGATTTCTGGCGCAGCTGGGAGGTTCTGATCACTAGGGTTAGCATGCATATATATATGTATGAATGATTAAGGTTGAGAAATTGATCCAAAGAATCAATGAATTGATGGAGAGGATATTTGATTTTCAAGCCATAATTTTTCAATCTTTTTCACATGTTTTTGATGCCAATCATATCCAATTGCCATGATTCTTTCTATATCTGATTGTGCACGAAATCTTGAGTGTGTTTCATGCATAAAAAGATTTGAAAACTTAGGTTTAGTATTTTCCACATATTTATTTTAATTAAATGACTTATTAGTCATTAAAAATCCAAATAAATAAATAAAAAATGATAAAAACTTCCCTTTGGGCCAAATGGTCGTGTCCATGCCTTGGATGATCAATCTTGGAAGAAAAAGAGGCCCATTAGCAATTTTAAGACTTTTGAAGCAATGTTGACTTTTCAAAATATCCAAAAATTTCCCAACTTCTACAAGGCATAACTTGCTCAATTTTAAGCTTTGCTCATGTTCTTGGACATTTTGGAAAGGTCTTTGAGTCCTCTAACCAATGTCTTTGGTCCCATGTAATTTTGATTTACCAATCTCAAGTTATGGCCTTTGACTTAAAGTCCCTTTTTGTTGACTTTTGAAAATGACCTATAATGTTGAAATTGATAACTTTTTGTGAGGGCATTTCTTGGACTTGAAGTGTGAAGAGGAGTTGTAGGAAATGTCTTTCTCTTCAAAATGAGCTTTGGATGGAATTTTTCTGATAATCCATGTGGAAGTTATGCCTTGGTCAAGTTACAGTTGACTTTTTCAACTGTCCAAATATGGAAACTTTTGCATCTTGATGATTTTTGAGCCAAGCTTTGAGAATCATGATCAAGCATTGATCAAATGATGTTTGTGGCTTCAAAATGAGATGTTGACCAAAAATTTGAACTTTTGACTGTCAAATGACCATTTTGCCCCTGCAGTTGGCTGAAGTGCAATTAGGGTTTTTGACTGTGCAATTTTGTGCTGTAAGTCTTGAAACTTGGTATGAGGATGCTTGACCATGTTTATGAGCATATGGGACTTGATTGGACCCTTGGAAACTTCATTTTCTTTATCAGAATCAAAACCCTAATTCTTGACTGTTAGGAGGCCCTTGAACTGTGCAACCCTTGGGGAATTTTGAAGCTGTGACTTGGCAAATCTTGAAGAATATGGGAGGGCAAATTTTGGGGTACAACAGTTGCCCCTGTTCAATCTTCTTAGACTTGAGGATGCAGATTGGCTGACGTGCCTTTCATAATCCGAAGGTGGAAGATGATTGAACACTAGAGTGCCCAGAAATTTGCGCTCACATAGTAGTGTGATGATGGGAATGGGCTTATAGGTGCCATTTGGAGATTTATGGATAGGATGATGGGCTTATAGATGCCATGCTGAGAGATGATGGAAGGTGGATGGGCTTACAGATGCCATATGGATGTCGATCGCGTAAGAGATTCCTTAGCGAGAACTTGCGTACCTGCAAAAGAAAAATGATTACCTGACTCGTTACAGGAGCTGGTCTTCAGATTCTTTGTATAGATGTGTCCTGACTGGTTACAGGAGCTGGATCTGGAGCTTCAAACGGGGATGAATGAACCAGGGATGGTTACTACCTCAACAGGAACGCTGAGAGAACCTTGGATGATTACTACCTCAACAGGAACGCTGAGAGAATCTTGAACGACTTCAACCTCAACAGCAATCATTGAGAGAATCTTGGGCGACTTCAACCTCAACAACAATCATTGAGAGAATCTTGGGCGACTTCAACCTCAACAGCAATCATTGAGAGAATCTTGGGCGACTTCAACCTCAACAGTAATCATTGAGAGAATCTTGGATATCTTCTACTTCAACAGTAACGCTGAGAGAATCTTGGGGCGATTACTACCTCCGCAGTAACGGGGATAGAACCACAGGCGACTACAACCTCAACAGTATCATTGAGAGAATCTTGGATATCTTCTACTGAGTCTTTATCAGGAAAATCTGTTAGGGGTCGATTTAACTGGACTAGAGAAGGCCTTGGATTGGATAAGAAACAGTAAAATCTTAGGGTCGATTTAACTGAACTGGTCTAGGTCTTGAAATCTTCAACTGGATAAGAAACAGGGAGATCTTAGGGTCGATCTGACTGAACCATAGAAGGCCTTTGACTGGATAAGAAACAGAAAAGTCTTAGGGTCGACTTAACTGAACCGGTCAAGGTCTTGAATATAGCTGGGAACTTAACTGAATTCTTCCTGAAAGGTAAAGGTCAGTTATACTCAATGCATGATATGAATCAAGCAATGATGTTCTCAACATAAATGAGATTTGTAAGATACGATGCGTATATGCATGCTATAATGTATGAAAATGCGATGTTTATGAATGTATGTTTTCGTCTTTAGGAAGATAAATCCTTGACGGGTGCCGGGAAGTCACTCCTGGGCTGATGTTGGAGAACAAATTTTGCTTCCGCTGGATGATAGTTGCAAGAATACCGGTAGGAGAAGATAACTCCGTAGGGGAATAAACTTGGCGAATAGATTACTCTACAGGGAGAAAAGTACTCTAACGATCTTGCTGGGAAGCAATACTCTGTGGGGGAGAGAGATACTTTGCTGAGTGTTGATAACAACTTGCTGGGGATACCCTTGTTGTACTGGAAGTGTTAATAGACTCCGCTGGGGATAAGAAGACTTCGTCGAGGACGCTCTTTCCGTGGCTTTTGGCTGAGGATAACCCAATTATATCCTGGTAAGGAAATAACTCTTCAATAAAACCGGGAGACGCGTTCGTGTTCTACGAGGATAAGCTTCCAGAATCTACTGGGGATAAGCTTACTGCTTGGGGAGATGAATTCCAACTTTCTTGGAGAAACTGGATTGGACTCTCCTGGGGAAGTTTTGAACTGTAACAAGGAAGTGACTCTATTGAATGTTTGATATACCGCCGAGGAACAATCTTTAGACCAAGGCTGTCGGGGATGCTTGTTAAGAATATATGTGTTGCTAAGGAATGTTGAGATCTGCTGGAGGATACCCAACTTCCTTAAGGTTTGATTGTAACTTTGCTTGGGGAGAGTGAACTGATTTGTTGTTTCACTCTCTGGGGAATTATGATATACTGGTTATGCTCTTTAGCTGAACCTGCCTTGGTACCTTGGAGGATAGAACAATTAAATTGCTTAGACAACTCTTTATTGCCCCTGTTTCTAATGTTACATGTAATTAATCCTTTGTTTCGTATGCAAATATTCATGAGTTAGCAAATTATTGTCAATGCATATATCACAAATTGAACCTTGGACGTTCTTCGCAAAACAAAACAGAAAAAGGAAAAACAATTGGCACTTTTAACTGAAAAGTATATTTGTATTGATTTTTTGAATGGCCTGTGAATAGGCGTTTTATGTACAAGGGGCTGACGTCCTAGTAAGAGAACACCGCCGAACAAAAGAGTTTATACAAATTTTGTACAAGAGAAAATAAAACAGCTGTGTGAAATGAATGATCCCACTGGGTTTCAACTCTGCTATTGCCTTTATAACTCCGAGCGTCTCATCACTTGATGACCTTAGTTGAAGATGAAGCTGACTGATCGGTGCCGTCTGAACTTGCTGTAGATACCGGATTCTGGATGCAAAGTAATCCAATGAGACATAGTATTACGCTTTTATCCCTAATTTTTGCCTGGACCGCCCTTTCGGGTTTTCAGTCCATCGGGATACCCATTTTTGCCCAAGCCGCCTTTTCAGGTTTTCGACTTGCCGGGTGTACAGATTTTTTTCATTTCATCCCTTCATTTTGCCCGAACCCTTTTGGTTCGCCGGGAAGCCCTAATTTTTGCCTAGGCATGTCAGCCTAGCGGGTCTTTTTTATGCGTAGTATCTTTTTACTATGTCTGCATTGGCGGGGTGAGGAAGGTCGTCACCATCCATGTTGGTTAGAATCATGGCTCCTCCTGAGAACACATGCTTAACCACAAATGGCCCTTCATACGTAGGGGTCCATTTGCCCCTTGGATCACTCTGAGGAAGGATGATTCGCTTGATTACCAGATCCCCAACTTGATACTCTTGTGGTATGAACTTTTTGTTAAATGCCCTGATCATTCGTTTTTGGTACGTCTGACCATGACAGATAGCAGCAAGTCTCTTTTCATCAATAAGGTTTAATTGATCAAGTCGTGTCTGGATCCAATCATCTTCGTTCAGATTTGCATCCTTCATTATCCGGAGAGAGGGTATTTGCACTTCGATCGGTAAGACTGCCTCCATACCATAAACCAAGGAGAACGGAGTTGCCCCGGTTGACGTCCTGGCTGAGGTACGGTACCCATATAGAGCGAACGGTAACATCTCGTGCCAATCTTTGTAAGTCACTGTCATCTTCTGCACGATTTTCTTGATATTTTTATTTGCTGCTTCTACAGCCCCATTCATCTTCGGTCTGTAAGGAGAAGAGTTATGGTGCTGTATCTTAAACTGCTCGCAGAGCTCAGTGATCATCTTGTTATTGAGATTGGTACCGTTGTCTGTAATAATCCTTTCTGGGACGCCGTATCGACAGATCAGATTGTGCCGAATGAACCGTGCCACAACAGTCTTGGTTACCGTAGCATAGGAAGCTACTTCAACCCACTTCGTGAAGTAATCAATCGCTACCAGGATGAAGCGATGCCCATTAGACGCTGTAGGTTTAATCTCACCGATCATGTCTATGCCCCACATTGCAAACGGCCAAGGCGCAGTCAGAACATTCAGAGGAACTGGAGGAACATGCACCTTGTCTGCATAAATCTGGCATTTAGGGCATGTCCGAGAATGTTGGTAGCAGTCAGCTTCCATGGTGGACCAGAAATACCCTGCCCGAAGGATCTTCATTGCCATAGTGTGTCCACTGGAATGTGTCCCGAAGGTCCCTTCATGTAGCTCTTCCATGATCCTTTCTGCTTCATTCTTATCCACACAACGCAGTAAGGTTGAATCATGGTTTCGCTTGTACAAGATGCCGTTGCTAAGGAAGAACTTCGCTGCGAACCTTCTCAGAAACTTCTTATCGTTGACAGACGCACCTTCAGGGTATTCCTGAGCTTCCAAATATCTCTTTACCTCATGGTACCAAGGCTTCTCAGTCACCAACTCAGTCTCGAGATCACAACAGTATGCCGGTTCGTCCAGTTTCCAGATGATGATCCGGGGAGCCTCATTGTCCCATTTGACCTTGAACATAGAAGACATTGTAGCTAACGCGTCCGCCAGCTGATTCTCCTCTCTTCGAAAGTGTTCAAAGGTTATCTTAATGAAGTGGGGGATCAAGGTCAACACACATTCTCTGTAAGGAATAAGATTCGGATGTTTCGTATCCCACTCTCCGTTGATCTGATTGATCACGAGAGCGGAATCTCCGAAGACACTCAGAAACTTGATCCTTAGGTCGATCGCAGCTTGAAGACCCATGATGCACGCCTCATACTCCGCCATGTTGTTGGTACAGTTGAAACATAGCCGGGCAGTGAGTGGAGTATGAGTGCCTTGAGGGGATATGATTATGGCGCCGATACCGTTACCCAAAGCATTGGAGGCTCCGTCAAAGTGCATAGACCATCGGGATCCTTCCTCAGGTCCTTCATCCGGTCCAGGCACTTCACAATCATTCACAATCATGATGCTCTCGTCTGGAAACTCGAAGTTCATTGACTGATAGTCGTCTACTGCTTGATGTGCCAAGTGGTCTGCCAATACACTTCCCTTGATGGCTTTCTGAGTCGTGTATTGAATGTCGTATTCGGTCAAGATCATTTGCCATCTTGCTATTCTCCCAGACAGAGCAAGCTTTTCAAATATGTACTTTATAGGATCCATCTTTGAGATCAACAAGGTGGTATGAGTCAGCATATACTGTCTCAGCCGGCGAGCAGCCCATACCAAAGCGCAGCAAGTTTTCTCGAGCAATGAGTATCGGGTCTCACAGTCGGTAAACTTTTTGCTAAGGTAATAAATGGCATGCTCTTTTCGGCCAGACTCGTCATGCTGCCCCAGCACACACCCCATTGAATTGTCAAGCACTGTCAGATATAGTATCAGAGGTCTCCCTTCAACCGGTGGCATGAGAATGGGTGGTTCTTGGAGATACTCTTTGATTCTGTCAAAAGCAGCCTGACATTCATCATTCCAACGTACTACCTGATCTTTCTTCAGCAGCTTGAAGATTGGTTCACAAGTAGCAGTTAGGTGCGAGATGAACCGAGCAATGTAATTCAGGCGTCCTAAAAAGCCTCTGACCTCTTTCTCTGTCTTAGGAACTGGCATCTCTTGAATAGCTTTGACCTTAGCAGGGTCCACTTGAATGCCCTTGTCACTTACAACGAAGCCTAGCAACTTTCCAGATCTTACCCCGAAGGTGCACTTGTTCGGGTTCAACCTCAGTTTGTATAGTTTCAACCGGTCAAACAATTTCTGCAGATGATCAAGGTGTTCTTCCTCAGTCTGGGACCTTGCAATCATGTCATCAACATACACTTCTATCTCATGATGGATCATGTCATGAAATAAAGCAACCATGGCCCGTTGGTAGGTTGCCCCAGCGTTCTTCAGTCCAAAAGGCATGACCTTGTAGCAGAAAGTGCCCCACTGAGTAACAAAGGTAGTCTTTTCCATATCTTCAGGTGCCATCTTGATCTGATTGTAACCTGAAAAACCATCCATGAAAGAGAACACCTTATGCTGAGCTGTATTATCAACAAGGACATCAATGTGAGGTAGAGGGAAGTCATCTTTGGGGCTGGCCCTGTTCAGATCCCTGTAATCGACACACATTCTGACCTTACCATCCTTCTTTGGTACCGGCACCACATTACCAACCCACTGAGGATAAGAAGTCACTGCAAGGAACCCAGCATCAAACTGTTTCATTACCTCGGCTTTGATCTTCTCAGACATCTCTGGACGCATACGGCCGACCTTTTGCTTGACCGGAGGGAAGTCTTCCTTAGTGGGCAAGTGATGGACCACAATATCGGTATCCAACCCAGGCATGTCTTCGTAGGACCAGGCAAAGATATCCATATAATCATGTAGCATTTTAGTCAACCGTTGCTTCACGCTGAGTTCTAGGTTGGCACCAATCTTTACCTCTTTCCTGTCTGCTTCAGTACCCAGGTTTATTGTTTCCGCTGGCTCTTCGTGTGGTTGAATTGCCCTCTCTTCCTGAAGTAACAGTCTTGCAAGCTCGCCAGGCACTTCGCAATCATCTTCACCTTCGTCTTCGGCTAAGTTGATCGGATTTTCGAAGTCATAACTGGCAGTAGCAGAGTCGTTACCAGTGAGATCCAGAGTGGATTGAAACCTATATGAGTGAGTGTGTGTAAATACAGCTGTTTTGAAATATATCAAGGAAGGAAAGACAGAAAAGGAGCATAAGATTTGAAATGCGAGAAAACGTCCAAGATCTTTATTCATGATATATGAAATGACAATTTATATGCCCTCACAAATGAAACCACGGTGCCTCGGGTAAGACACCGGGCCATAGAGTTTTAATTGTTTATTACAAATAACAAAACAAAGAAGTTTATTACTGCGTAACAAAAGTAACAGGAGTATGGTCTTTGGCAATCCAATTGGTCAATCCGCCATCAGTTGTCGGGTAGATCCAGCTATTGAACTCAGCTTCATCCACTTCGTTATCCTCCCCAACAGCATTCACTCCTAGATTTGTAATGAGCACAGGAGGTCTTCTGGTCTTTGCCTTCCGCATAGCTTTCTGTCCCTTTGCAGTAAAACCCAGCCCAAACTTGTCAGTTTTCTGTGTAAAGTCGGGAAGCCTGCCCCAGTTAGTACATTCACCTTTCTGAACCACAGCCCGGGCATCCTTCAGGGAAGCCATCTTCAAAGGAACATCCTCTTCGACCGCTGTTTCTGCTGCTGCTGAAATTGGAAGTACCTCTTCGAAATGCTGAAAGGGGGTTTCAATAAACTCCCCGTCCATCTCAATATATCTGAAGGAATTCAAATGGCTCACCATATACTCCTCTCCCTGCACAGTGACAATCTTCCCTCTGACGGGGTATTTTAGCTTCTGGTGCAAGGTAGAGGTCACTGCCCCAGCTTTGTGGATCCAAGGTCGACCCAGTAGACAAGAATATGATGGACGGATATCCATCACGTAGAAAGTAGAGTCAAAGACTTGAGAGCCCACACGAATAGGAATGTCAACCTCTCCATGAACCATCCTCTTGGAATCGTCAAAGGCTCTGACGATGATATTGCTAGGTTTTAGCTCCAGGCCCTCACAATCCAAACGGTCTAAGGTCTTCTTGGGTAGCACATTTAGGGAAGAACCAGTGTCCACCAACACGTACGCCAGAGTAGTGCCCCTGCATTCAATAGAGACATGCAGAGCATCATTGTGGTCTCTTCCCTTGGCAGTAAGGTCAGCATCTGAGAAACCCACGCCATTGTCCGCTGTCAGATTTGCTACGCAATCAGTGAACTGGACTGCAGATGTCTCCTGTGGCACATGGGCCGTCTTGAGAAATGAGATCAAGGCCTTAGAATGGGCCTCTGAGCACAGTAATAAGGAGAGCATTGAGATCTTGGAGGGCGTATGCCCCAGCTGTTCCACAACATTGAAGTCACTCTTCTTTATTATTTTCAGGATTTCCTCCATCTCTTGTTGGGAGGCCTCAGCATTTATAGGTATTGGTGCCTCCATCCGGGCAGGCTCATCTTCAATCCCTTTGCCCCGAGCATTAGATGACTCGGCAGCAGGGGAAACAACTTGATCAGAAACAGGAACAAGTACACTTGTAGGTGTTATAAGGAGGGGTCTTCGAGTAGCGGGCGGTGCAATGTCAGGCGAGAAGAGCCTGCCACTGCGGGTAACCTTGGATGGGCCAGTAATATTGCTGATACTGGTGCCAGTGTTGAACTCTTGTTTGATTCCATTCACATACACATCTGCCCCATAGTGCCAGGGGACAGCTTTATCAGATACGTAGGGGAGAGGCCCCGGAACAGTAATGACAACAGGCGCGACAGTCATGATTTGAACAGGCTTCCTTGGGAGAGCTTTGATAGGATTATTGAAGATTGTAACCACATAAACTTCTTCTACCGGAACCAACTGAACAGCGGACTCCTTGAATAGAATCTCTTTGCTGTCCATTAGGCTTTGGATGCCCAACTTTAGCAAAGGACAACCAGATAGGGAAACAACACAGAACAGGCAACCCTCACTGCAACCCGGAAATAAACCGGCCAGCAGTAGGTTCCTCTTGACGGTCATTAAGGGAGTAGCCACATCATCCACAGAAACGGCGTATACATCTTCATCAACAGCATTTACTCCATGCTGGGGCATAGGAGCAGTAACCACATTCTGCCTCTCAGGCGCTTCAAACTGTATCTCTTTTGCATCGATAAGGTCTTGCACCTTATTCCTTAAAGCCCAACAGTCGTCAGTGGAATGCCCCGGGCTATCGGAGTGATAAGCACAGCGAGCATTCGGATTGTATTTGGGAGAGGCAGTGTTTACAACTTTTGGGGCCTCTCTGACAGTCACTAGATTGGTGGATAGTAACTGTGGCAAGATTTGCGACAAAGTCATACTCAAACGGGTGAACTCTCTCCGGGGTCTTTCAGCCCTTTGAGGATTGGTTTGCCGAGGAGCGGCAGCAGGCTTAGCAATCATTACCGCACTGACAGATTGGCGGCGCTCAGATTTCTCTTGTCTCCTGGAGCCATATACAGCACTGGCCTCCTTCTTGAAGGGTTTCTTCTTAGAACTTGTAGATGCACCCTTCAGAATCTTACCAGACTTCAATCCAGCCTCAATTCTCTCTCCGGTCAAAATAAGATCAGTAAACCCTGCAGACGAATTCCCGATAAGATGGTTGAAAAATGGCCCAGATAGGGTCCCCAAGAACATGTCTACCAACTCCCGATCAGTCAACGGAGGCTGCACCCTGCCAGCCAGATCCCTCCACTTCTGAGCGTACTCTTTAAAACCTTCACTTGAACCTAATGACATACCCTGGAGTTGAGTACGTGTAGGGGCAAGGTCGGCATTATATTGATACTGCTTATAGAAAGCAGTAGCCAACTCCTCCCAGTTACGAACCTTGGTCCCATCCAGCTGATAGAACCATTCGAGATGAGTCCCTGAAAGACTCTCCTGGAAGAAGTGGATCCACAAATTCTTGTCCACTGAGTAGGGTTGAATCTTCCGCACATAGGATCTGAGGTGTAGCTTGGGACAAGACGCCCCGTCGTACTTGGTAAAGGATGGTGCTTTGAACTTATGAGGAATGATCACACCAGTAGACAAACCCATATCTCCAAAATCCAGCCCAGGTACCTGTTGTATCTCCATAGCATTCAGTCTGTCCTCCAGCTGCTTATATCTGTCTTCTGCAGGAGGATACTGTTCCTCATCAAAATCAGTCTCGTTGTCAGAGACTACCGGACTAGGACCTTTTTCCCCTTGAGGACTACCCTTGCCTATAGAAGAACCAGCCTCTTCATTCTGCAAAGTGTTGCCAAACCTTCGGCCTGAGTTGAAAAGAACAGTTCTCCTCTTCTTCTTCTTTTCCTTCTTCAGGAGCAGAGCCTTCAGCTCTTCTTGGCCCTGAGCCAAACCCATGATTAGTTCCTGAAATTGCGCGTTCTGCGCCTGAAGAGCCTTGATGGACATCTCAATTGATGATGAGTCGGGATTCATGATGCTGAAATAAACAGCGAAGAACTGTAAGCAACCTGAAAAGAAGAAAACCTGCTATGCACATGATGAATGGAATGCGTATGATTTATGTTTTCAAAGACAATCGGGAATCAACTTTGTAAACAAAAAGGAACACACTTCATTAGATTCAACTTTGAAACTCAAATTGTTCAACATGTTGCCCTTAGGCGTTACATAAAAGGGAAATACTGAAAAGGGAAACAAAACTGTAAGAGAACATCCAGAGCTCCTTATTGATCCCATGGTCTCCTCTTCTCAGTACGGATGTAAGCATTCAAAGCTCGCTCATTCTCCAACTGCTTTGTCAGCTTCTGGATCTTCAACTCTTGCTCGTTGAACTTTTCCTGATAAGAATCCCGCTCTTCTCGCAGTTGCGACCAAGACCTCTTTAATGTCTCATAATCAATAGGTATCTGAGGAGGAAGGACAGTTGGAGGAACACCATCTTTGTCAGGAGACTCAAGAATGATAGGTCTGACGGCTTCGTATGGCATACCTAACTTCTGAGCACGGATGCGAACCCATTTGTAGTAGGCTTCCATAGGTAAAGAAGTCTTTGGCCCCAACTCTTGTGGGTCAGCTTTATGAACTTTGTCCCAAGCCTTGATGAACCTACGACGCAGCTCGTCACTATCCACCTGAAACTCAAAACTGATGTGAGGCACCAACATCTCATGAGGCCCTGCTCTTCTGGCTCTTCCAAACTGACGGAGTGCTAGGCATGGATTGTAAGAGATTCCTCCTTGGGTACCAATCAGAGGAACATTAGGGTACTCTCCGCATCGATCAATAATAGCTATCTCATCCAAACCTCTGCAAGTCCAAATAATGTCTTTATCGGTGAGAGACATTAACCTATGAGCCCAACCTCTTCCTTCTTAGTTCTTCAGCATGAACTTGGGGAGGTGCGAAATAAACCACCTCACCAACAAAGGGACACAACACCATAGAGTTCCTCGTCTTCGGGTAGTACGAGCATGAAGTTGTTGCAAGATGTCACCCAAGAGAGTGGGCACATGATTCTGAGACATAAAGATCCTTATGGCAGTGACATTGATGAAGTTGTCAGGATTAGGAAACAAGACTAACCCATAGATTAAGAGAGCCAAGATGTCTTCATATGCCCTAAAGTCCAGGTCATTCTAGAAACTGTTAGCTTTATCAATCAGAAACTTGGCCAAGAAACCCTTAACTCCGCTTCTAGTTACCCAATTGTCTGTTACCTCTTGATGTGTCAAGGGAAGAGCTGCAGCAACATCCTCAAGCCTGAGGGTCTTTTCCCAACCAGTAAAGGGAGTCTGATCCAAGATAGGGATACCAAGCAAATCAGAGAACTCTTCCAGGGTAGGGACCAGCTGGAAGTCTTGAAAGGTGAAGCACTGGTACAGAGGGTCATAGAACTGGGTCAGAACACTCATCAACTGTTGATCCCGCTTTGCAGTGACTAAACTGAGAAGAGAACCATGCCTCTGAATGAAGGAAGTGGTATTTGGAATTCTGCTAACCAACTCTTCAAGCAACTCATGTGAGTGAACGAAGTTGAACCGGATAGTATTCCTTCGCACAGGCATCATGATGTCCTACAAAACAGAGCAAAGGTGAAACCCTCTTGTCTTTGAAATGGTCAGTCCTTATGCAGGATGCATGCAATGCTCATGATGTTATGATGTTATGATAAAGCACACCACAAATAGATACAAAGGAAAACATGGTAAGGCACACAAGTCACACAAGACAGACCCTTAAAGTTTAGGCCAGCATGAGGTCTAGGTACTACCCTCTTTCAGTTTGTTGGTTCATACCTGTCCTATCAAAGTAACCGGGTTCTTAGAGGATCCCAATATCATTGACTACCCTCAATCGGTCATAACTCTAGCATTGCAATCTTTTCTTGCGGCCAGAACCATCACGAGAGTTTAGCCTCAATGGGCGTAGCATACTACTACTGTTCTAATGGCCAAGTTGTGTCAATTAAGGTTCTAAGGTTGTTGGTGCTTAATGACTCCCCAGAAGACCCATATTCTCCTCGTTGCGACACAAGGGATATCGGTACAGACCAAGGTGCCACACCGATGTAGCCATTGCTTCACCCGTGTCGGTCTACACCGGACAGGTCCCTCACAGCTTATGCTACCTAAAAAGGGTATCCCCAGATCTGGGTTAGGATCTATGTAACTCCGATGCAACCCACAATAGTAAAGCAAGCAAATCAATACAATTGAAAACATAGTTATGAACTACCCTAAGGTACACCTCACTTTGAGTGTCCCCAGCAGAGTCGCCAGTTCTGTGATCGGTGGATCTGGAACTGACTGTTTTACGCTGGTTCGCGAAATGTCGCGGAAGCAAGAGTCGCCACCGTCTTTTATTTTCTCCAAATGGAAAGGACAAAAGCACAGAAAAATTCCTTATAGATATTGCTCTTGGTTCGGGAGGTAGATTATAGAAAGGGAAGGTGTTAGCACCCTTTCTATCCATGGTTATCCATGGGCTCTTAGATACTTGCTCATTTGTGTTTTCAAAAATGGTTTGTTTGCTTTTCAACTGTAGGTTTTAAAAAAGTTTCTTTGAAAATTTCAGTTCGACTCTTGTATCGGTCCTCAAGAGTGTTTGAAAAATTGCTTTCGAAAGCTTTTTGAAAAGGTGTCGGTGTGAAAAGTATTTTTGAATTTGTTTTGAATTTAGAGCAAGTATCTAGATTCGTCTACCTACCCTAAGGAATTCGTCTGTGTAAATGTCCTTTAAAGTAGTGCTATCCCACCATTGAGAGGTAGGTAGCACCACCGTTGGAGGTGTTCGGGTCAATTCGAGGTTCGGGACATGGTGATCACCAGAGCAATGGGAAGATACCTTAGAAGCTACCCTCATGCCAGGTTCCCGGATCATGAGGACTTACTAAGACATCCTCTACTCGACGATCACCTTTCAAGGCAAGGCAACAGTGAGGCGTACCCTAGGGGTGGTGTGTAATTTGTGTGTTATGTTCATTTGCATTTATCTTGTTCATGTCAAAGTGATCTATGCGTTTGTTTTTATTTTAGACCATTCATTCTTGCATGCACTTATTTAATAGTTAAAAATTGCGAGAATTTAAAAGTTCTAAACTATTACAAAGGCGCGGGTCCACATCGCCAAATTTAATCCAGGACCCGATTTGACAGAAAATAAAGAAATAAAGTAAAGTGCGAAAGATCAATGTCCGAGTTTACAAGGCTTTGGGAGCGTTACATTCATATTATAAGAAATAAAATAAAATGCGCGAATTGGAATTAAAATTGGAAGCGAGGGCGTTGGACCCTTTTCAATGGAATTAAATTAAATTATTAAATTAATAAAATTAAAATGAAAAGAAATTGTTTTTTGAGATTTTTTGTAGTTATGAATCTTTAATAAGAGAATTAAATGAAATTGAGAAATTAACCCTAATTCTAATTTTTTATTTATTAAGACAAACATGTTAAAATTAAACCTAAAATTAATCTAATTATTTACATGCAATTTGATTTATAAAAATAAATAATTAATTATTAGTGAAAAGAAAAGAAAAAGGATAAAAAATTGATACAAACCCTAATTCTACAAATTTTTGATTTATCAAGAAAAATATACTAAAATTAAACCTAATTTTACAAAGCTAAATTAATTAATAATATTTACTTAAAAAATATCAAAATAAAATATATTTTCAATTTTGTCTTTTCTGATTTTTTGTATTATTTTTATAGTTTATGAAAATAAATTGATTTAAAGATTTAAATAAAATTAAGCAAAATAAATAAAATAGAAAAAAATATGGAAAAGAATAAGAAAGCAAACCATGGGGGGTCTGTCCCCAAATTGGAGGTATTGCTCAGCACTTTTGGCCCATTGATCTTTGGCCTTATTTGACTTTTCTTGCCAGCGTGTGGCACCTTTGACTTGTGTCCATGATGATCTCCCAACCAATGCCCTTGGATTGAGGTAATAGGCCATGTGGCGCGCCGGATATGAAGCTATAGGATAAGCCTTCAAACAAGATGCTGCATGGAATCACGTTAGGAAAAAATATTGAAAGAATGTGGGGGACCTGGGATCGAACCCAGGTCCTGTTGGTTACCAAGTGCTTTCTCCACCACTATGCCATTCACGCGCTTTTGATTATATAATAACTAACAATTAATATAAGAGAAAATAAGAGTTAGTGGACAATTCAGCGCGAAAATTCAAATCACCCTATCATGTCCTGCCACATAATCATCTTCTTCCTTGTTGCGTTTTCCCTGAAAATAAAAGAAGGTTAGCGGGGGTTTTAAACCCCCCCAAAATGTGCAGCTTTCAATAATAGCGAATAGGCCGTCTTGGAATATAAATTAGGCGCGACTATGGCAATCAATTCGTCCAGGCTTCCTGAATCCAAACATGGCACTGAGGTTCTCTAATTTTACAGTATTTAGAAACGCCCAAATTAAAACTTGAAGAACCCTAATAATCGTTCATGGTAATTCTTCATACAATGCATAAAAACTCAATTCAATCACATGGTTAGTTTCAGAATCATCCAATTAATACAAATCAAGAACAAAAATGCATGGATATGGTCTAAATAGCAAAGCACGATTATGCAAAAAGAGTGATACAGTTTGATTTTGAATTACCAATTCTTGATGTTAGGGATATGGAAAACTATTCAGTTCGCTTCAGTAACACTTTTGCAAGCTATTGGGATTAATCTTGGCCTCTGAATCGTCCTCTAAGACCACTTTCAGTTTTCAAATTTTTGACAAAAAACTCAAGTTTGGTTATGGATTTCTGGCGCAGCTGGGAGGTTCTGATCACTAGGGTTAGCATGCATATATATATGTATGAATGATTAAGGTTGAGAAATTGATCCAAAGAATCAATGAATTGATGGAGAGGATATTTGATTTTCAAGCCATAATTTTTCAATCTTTTTCACATGTTTTTGATGCCAATCATATCCAATTGCCATGATTCTTTCTATATCTGATTGTGCACGAAATCTTGAGTGTGTTTCATGCATAAAAAGATTTGAAAACTTAGGTTTAGTATTTTCCACATATTTATTTTAATTAAATGAATTATTAGTCATTAAAAATCCAAATAAATAAATAAAAAATGATAAAAACTTCCCTTTGGGCCAAATGGTCGTGTCCATGCCTTGGATGATCAATCTTGGAAGAAAAAGAGGCCCATTAGCAATTTTAAGACTTTTGAAGCAATGTTGACTTTTCAAAATATCCAAAAATTTCCCAACTTCTACAAGGCATAACTTGCTCAATTTTAAGCTTTGCTCATGTTCTTGGACATTTTGGAAAGGTCTTTGAGTCCTCTAACCAATGTCTTTGGTCCCATGTAATTTTGATTTACCAATCTCAAGTTATGGCCTTTGACTTAAAGTCCCTTTTTGTTGACTTTTGAAAATGACCTATAATGTTGAAATTGATAACTTTTTGTGAGGGCATTTCTTGGACTTGAAGTGTGAAGAGGAGTTGTAGGAAATGTCTTTCTCTTCAAAATGAGCTTTGGATGGAATTTTTCTGATAATCCATGTGGAAGTTATGCCTTGGTCAAGTTACAGTTGACTTTTTCAACTGTCCAAATATGGAAACTTTTGCATCTTGATGATTTTTGAGCCAAGCTTTGAGAATCATGATCAAGCATTGATCAAATGATGTTTGTGGCTTCAAAATGAGATGTTGACCAAAAATTTGAACTTTTGACTGTCAAATGACCATTTTGCCCCTGCAGTTGACTGAAGTGCAATTAGGGTTTTTGACTGTGCAATTTTGTGCTGTAAGTCTTGAAACTTGGTATGAGGATGCTTGACCATGTTTATGAGCATATGGGACTTGATTGGACCCTTGGAAACTTCATTTTCTTTATCAGAACCAAAACCCTAATTCTTGACTGTTAGGAGGCCCTTGAACTGTGCAACCCTTGGGGAATTTTGAAGCTGTGACTTGGCAAATCTTGAAGAATATGGGAGGGAAAATTTATGGGTACAACAGCGTCCAACGGGCATCGCTTCATTCTGGTAGCGATTGATTACTTCACAAAGTGGGTTGAAGCAGCTTCCTACGCTACGGTAACCAAGAATGTCGTGGCACGGTTCATTCGGCATAACCTGATCTGTCGATACGGCATCCCGGAAAGGATCATTACGGACAATGGTACCAATCTTAATAACAAGATGATCACTGAGCTCTGTGAGCAATTCAAGATACAACACCCCAACTCTTCTCCCTACCGGCCGAAGATGAATGGGGCTGTAGAAGCGGCGAATAAGAACATCAAGAAGATTGTGCAGAAGATGACAGTAACCTACAAAGATTGGCACGAAATGTTACCATTTGCTCTTCATGGGTACCCTACCTCAGCACGGACGTCAACAGGGGCAACACCCTTTTCCTTGGTCTACAGCATGGAGGCAGTCTTGCCTATTGAAGTCCAGATACCCTCTCTCCGAATAATGAAGGATGCAGGCTTGAACGAAGATGACTGGATCCGGACTCGGCTTGATCAATTAAATCTAATCGACGAAAAGAGACTCACCGCTATTTGTCATGGTCAAACGTACCAAAAACAGATGATCAAGGCATTTAACAAGAAAGTCAGACGACAAGAGTATCAAGTTGGAGACCTGGTAATCAAGCGCATCATTCTTCCTCAAAGTGATCCCAGGGGAAAATGGACCCCTACGTACGAAGGGCCATTTGTGGTTAAACATATCTTCTCAGGAGGAGCTATGATTCTAACCACCATGAATGGTGACGACCTTCCTCACCCCGCCAATGCAGACATAGTAAAAAGATACTACGCATGAATTAAAGACCCGCTAGGTTGACACACCTAGGCAAAAATAAGGGCTTCCTGGCGAACCAAAAGGGTTCGGGCAAAAATAAGGGATGAAACGGAAAAAAATCTGTACACCCGGCAAGTCGAAAACCTGAAAAGGCGGCTTGGGCAAAAAAGGGTATCCCGGTGGACTGAAAACCTGAAAGGGCGGTCCAGGCAAAAGTTAGGGATAAAGCGTAATACTATGTCTCATTGGATCACCTTGCATCCAGACTTCGGTATCAACTATCAAGCTCAGACGGCATCGACCAATCAGCTTCATCTTCAACTGAGCAGCCAAGTGATGAGACGCTTGAAGACATAAAGGCGATAGCAGAGTTGGAACCCAGTGGGATTGTTTTTCACATAGCTGTTTTGTTTCCTTTTCACAAACGGTATAAACTCTGTTGTTCGGCGGCGTTCTCTTACTAGGACATCAGCCTCTTGTACATAAACGCCTATTTACAGGCAAATTCAAAAAATCAATACAAATTCACTTTCAGACAAATTGCCAATTGTTTTTCCTTTTTCTGTTTTGTTTTGCGAAGAACGTCCAATGTTCATTTTTGATATATGCATTTGACATTAATTGCTAACTCATAAATACTTGCATGAGAAACAAAGGACTAATTACAAGTGACACCAGAAACAGGGGCAATAATGAGTTGTTTAAGCGGTCTAGTTGCTCTGTCCGCCAAGGTACCAAGGTAGGTTCGGATGAAGAACGTAACCAAGATATCTTCACTCCCCGTAGAGTAAGACGGATTTCAACAATACCTCTCCCCCGAGCAGAGTTGGTTTCCCATTAGCCCTGGAAAGACACAGTATCTCCAGCAAGTCAGCAACACTCTCCCCAAGCAGAGTTAGTCTACTGTCAGACTTAAGGAAGTTGGATATCCCCAGAAGACCTCAATATTCTCCCGCGGAGTATACAAATGTTCCTAAGCAAGCATCCCCGACAGTCTTAATGTAAGATTGTTCCCCGGTGGAATACCAGACACCCCAGTGGAGCCATTCCCCAGTACAGTTCAAAGTTTCCCCAGGAGAGTTGAATTATCCTCCCCAGTAGATTCTGGAAGCTTATCCCCAGTAGATTCTAGAAGCTTGTCCCCTGCAGAGTACATATCTCTCCCCGGCTTTATTCAGAAGGTTATTCCCCACCAGAGCTTATAACTGGGTTATCCTCAGCTAATTACCATGGAAAGACCGTCCTCAGCGAAGTTCTTCCTATCCCCCAGCAGAGTTCATCAAGATTCCTCAACAAAACATATCAACAGGAATCCCCAGCGGAGTTATCATCAAATCTCAGCGAAGTATCTCTTCCCCACAAAGTAATTCCCCGCAGAGTAATCTCTCCAACAAGTTTATTCCCCAACGGAGTCATCTTCTCCTACCGGTTTATTCTTGCAATCATCATCCCCGCGGAAATGAAGAACTCTCTTCAACATCAGCCCAGGATTCAACTTCCCGGCATTCGTCAAGGATTTATTCTCCTAGACGAAAATACATTCATAGACATTTCATATTGTCATACATCATGATACATGCATATACGCATCATATCACACAATCTCATTTATTCTTGAGAACATCATGACATTATGCATTTCATACATCATGACATTGCATACAACTGATGTTTTGCCTTTTTAGGAAAAGGGAAATCAAATGATGATTACTATCAGCTGTCGCAGTTCCAGATTCGATTCCTGTATCCAGCCAGGGTATATCTGTGAGTAGATTCGATTCCTGTATCCAGCCAGGGCATGTCTGCATGAAGAGTTTAGAGATTCGATTCCTGTATCCAGCTAGGGCATATCTGTAGACGACCAATTCCAGATTCGATTCCTGTATCTAGCCAGGGCATATCTGTGAGTAACTGATTGTAGATTCGATACCTGTATCCATCCAGGGCATGTCTGCATGAAGAGTTTAGAGATTCGATACCTGTATCCAGCCAGGGCATATCTGTAGACGACTAATTCCAGATTCGATTCCTGTATCCAGCCAGGGCATATCTGTAGATGACTAATTCCAGATTCGATTCCTGTATCCAGCCAGGGCATATCTGTAACTAATTGTAGATTCGATACCTGTATCCAGCCAGGGCATGTCTGCATGAAGAGTTTAGAGATTCGATTCCTGTATCCAGCCAGGGCATATCTGTAGACGACCAATTCCAGATTCGATTCCTGTATCTAGCCAATGCATATCTGTGAGTAACTGATTGTAGATTCGATACCTGTATCCAGCCAGGGCATGTCTGCATGAAGAGTTTAGAGATTCGATTCCTGTATCCAGCCAGGGCATATTTGTAGACGACCAATTCCAGATTCGATTCCTGTATCTAGCCAGGGCATATCTGTGAGTAACTGATTATAGATTCGACACTTGTATCTGGCCAGGGCATATCTGCATAAAGAGTTTAGAGATTCGATTCCTGTATCCAGCCAGGGCATATCTGTAGACGACTAATTCCAGATTCGATTCCTGTATCTAGCCAGGGCATATCTGTGAGTAGATTCGACACCTGTATCCAGCCAGGGCATATCTGCATAAAGAGTTTAGAGATTCGATTCCTGTATCCAGCCAGGGCATATCTGTAGACGACCAATTCCAGATTCGATTCCTGTATCTAGCCAGAGCATATCTGTGAGTGATTGATTGTATATTCGACACCTGTATCCAGCCAGGGCATGTCTGCATGAAGAGTTTAGAGATTCGACACCAGTATCCAGCCAGGGCATATCTGTAGACGACCAATTCCAGATTCGATACCTGTATCTAGCCAGGGCATATCTGTGAGTAATTGATTGTAGATTCGATACTTGTATCCAGCCAGGGCATGTCTACATGAAGAGTTTAGAGATTCGATACCTGTATCCAGCCATGGCACGTCTGTAAGCAACCTGTTGAAGTTCCGGATTTGATTCCTGTATCCAGCCAGGGCACATCTGTGAGCGATAGTTTAGAGATCCGATTCCTGTATCCAGACAGGGCACGTCTGTAAGCAACCTTTTGAAGTTCCGGATTCGATTCCTGTATCTAGCCAGGGCATATCTGTGAGCGATTGTTTGTAGACTCGATACCTGTATCCAGCCAGGGCACGTCTGTAAGCAACCTTTTGAAGTTCCAGATTTGATTCCTGTATCTAAGCCAGGGCATATTTGTGAGTGATTGATTGTAGATTCGACACCTGTATCTAGCCAGGGCATATCTGCATGAAGAGTTTGAAGATCAACCCCTGTAACAGACCAGGAAATTATCTTTCTTTCTCAAATACGCAAGTTCTCGCTATGGAATCTCTTACGCGATCGACAATCTCCCGATGGCATCTATAAGCCCATCCTCCTATCCACCATCTTTCCAAATGGCATCTGTAAGCCCATTCCCGACATCACATTGCTGATACTCCACTATGTGAGTGCAAATTTCTGGGCACTCTAGTGTTCAATCATCTTCCACCTTCGGATCACAAAAGGCACGCAAGCCAATCTACATCCTCAGGTTTAAGAAGATTGAACAGGGGCAACTGTTGTACCCCAAAATTTGCCCTCCCATATTCTTCAAGATTTATCAAGAATCATGTTCAATTGGCTCAAGATTTCTCAAGGGGTTGCACAGTCAAACCATCTCCTAAGGCAGTCAAAATTAGGGTTTTGGTTCTTGCAAGGAAGTTAAGGTTTTCAAGGGCTCAATCAAGTCATATATGCCTGTATACATTGTCAAGCATCTACATGTCAAGTTTCAAGACTCACAACATCAAGTTGTACAGTCAAAAGCCCTAGTTGCTCCACAATCAACTACAGGGGTAAAATGGTCATTTGGAAGTCAAAAGTCAAAATTTCTGGTCAACATCTTATTTTGAAGCCACAATCATCATTTGATCAAGTCTTGATCATTATTCCACAAGCATGGCTCAAAAATCATCAAGATGCAAAAGTTTCCATTTTTGGACAACTGAAAAGTCAACTGTAACTTGACCAAGGCATAACTTTTTCATGGTTCATCAGAAAAATCCCATCCAATGCTCATTTTGAAGGGGAGGACATTTCCTACAACTCATCTTCACATTCCAAGTCCAAGAAATTCTCTCACAAAAAGTTATCAATTTCAACATTATAGGTCATTTTCAAAAGTCAACAAAAAGGCATTTTAAGTCAAAGACCATAACTTGAGATTGGTAAATCCAAATGACATGGGACCAAAGGCATTGGTTAGAGGACTTCAATACCTTTCCAAAATGTCCAAGAACATGTTCATATGATCAAAATTGAGCAAGATATGCATTGGAGAAGTTGGGAAATTTGTGTGAAATGGCAAAAGTCAACTATCCTTAAAACTTCAATTTTTGACAAAAGGGCCCACTTTCTTCCACTTGATTCAACCTTGTCATGCCATACACGTGTCCCATGCTTAATTTCAAGATCAAACATTTATTTTTCCATTTTATTTAATTTTTATTGATTTAATTCATTTTAAATCCATAATAATTTAAATAAAATCTAAAAATTTAATGGAATGGCATATTTTGGTTTGAATGGCTTTCATGTGTCATATGACAGCTACCAAATTCGTGCTAGGCTATTTTGTGCATAAAATCATGGTTTTTACTCCAAGTATGGAAAGCTTTCAATGGTGGTTAAGAAAAATCTCAAGACATCAATACAATGGATCCCAAGCCTAGCTGCTGACCTAAATTCATTGATACATACATAAGCAAGCATTGCAGACCTAATACACGACCTAGAGATCACTGAAACGGCCAGAACAAAAACTCAAAATTTATCAAAAAGTGAGAGATCAAAACTGTGTTACAGGCACTTTTAGATCAAAAGAAGCACGTAGTCTTCTTCATTGCCATACCCTGAGTCTAAAGAGACCACAAACGCATCCCAAGATCACCTATACAGCACTGTAAGTCACCTCAAACTCACCCCTGTACACGAAGCTTGAATTCTCCATTCTTGCATTTTTTTCTAAAAAATATTGGCATAATCATGTTGCTTGTTTGATTTCTAACATAACTGCATTAACCAATTTGGTTTTTAGGCCCTGAATCGTGATGCCCGATTCTAGGGTTCATGATATTGCGTTTTAGGTGTTTTTGGTACAGGGCAAATTGGACCCAGTAATGGGGATAAAGATGATCAGGGGATCAAGACGGACACGCCCATGGTCTCAGGTGGCATTTTCATAGCCTGAGGATCATTTTCGAAGCAACCTACGAAACCACCTGCGGATAAAATCCGCAGGTAAAAAACCTGCAATTTTTGATGAAGAAGATGACCAGTTGTTGCAGCGTGATTGGCCATTTCAAACCAACGCGCGTTTTTTTAATTTTTTTTAGCATATATGTTGGTTCACTAATATATTAATTACTTGTTATTATTATTTCAATTGGACAAGGCAGCTCAGTTGGTGGACGTGTCACTGAATCATCCCTTGGGACCTGGGTTCGATTCCCAGGTCCCCCAAAATTTCTATACATTTTTTCTTTACATGCTTGTGTGTAGGTTCCAAACGAAGGTTCATCATACACCTTCCTGATCCAGACGCCAAGTGTCCTCAAGCGTCCATCCAGTGGCCTAAAGATGACGCACACCATGCTCCTGGACAACCTTGTGCATAGGCAAGCAAGAAAGTCAACGTGGCTTGGCTGGTTAATGGGCCTAAATTTCCAGATTCACCTCCTTAAGGGTCCAACACCCCCCTTAGTTCATTCTTTTTCTTTTTGTTTTATATTTTCTAATTTAGTTATTAATTATTTTTTTAATTATTATTATTACCACCAAAATTAACATAATTAATATTTTTCATAAAAATTAAAAAAAAACTAAAAAATGTAAATATTTTTTATTATTCACTATTAATTATTTTTGTAAATAAAACACTAATAAATTGATTTAGTTTAAATTAGGTTTAATTTTAATCTTCTTTTTACAATAAACAAAAACAAATTTAGACTTAGGCTTTTCTTTTGACATTTTTAATTCCTTTTTATTTTATTTCATTAAAACATAAAAATACAAAAAAAATACATTTTTTTTCTTTTAATAAATAAATAATTAATTAGTAATTAGGCTTAATTTTTAATTAATTTAATAAAAAGGGAAAAATTCAATTCTTATTCAAAAAAAGGGTCAACACCCTAAAGACATCCCGATTCATTCTTTCACGCGCATTTTAGTTTCAATTTGTTATTTTGATTATTTATGTAACTGCTTTCAGAAATGTAATAGTTAATTAGGTTTATCTCTTTATTTACTATTTCCCGCATTCTTATTTTCAAAACGGGTTTTTTGTTTTTTGGCGATGTATAGACCCGCGCCTTGTAATAGCTAGATTTACATTTCCGCAATTTATTTTCCGCACTCTTAACTGTTAAAAAAATGCATGACAAGATTTGTATGGTAAATAAAATTAATCCGTAGCTCACAAATAACATGCAAAGACAATTTAACTGAAAAACAACACACATGCACCTGCCACCCTTAGGGTACGCCTCATTAGGTTGCCTCGAACGTGGTCATCAAGTATAGGGTGTCTTAGAGGTCGCCCTCCTGTCTAAAGATCCGGTTGCCTCGAAACGGTTGCCTTGGATAAAAGGATCTAGGACATTAGGGTTACCACTAACGTGTCCTACCATTGCTTCGGTGACCACACATGTCCCTTAATCGAATTGACCCGAACAACTCCAACGATGGTGCTACCTACCTCTCAATGGTGGGATAGCACTATCTAAAGGACTCTTACACAGCCTAATTCCTTAGAGTAGGTAGACTTCTCTTAAGTACTTGCTCTTTTCAAAATAAACAAAAACAACTTTTCGCACTCACACTTTCTAAAAGTTTTCAAACAAAACATTTCATACACTCTTGAGGACAGATACAAGAGTTACTTAGAAATTTTTCAAACGAACTTTTTCAAAACCCACACACACTTAAAAAGCAAACAAATTTTGAAAACATAAGAGCAAGTACCTAAGAGCCCATGGATAACCATGGATAGAAAGGGTGCTAACACCTTCCCTTTCTATAAATCTACCTCCTGAACCAAGAAACATTCTCAAAGAAGGAATTTTGCTGTGCTTTTGTCCTTTCCATGTTGGAGAACATAAAAGACGGTGGCGACTCTTGCTTACCTCGACATTTCGCGAACCAGCTTAAAAAACAGTCAGTTCTATTTCCACCGATCACAACGTGCAAGGAGAATAAGAAAAAGTCTCTTTCATATAGTCTATGGTGCACGTAAAATTATGTTGGTTGCAAATTTTCTTTTAATCTGGCCCATCGTTACAAGCAAGGATACGTTTTTCCTTCTCTATTTGACTCAGAATTTTGTGTACTCTCTCTTATCTCAAGTTGTTCCATTCTTTTTAAAAATGAGTCAATCATATGAAAAAGCTAATATGTTGGAAGACAAGTCTGTGAAGAAGGCTATGTCTCCAGAATCAAAGAAGTTTAAAACCAAGGTGAATGGACATATATGTTGGACCATCTGTTAGAGCATTTATGACTGGGACGAAGTCTAAAAAAGATGAAGTCTTTGAAGAAAAGACATGTTTGAACACATGATTCTAACTCTGAAGTTGATGAAGACTTGGTTTCTTTCATTGATTCAAGAGGTTGATTTAGAGATCAAGTCCGAAGATTGATATTTCCAGGTGTTTTTTAGTATGACTAGATTTCTTTTTTTTTGCTTGATCTATAATAAATTTTTAACAATCCTATATTGGTTATGATATTATTTGGATTTTAGTATCATTGTTGCTTCTCTTTTTTTATGTCCATCCCTTTATCAAATTGTAACAAAAAAGGGGGGGGGGGTAATGATGTGTAGTTTGTGAGCTGACTACTGTCTACTTCCTTTGATGTGCCTAACTAGCTTATGTAATTGTTACTAACTATATTGACTTTTTCCTATTGTGTGCACACATGCTGAAGCATATGGCCCTTAACGCTGTGTGCATGTGTGTATTGATCTCTTTGTGTGTTAATAGTATCGTCTTACTTTTGACTATGTGTAATACGGTGGCAGAACCGAATGTTATACTGGTTTTGTGTCTGTATTCACAAATGTTGCGGTAAGCAAGAGTCGCCACCGACTTTTCTTTTATCCAAAAAGGAAAGGGTGAAAAGAACAAAAAAAGACCTTTCGAGATTATTTCTGAGTAAGGGGGTAGATTATGGAAAGGGAAGGTGTTATCACCCTTTCCATCCGTAGTTATCTACGGGATCTTAGATGTTAGCTCATTTGAAAATACCTTGTGTTTGTGTGTTTGAAAAATTATTTTGAAAAGATGCCTTAGTACGGTGAACTTTGTAATGTTTCTCGTATTGTTGAGAATGTATACAAAGTGCTTTGGAAATGTTTTTGGAAAGAGTTTTGTGTATGTGAAATATTATTTCTAACCAAGCATCTAAGAACTATCTACTTTACTCGAAAGGGTTTGTTCTTTTCCTCTTTTCCTTTAGATGGTGCTATCCTACTATTAGTGAGTAGGTAGCCCTATCGTCGGATGTTTTGAGGGACAATCAGAGGGACATCGTTACAAACACAAAGGCAATTGGGCAAGATACTTTAGTAACCACCCTAGGGTTTTAAGATCATACTGAGGCAACATCGAGAGGGTATTTTTTGTGATCTTTAAACCGGAGGGTAGCCACTAAAATCTCTCACGTTTGGAGAGTTGTGACTGTTTTAATCCGAAGGAAACCGAAGTAGGGGTACCCTAGAGGTGTGCATGTGCAAGTGTGTTGTGTTTCAGTTATTTATCTTGATGTTAGGTTTGCTAACATTTTGTTTTTAATTTCTTGCCATGCGATCCTATTACCATAGATCTAAACAGTTCAAATATTAGTGCAAGAATTTAAAATGCGGAAATTAAACCTAGCTATTGCAGTGCCTCAGGAAGGGGGGATTTACAAGTCCAAAAATGGTGGAAAAAAGCTGTAAATAAAGTCCTAATTTTAACTATTACAACCCATGGTCAGATACAATAATATGAAAATGATAATGCGAAAACACTACACGCGCGCGAATTAGAAAGGACGTCTAAAACCCTAAAAAAGTTCTAAGTAAAAGAAAAGTTTTGTTGTTGTTTTGTTTATTTGGGAAAATATTAAATAAGGTTAAATCTAAACTCAATTAATTAAAATAAAAAAGGGAAAGGAAAATTATTAATTAAAATTAATTAATAAACATGTCTAATATTTTTTGGCATTTTTGTGATTTTGATTTTAATAATAAAATCTAAATCTAGATTAATTACAAAGAATTATAAAATAAACATTAAACACGATTAAATTAAATTAATTTCATTTGTCAAAAATTAATTTAATTGATCTAAACCTAAAATCTATTTTTTTTATGATTTTTCTGATTTTTATAATAAAAAAAATTGGTTTAAAAAAAAGTAAAAAAACAATTAATTAAATAGATAAAATAAAAAAAGAAATGATAAGAAATAAAAAAAACTATTGGGCCTGTTGTTAAAGTAAATGGGGGGTGTAACGTGGAATTGGTTAGGTCCATATTTGGGAGAGCCCAGGAGCTGCACTTGATTCAATGTTGTTGGCCCTTGAAGGTCTATCATGGAGACCTTTTTGGGACTGTGGATTTGGACTGAATGGAGATCTAATGGGTACGAAACGAGACACGTTTCTCCTATATTGGACTTGTACTATATTGCATCTGAAATATAATGGTTAGAAAAAACAAAATTCAAGACCTGGGGATCGAACCCAGGCCCTATCCCATTGCACACGTTTGTCTTACCACTCAGCCAACTTATCATTCGTTGATACAAACAAAATAACAATATATGTGAAACAACATGAAATGCTGAGGTGTAAACACACGCTCTATACTGGGTCCCCCCTTTATTTGAATGAACCAATCAAGACGTGGCTCGAGGCCACGCGTACCCTTACCTGAGTCAACAGAGTTAGAAGCCAGAGTTAAACTCCAGTCGTCTTCTCCGATCTACCCAAAATATTAAACCTACGAAACCGTTAGATTAAGGAAAAACTAAAGACCCTATCCCACGTAAAATCGTCCCCTGATTTCAAATCTGGACTTATTTTGGCCTGAATCGGTCTGAATCATGCATTTCAAAATCAAACTTAGATCGTGCCCTAACAATGGAATGATCTCATCCCTGCGTTTAAACTCCCATGTAACATGTTGGTTCGACTGCAAAGATCATCAGTAACACAAATATATGCACAACATGGATTTAAGTGGAATGTTTTAAAAGTTTGAGATCAAAAAAACAGTTACCAATTGAAGAGATAGTGTGAGGGAGTTCCTACATGCGTTGGGCTTGGTACTGGATCTTGGGGGACTCCTGGGACTCTCAGGATGATGATTGAACGCCTGGAATGGACTGAGGAAGGCTGGATCGTGCGATATGAATTTTACTTTCTTTGAAAAAAAATAGAAATTTTCTCTTAGGGTTTGGAGGAAGCTGCGTGTGTGTTTTCCACTTCTGAATTGTTATGTATATATGAGGGCAAGATTAGGTTAACAAACATGGTACAAATCTTTGTACATTATGATGAAAAGATATCATTTCAATCTTGCATAAAACTTGCTACATTTGATCCAATCATGTGCCAATCTATTTCATACATTTTTGCCAGCTATCCACAAGCTCTTTGGGCCTCCAACGTGATTAAATCTCAAGCCTTACATGTCTTATGCATTAACCTTGTATTTATTTAATTTATTTTGAATTTATTTGAATAAAAATCCAAAATAAATAAAATAAAAATCAAGCTCATGCGTGGATGGGTTTATAGGTTCTTAGATATGTCTTGAACATGTTCAAGTCTAAAAAATTAGGCCCATCAACCTAAAAACACAAATTTTCTCAATGTGTATTTCTTGAAATTTCTCAAAATTCCCCAACTTGTGCAAGCCATAACTTGCTCAATTTTTAACCTTTAAAGATGATCTTGGACTTTTTGGAAATCCCAAGATGTCCTATCCAATCTCTCTTTTTATAAATATTTCATTTAAATATTTTTTCTTTATGTAAATGGTCTTGACAAAAAGTGTCTTTTGTTGACTTTCTGAAAGTGACTTGTAATGTATGAGCTTATATATTCAAAATGATGCATTTCTTGAACTTGGGGGAAAAAGAAAAGTTGTAGGGAATTTAAATTTATTCACAATGAGCTTTGTTTTGGGAAAAATGGATGAAGCATGTGAAAGTTATTACTGGTCAAAGTTCAGTTGACTTTTCCTAGGGAACCCTAATCTTGCCCTTTTAGATTCTTGATGATTTGAGAGCATTCCTTGAGAAATAATGATCAACCCTTGATCAAATGATGGATATAACTTAAAAATGTTGATGTTGACCAAAAATCTTGAAGTTTGACTGTATATTAGCCACAATTGACTTTTGACCTAATACAGTTGATTTTCCAGCACTTAAGCAATTGACTGAGCAAGCTTGTAGTACAAGGAATGAAACTTGGCAGAGACATTCTTAAGGACATATTAGGGACCATGGAAATAACTTGAAGCCTTTTCAACCCAAAATTATTTGTGAGAAGTGAAACCTTAGTTGGAAGTCCATTGCTTAGGAGGAGAATTTATCTGGCCAATTCTTGGTCAACCTTGAGCAATTGAGGACCTCTATGAGCATGTCTTGAAAAAATGAGAGGGAAAATTTTTGGGTACAACAACTTCCCCTGTTCAATCTTATTAGACCTGAGGATTTAGATTGGCTTGTATGCCTTTCATGATCTAAAGGTGGAAGATGATTGAACACTAGAGTGCCCAGAAATTTGCACTCGCCTGTATACGAAGTGATGTTGTTGGTTGATGATATCGGGAATTGGGATTACATATGCCATTTGGAGAAGATGGCGGAGATTCATCGGATATGGGCTTATAGATGCGATCCAAAATAAATGTTGACTTTGAACTGGAAGAAGTATCAGAATAAATCTTTGGTCGATTTACCTTGAGCCATAAGAGGTCTTTTGTGGGGAATCATGTTCTTGTCGTTTGAGAAGGACCTCATTGGGGAATGTTGATTTCTATTTAGGGAATAAAGTCTAGAAGCTTTAGTTGTCCATTACTCTATAGGAGAGTTATCTCTTGAATGGGGAGATGAAAGTTAGTTGTTATCTGGTCGAAATCCAGGCTTCACAGTAACTTGTCGAGGATAATAAAATTGAGTGTTATCTGGTCATATTCCAGGCTTCACAGTGACTTACTGGGGAATTTGAAATTAACTGTTATCTGGTCGGTTTCCAGGCTTCGCAGTAACTTGCTTAATGTTAAATTGTTATGCGGTCTAATTCTAGGCTTCGCAGTAACTTAGATGAAAGGATGAAGCTAATTGTTATCTGGTCGGATTCCAGGATTTGCAACAACTTACTGAAATTAATTTTTTATCTGGTCTGATCCAGGCTTCGCAGTAATTGAAGAAGTTAAACTGTTATCTCGTCATATTCCAGGCTTCGCAGCAACTTAAACTATTATCTGGTCGAAATCCAGGCTTCACAGTAGCTTGCATTGTTATCTAGTCAGGTTCCAGGCTTCACAGTGCTTTAGATGAAATTAAACTGCTAATTGGTCGGGTCCAGGCTTCGTAGTAATTGAAGAAGATAGACTGCTATCTGGTCGGGCTCCAGGCTTTGCAGTAACTTAAACTTCTATCTGGTCGGGTTCTAGGCTTTATAGTGAATTGAATCAAATGTTATCTGGTCGGGTTATATGATTCATAGTGATTGATGAGTTGTTACTTTAGATAGTTGCCCCATCTTGTTTCGGGAATTAATCTGGCACTTTCGTTTGTTGGCTCTTAAGATAGATGCCCTGTTTGGTTTCAAGAATTGATCTCTAACTTGGTCTTGTAGATAGTAACCCCGTCTTGTTTCAGGAATTGACCTATGATCAGTTGTTCACAAATATTTGCCCTATCTAGTTTCAGGAATTAATCTGGAACTGTTGAAAATCATTGATGATATTTGTCTGTTGATATTTCCTGAAAAGGTAAAGAGTTAGTTGTATGCCAATGTCATGATGCATGAAATGCATTGGGTAATGATGTTCTCAAAATAAATGAGACTGTCTGTTGTACCCCAGAATTTTCCCTCTCATTTATCAAGTATTTTCTCACAAGATCTCCTTTGGTTCAAGATTGTACAAGGGTTGATCAGTTCAAGACACCTCCTTAAGCACTAATGACTGAAAATTAGGGTTTGAGATTGCACAAGGACAAATTAACTTTTAATGTCTCATATGACTTTCATGGATCATTTTGGACTCTCAGGATTTCTCATGTCAAATTTCAAGTCTTGGATCACATTTTTGCTTAGTCAATTGATCAGTTGACCTAAAAATCAGCTGTATTGAGGAAAAAGTCAACTATGGTCAATTTATAGTCAAACTTCATAATTTTTGATCCATATCAATATTATGAATTCATATATGTCATTTGATCAAGTTTGGACCATAATTCATCAAGAAATTTGATCAGATCATCAAAAGGGCAAAATGGTCAAAATTAGGGTTTTGACTGAGAAAGGGCAATTTCTGATTTTTGACCTAGCAAATGGTTAATTGGTTTGAGACATGATCTCAAGGTTTCAAATGAATCATTTTGACCTAAGGATTTGACTCAAAACTTCCCTCAAGATCAATTGATTGATAGTTGATTTTCAGTCAATTGATCAAAATTCAACTGTACACTGAGAAGTCAAACTTTGACTTTTTGGTCAAAATCAAGTGTCAAAGATCACAATTCATAAAAAACATGTTAAAATATGAAACTTGTTCATCAAGAAATCAAAAATTCAAGATTTCATTTTGAAAAGTCAAAGTTTCCAAACTTAGAAATTTTTCTAAGTGTTGAAAACTTCATATTTTTCACAACTTTGAGCAAACTTTTCATCATGATGCAAGATGATTCAAAGGAAACTTTCAACATGAAATTTGTATATCTCAATCATATATAAAACATTTATGAACACAAATCCTCCTAGAAATGCTTGGATTTCAAGTTATTAATCCATGAAATCATGTTCATGAAACAAAAAAATACTTAGTGAAATTTTAAGCATTTTGGTCAGGATTTTGACCTAACTTTTGGGCCAAGTTTCACATAGTTCCAATTGGATTTTGCAAAAGTGATTCAAAGAGGGATTGTAGATAACATTACAAGATTTACAAAATGTCCAAGAACTCCTTGAGATCATTTTTGAGCAAGGAGAAACGAAGTTCAGAAGTTAGGGTTTCAAGTTGTTTTATAAGGCAAAATTTGTGATGCACAATGGACCAAATCACATACCGTGCTGCATAATCTCACTTTTCAAGCTTCTAACTTGCAATTCACTCCTTAATTAAATATTTACACAATATATTGAGCCATTTTCCAAGCATTTGAACCATTATCCAATTGCATTTCCTTTTTTGGAAGAAAGGCACCATTGCTATTCTTAAAAAGGGGCTTTAATCACAAAGTCCACTCTCCTTGAGCATTGGACTTGTTCTTTCTGAACACACAAACCCTATAAACCAAAAGCAAGAATGTCTAAAGTACTAACCACTATATGCATCTCTGTACCTTGCCTGGGAACAAGATGTTTCAACTTTGCTTCAAAAACAAGTAAAGATGCTACAACTTGAGATTTTCGAATCCTGGCTTGTTGTAAAATACAAGACCTCTTGCCTATAAATATACAAGTCATTTGCAAGCTTCCACACGCATACATAATCCCTCAAACTCCCTAGAACTCAGAATCACACACAAAAACTCCATTGTTGCACAATCTGACCGAAAACTTGAAACTTACATTTCCCTCGTGCGTTTCCAAGCCTTTTGGTTCCTAAAGCTTCTAAACATCAAATACAAACCATCCAAAGTCCTTTTGCCCAACTGTAACACCTCCTCATCAAGTTCCATTTTCAAAAACAGGGGTCTGCAACTTGACTTCTCCAGAACTCCTCAACCACTTTCAGCTCAAGCCAAGCATCACATTATCTTCCCAGGAACTTGAGGAAGCTAACCCAACCACTAAAACTCATTGAAAGCTACTCCAACTCAAAACACGATACCCTCTTGCAAGGTGAGTTTTTTGATTTTTGAACTCCTCATATAGGCATTGTTCAACTTTCATTTTCAAAGATAAAATGTAGACCTCATTGCCACAAAGCTGTACATATCCATAGTTTGCATTTATATGGCTTGAGCTTAGAGAATTATGGAGTTGAAGTTTCTGAAATTTTTAGGTTTCAGATTAGGGCCAATAAAATTCATGTTTGTCTTTGATCTATAGTTTTAATGCTTTACATTTCTGAAATCGCGAGGAAATTTGCCACAAGATTCATGTTTACACTTTTGCAAATGGATGAGAAATGAACAAGATGCAGGTGGTCTGGCTAGGCGCGAGGCTGAAGATGAAGTTGTCTTCAGGAAGAAGTTTCTAATATATATTTATGGTTTGATATAAGTAAACGGATGTATAGCCACCCCAGTGGTAAGGCAACACGCTGGTAACCAAGAGGGCGTGAGTTCAACACCCAGTGCGCTACCTTTTGTTCATTTTTTCACATTTCTACTCTTTTTTTTTGTTTCAGCAAGCAGCGCTTGGGCCTCCACATTGGGCTTTCCACTTTTTTTTTTGCTTTTTTCAACCCCCTAACTACTTTTACACCTGTGACCCATTTTCTTTTATTATTTCTTTTTTCCTATTATATTTTATTTATTTTTTTCTTTATTATATTATTATTATTATTATTATTATTATTGTTGTTGTTATTATTTTTATTTAATGAAAAAAATATAAAAATATTTTTATTTATTATTTACCCTTATTAATTTATTTTCTCTATAAATGCAAAAAGACCAAAAAAACATTTTCTTAAACATATAAATTTCTTTTTTTTAATAAATATTTAGACTTAGGTTTATTTATTATATTATTTTCTTTTAAATTAAAATAAATTTAGAACTTAGGTTTCTTTTAATTAATTAATTTTCATTTCATTTTTATTAACTTAAAACCTTTCGTATAAAAAACCCTAAAAAATACTTTTTTTAACCTAATTTTCTTTTCTTAACTAATTTAGGTTTAATATTATTATATTTAATTAATTATTTTTCCTTCTTAGGTATTAGTTTAAAACCCTTAAAAACCAAAACAAAATCATTTCTTTTTTTTTCATTTACATTCTTGCATTATTTCCTTTTCAATTTTGTACAATATTCAATATGGTTGTAATAGATAATTAGGTTTAATTTTCTTGCAAATCCCCATTTGTAAATTTATACACCCCCTCCCCTAATGATGTAATAGTTTAGTAATTTTACTTTCCGCAATTTATCGCTTTATATAAATGCTAGTAAATTAGGGTTTGTATGGAAAGACTAAAATCAACAAGTTAGAAAACCCTAATTCAAGAAAATCAAGCATGAAAAAGATACACTTGCACACTTTGCACCTCTAGGGTTAACTCCACTTGTTGCATGGTCATAATACGCATGTAAGATGTCTTAGCAAAAACAAACAAAAATCAAGATCTTAGTCCCTCGATGACGCTCCGAAGTTGCCTTACAAATGATCTTAGTCCCTTAAAGAAAATGCTAAGATATCTTACAACATTGCTATTCATGACTATACGATGACCCTTGCCCGTCCCTTTTACATCCAAAGATAAGGTTACTTACCAACCCATGGTAAAATAACAATGTCAAAGGAAAAATGAAATAAACAAGAAAGACTTTTGAGTAGGTTGAATGTTCCTATTTGCTTGCTCATTTTCAAATCAACACATCCTTGCTATTTTTCAAAACAAACACCAACACTTTCAAAATATCTTTCAAACTTGAAACATTTTCAAAGGATCAACACTTTGTATACATTCTTATGAACGAGAACTATTACAAAGTTTTCCTAAACGATGGCTCCTTTTCAAAATACTTTCAAAAACCACACAAAGCATATTTTCAAACAAAAGCAAGTGATCTAGCAAGCAACTAAGAGCCCATAGGTAACTACAGATGAAAAGGGTGCTAATACCTTCCCTTTTTATAACCTACCCCCCGAACTCAAGAAAACAATCTCAAAGGTCTTTCCTATTCTTTTCAACCTTTCCTTATTGGATAAAAGAAAAGTCGGTGGCAACTCTTGCTATCCGCAACAATTGTGATAAAACGCAAAACACCAAGTCAATTCTCCCACCGCGTTACATAACTGGAAACTCTGCTGGGGAATTTCTTAAAAGTGGGGTTACTGTAGGGCTAGATCACTTTTACTTGCTTTCATTATTTGAATTGTATGCTTTATATTTTGGTTCTTTTTTTGGGTTTAAATCCTCTACCCGGATTTGGGATACCTTATAGGTAAGTAGCAATACATTGTGGAAACTGTGCGGGGTATACCGACATGGTCTAAGAAATAGCTACGTTAGTGTGACATATTTGTGGGTACCGGCATCCCTTGAGTAGTCAAGGAGAATACAGGGCCGCTGAGTGATGTCATGAAGCACTAATTGACTTTAGAACCTTTACTCGACCAACTTGGCCATTAGAACGTAGTGAGATGATCGACTTTGGTGCAATTCGAAGTTGGTAGATCCTTGATACTACACTCATTGAGGTTTGGCTTTTTGGGATATTTCGGTCTCCATTAAAGAGGCTTGCGCTGAAACAATGCCCGAGAAGACAAACCAGTGATATTGAGCTCCCTTAGAACCCGGTTACTATTTCTAGGACAGGTTTGAGCGAACTAAACCTCAAGAGGGTACTTACCTATAAGACTCCATGCAAGCCTAAACCTAAGGACTTGTTTGTTTTATTTGTATATATTTACTTGTACATAACATCATAAACATCATAACATCATACTCATACTCACTAACCATTTCAAGGATTTTTGGGATTTATCTTTGTTTTATTTTATAGGACATGGATTCTATTCGCAGGAAAACCATTCAAGTCACTCTCGTAAGGATCCCACCTCAACTTAAAGAGTTAGCATCAAGGGTTAATGAGAATTCTCCATTTACCAAAAGACATGGTCACCTCCTAAACTTGGTTACCTCCAACAATGATGAAGATATGATGAAGGTGCTCTTCCAATTCTTTGATCCTCTACACCATTGCTTCACATTTCCTGATTATCAACTTGTGCCAACTTTGGAAGAATTCTCCCAACTCTTGAGGATTCCCATTCTCAATCAACTACCCTTCAACGGTACAGAAAGAGATCCAAAACCAGAAGAGATTGCTCAAGCCCTACACTTGCAACAATCTGATGTCACAACTAATTGGGAAACAAGGAGTGGTGTCAAAGGTTTCTTAGCCAAGTTCTTGTTTGAGAAAGCTCAAGATTGTTGGAAATCCTTGGACTTGCAAGCTTTTGAGGAAATTGTGGCCCTTCTCATCTATGGGATGGTTTTGTTTCCAAATCCCGACCAACTCATAGATGTGAACACCGTCAAAATCTTCATGTCTCGTAACCCGATGCCTACTTTGTTAGGAGACATCCTACATTCTTTTCACTTTCGCACTATGAGGAAAAGAGGTATCCTCATGTGTTATACTCATCTCTTGGCAAGATGGTTTATTTCGCATCTTCCCCAATATGTATTTAAGAACGAGCAAGGTTCAAGGTGGTCCCATAGGTTGATGACGCTCAGACATTCAAATTTTCATTGGTGTTCCCGATCTTTGGAGAATGTTACTATCGTCGATCGTTGTGGAGAATTCCCTAATGTCCCCTTACTTGGAATTAGAGGAGGTGTCACTTACAATCCGTTCTTAACCTTACGACAATTTGGTTACGCCCGAAGGGATGGTCCACATGAGATGCTTATTCAAGGGTTGGTATTTGAATACGAGAATGACGATCAAGGTTACCGCCAGAGGTTTATCCGAGCTTGGAGGATGTTAAACAAGGTAGATAGAAAGACGCTTGGGCACAAGAATTCTATCCCCCTAGAGCCTTAACTTAAGTGGGTGCGATCTCGTACTCAAAAACTTGTGATGCCTTATCCTTCCATCTTACCAGTTATCTTAGAACCTGTTGTGGAAGGAGATGTCCCATACACTATCCTTCATCTTAACATGCCCACCTCTCTCGAAGAATTGCAAAGGGATTGGATACAGCTTAAGGGAGAGAGAGAGACTTTCTAGGCCCAATTCTACGCCAGCAAGAAGAAAGTTCTGGAACTCACCAAGCAGCTTCATGAAGAGCGGAGTCTGAATGCCTACATCGCACCAAAGAGGATGCGTTCAAATTTTTTGTCTTAGAGTTTTATATTTTATTTCTTTGTAAGCCCAAAGAGGCATGATGTACTCAAACTTTGATTTATTAATATAATGTGTGTTCCTTTTTGTCTAAAGCAAATTCAAATCTCTAATTTCCTTGAAATCATTTGCATATGCATCTTCATTCATCATAACACAAACATGTTTCTTACAATAGGTCTCCTTATCTTTCTACTGTTTATTTCAGTGAGATGGATATTGAACAGACAGTAAAAGATCTCCAGGCGCAGAATGCCCAGTTTCAACAAATGTTCTTGACTCTGGAAAAAGAACAAGATGAGTTGAAAACCCTGCTGATTAAAGAAAAGAAGAAGAAAGCGAAGAAATCAACCTGTGTTTTGAATCTGGGAAGAAGGTTCAAAGGACCAGCCAGACGGACTCTAGACTTCGCAACATCGTCAGGTGAAGGGGATAATCAAGAAGGGAAAAACAAGGAAGTGACTGACCCTCCATAATCTAAAGAGGAAGAAGAGGCTGACTATTCTGAAGAGCAGTATCCTCCAGCTGACAATAAATACAAACAGTTGGAAGATCGCCTCAATGCTATGGAGATCCAGAAAGTACCCGGGTTGGATTTTGAGGAGCTAGGACTTGTCTCAGGGGTTGTCATACCGCAAAAACTTAAGATCCCCACTTTCGCTAAATATGACGATGTCTCTTGTCCAAAGCTGCATTTGAGATCATACGTCAGGAAGATTCAACCCCATACTACAGATAGGAATCTATGGGTGCATTTCTTCCAAGAAAGCTTGTCAGGAACACAGTTGGATTGGTTCTATCAGTTGGAAGGGACCAACATCCGCAATTGGGAAGATTTGGCAGCCTCTTTTTACAAGCAATACCAGTATAATGCTGACTTAGCTCCAACACAGACACAGTTGCAAGGCATGTATATGGGTGCAGGTGAAGGTTTCAAGACCTATGCTCAAAAATGGCAGGATCTCGCGGGAAGGGTCCAACCCCCTCTATCTGACAGAGAATTGGTGAATATGTTCTTAGGCATGCTATCTGGTCCATTCTTCAAACACTTGATCGGAAGCTCCTCAGCTGGATTTACTGAATTAATCATGACCAGTGAACGGGTAGAAGCGGGTATAAAAAGTAGCAAAATTCAAAGAGATGCATCTTTGAGCGTGATAAATAATCCCTTTATCGGAAAGAAGGAGGTCAATGTTGCATATGACCATATGAATCAGGACATAATTGAATGCCGTCTTGCGGTAGGGGCTATCATGATCTCTAAGCCTACACCTATTCAATAAAGGAACAACCAGCCTAGAACGGAAGGCCGGTAAGACAATTTACCCGGATAAATTTGACTTTGTATCAAGTCTTGCCAAATTTGTTGAAATCTAATCTGGTAACCTTGCGGGAAGCTCCGAAGAATCCCAACACTGCCTCTCCCTGTTATAACCCAAATGCTGTTATGCTTACCATTCAGAAAGTCCAGGTCATGATACAAACGACTGTTGGGCTTTGAAAAACAATGTGCAAGACCTTCTCGAGGCAGAGGAAATTGAATTTGACGCTCCTGAGATCCCAAATGTTATCACACTCCTATGCCCAAGCACGACCGTGGTGTTAACACTGTTGAAGATAATGTGTTTGTTGTTGTTGTTGTTGTTGATGAACTTGTTACTCCTTTCCTAACCGTCAAAAGGAACCTGTTGAAGGCCGGTTTATTTCCGGGCTGTGGCGAAGGCTGCCACCTCTGTTTATCCCTACCAACTGGTTGTCATTTATTGAAGGCAAGTGTCCAGCGCCTGATGGATGACAAAGAGATTTTGTTTGAAAAGACTCTCGTTCCAACCATTGCTTACATGGATGTTTCAATAGTAACCATTTCCGCCAATCCTCCCAGGGTCTCCACCAAAAGACCTGTTAGGATTACATCTGTTCCGAAGGTGACTCCACTAATAATTACTATGCCAGGGCCGATCCCATACTCCTCAGACAAAACTGTTCCCCGGAACTACGGGGATGACATCTACTACCACGACATCAAGCAAGAATGGCTGGCTGTTGAAGTCCCGGTTCTTGAGAGGGTTGACCCCGACATCGACAACATTGTGCGAACCAGCAAAATAAACAGAAGTGGAAGAGTGTTCTCCCCTGAGATTGCTCCTCCGAAAACTGTTACCGGTCCTGTGATCATTCCTACTTTTGTTCCTGTTGATACTACTACTACAGTTCCTGTGGTTACCCCTGCTGAAACCCCTATCACCGAGTCGACCGAGACTCGGGGCAAAGGAATTTTGGTTGAACCTGTCCGAATGAAGGCGCAATCAGTATCTACCCCAGATGCTTCCAAGAAGGAGATGGAAGAAATTTTGAAAATTATAAAGAGAAGCGACTACAATGTAGTCGAACAACTAGGGCAGACCCCTTCAAAGATTTCTATGCTAGATTTACTGTTGTGCTCCGAAGCTCATGCGAAGGCCTTGGTGAAATTTCTTAAAACTGCCCATGTGCCACAGGAAACTTCTGTTGACCAATTTGAAGATTGTGTGGCCATTTTGACAGTTGTAACGGTTTGGGCTTTTCTGATGCTGATCTGACACCTAGAGAGAGGAAACACAATGAGATGTTGCATGTCTCTGTCGAATGCAGGGGCACTACTTTGGCCCATGTCCTGGTAGATATTGGTTCATCATTGAATGTGTTGCCTAAGAAGGCTCTGGATAGACTAGACTGTGAAGGTTTAACCTTAAAACCCAGCAACATAGTGGTAAGGGCCTTCGCCAGTTCTAAGAGAATGGTGCACGGGGAGGTGGACATCCCCATTAAATTTGGAACTCAGACCTTTGATTCAACTTTCTAAGTGATGGATATTTTCCCTTCCTATTCCAGTTTATTGGGCCAACCTTGGATTTATGACGCTGGTGCCGTCACCTCTACATTACATCAGATGTTGAAGTACCCAATCAAGGGAAAAATCATCACTGTCCATGGAGAGGAGGAATATATGGTCAGTCACCTGAACTCCTTCAGATATGTGGAAATGGATGGTGAATTCATCAAAACTCCGTGTCAGCATTTCGAGGAAGCCCCCCAAACAGTGGCGGTTGTTAGAACAAGATTAGTTCTGATCATATCTCAGAGTTTTGATGATAACAATAAAATATATTTTATATAATTAATACTCTGATGAACATATTTATTTGTTTCAGATAATGTTCTGACAGAAGCATTTTGACATGCTGAGCTGAAAATAAATGAAGAAGTTCTTTGATGAAAGAACTATTTGTTTTAGCGCAAGTTCTGATGCTGACTCTGATAAGAAACTATTTAATGCATCTTCTAACGCTTAGCAGGTTTCCATGTTCAGAAGTACTTTGAAAGCAAGTGTTGTTCAGAAGTAATTTGAAAGCAAGCACTGATCAAAAGTATTTTGAAAGCAAGCTATGTTCAGAGGGATTCTACAAGCAAGACGTGAAGCCATGTTCTGAAGCAAGACGTGAAGCTAGTTCTGAAAGAATAAAGAAGCTAACAAGTCTTGTCAAGTTTCAGGAAACATGCTCTGACAAAGTTCCATTTGTTCATTTAATGCAAAGACGGCTACATGCACTCAAGTGTCTACGCTAGTTCATTGGAAAATGCAATACTGCAAGCAAACACAAAAACATTAATTGCTCTCCACTTTTTGAAGGCAGCAACGGTCATTTTTCTAATGCTATAAATAGAAGATCATTTATTACAAGCCAACCGCTCAGCCCAACTACGTGAAAATATTCTGAAGATATCAAATCATTTTACAAACACTTTGTACAAAACTAATCTTAGTGAAAAATCACAGTTTGTGATATAGCTTTCTAAGAAGCAAATTTGTTTCACTATCTGTAAAGATTTAATTCTTGTAATTGTTCCTTGAGAGACCAAGTTTGGTCAGATTTCTCAAGAAGGCTAAGACTAGTTTGAGTCTTAGTGGTGTTAGTCACTTGTAAGTTTACTTGTGCATTGTATTGTTAGTCACAACAGTTGTTGTAGATTGTAATCAGTTTGATTATAGTGAATTAAGTCCTTGTTGAGAAAGGAGAAATCACCTTGGCGGGTAGACTGGAGTAGTTTGAGTTCAAACGAACCAGGATAAAAGTAACCGTGTCTTTCCATTATTGTTGAGCTTTTAAGAAAAAGAAAAATAGAAACTTATTCAAACCCCCCTTCTAAGTGTTTTCTCATCCTTCAATTTGTATCAGAGCTTGACTCTGAGCACAACACTTAACCGTGTCAGGAAAAGATCCAGAAAGAAAACACAAATGGCAACTGAACAAAACAACAATAGCTACAACAAACCTCCTGTATTTGATGGAGAAGATTTTGAATATTGGAAAGATAGACTAGAAAGTTTCTTTCTAGGTCATGATAGTGATTTATGGGATATAGTCTTGGATGGTTACACATATCCTACAGACTCAGAAGGAAACAAGATTGATAGAAAGATTATGGATAGACAACAAAAAGTTGATTTCAAAAATCACCATAGAGCTAGAAATATCTTTCTAAATGCTATCTCTAAAATGGAATATGAGAAGATCACAAATAGAGATACAACACATGATATGTTTGAGTCTCTCAAAATGACTCATGAAGGAAACCCTCAAGTGAAGGAATCTAAAGCTCTGGCTCTCATCCAGAAGTATGAAGCCTTTAAAGTAGAAGAAAGTGAATCTATAGAAGCTATGTTCTCAAGGTTCCAAACTCTGATAGCTGGCTTGAGAGTTCTGAACAAGGGATACACTAAAGTATACCACGTTAAGAAGATCATCGGAAGTTTACCTAGAAGATGGGCACCTATGGTCACTGCTTTCAAAGTTTCAAAAGATCTGAACAACGTGTATCTTGAAGAACTCATCAACGCTCTAAGAAGTCATGAGATAAAACTTGATGAGCACGAGCCTCAGAAGAAAGGTAAGTATGTTTCCCTTAAAACAATTAAAAAATATGAAACTAACGCTTTTCAAGCTGAAGAAGAAAACTCTGAAGAATCTGCGTCAGAAGAAGATGAACTATCCTTGCTCTCCAGAAGGATCAATCAGATGTGGAAGCACAGACAGAAGAAGTTCAAGAACTTTAAGAAGTCAGAAGATAAACTAGAATCTTCTAGACATAAAAATTCAAACAAAAGAGAGATAATCTGTTATGAATGCAAAGAACCTGGACACTACAAGAGTGATTGTCCAAAACTTCAAAGAGAAAAACCAAAGAAAAGGTTTGGCAGAAAGAAAGGTATGATGGCCACCTGGGACGATTCAGAATCCTCTGAAGATGAATCTAATTCTGAAGATGAGAACGCCAACCTAGCTCTGATGGATACTACAACAGATGACTCAGACTGTGAGTTAGAACAAAAAGAGGTATTCTCTGAATTTAATAGAGCTGAACTTGCTAAAAGTTTATCAGAACTTCTGGAAAACTATAGTCAACTCAAAATCAAATACAAGAAACTCAAGAAGAGTCTTGCATCTGATCTTGAGAAACATGAAACAGAAAACTCTGAACTCAAAGAAAATAATTTTAAACTTAAAGAGGAAATTCAAAATGTTCAAAAAATTTCAAGCTCAGATTTTGTGTCAAGTTCAAAAGATATTCTGAAATAATACAACTCTAGTTTTCAAAGTTTTCTTGCTAAAAGCATAGATAGAAGCAAAATGGCCTCAATGGTCTATGGAGTTAGTGGGAACAACAGAAGAGGAATTGGATATGAAACTCCCAAAGGGAAGGAGACATATATACCAAAACCTATTGCTAAGATGACTTTCTCATATAAACCTATGAACAAACAATTCAAATTTGGACACACACATGATATTAAATATACATCACATTCTGGAAACTCTTATGGTAATCCAAAGTTCAAACAGAACTTTAAATACTCTAACCCAAAAGGACCCAAAAAGATATGGGTACCTAAGGATAAAATAATATTTGTTGCAGTTGTCCTTAACAGCTCAATTGAGACACCAGTCATGGTACCTGGACTCTGGGTGCTCACGACACATGACGGGAAGAAAGTCTATGTTCCAAAACCTAGAATTTAACGTTGGAGGAGACGTGCAGTTTGGAGGTAATCAGAAAGGGAAGATTATTGGTTCTGGAACCAGTGGAAACAATAACCTTCATTTTATCTCTAATGTTTTATTAGTTAAAGGATTAGCGCATAACCTGCTGTCTATAAGTCAATTAAGTGACAACGGTTATGACATTATCTTTAATCAAAATTCCTGTAGAGCTGTTAGTAAAAAAGATGGAACAATCCTCTTTTATGGCAAGAGAAAGAACAACATATACAAAATTGATTTGTCAGATCTTAAAACTCAGAATGTTAAATGCCAGTTGTCTGTTAGCGATGAGCAATGGGTATGGCACATAAGATTGGGACATGTCAGCTTAAGAAAAATCTCTCAACTAAATAAACTAAATTTAGTCAGAGGACTTCCAAATATGAAGTACAACTCAGAAGCTCTCTACGAAGCATGTCAAAAAGGAAAATTTTCAAAACCTTCTTTTAAATCCAAAAATGTTGTTTCTTCCTCTAGGCCATTAGAACTACTTCATATTGATCTGTTTGGGCCAGTTAAAACTGCATCCATCAGAGGCAAGAAGTATGGATTGGTCATTGTTGATGACTACATCAGATGGACATGAGTTAAGTTTTTAAAACACAAGGATGAGTCACATTCTGTGTTCGTTGACTTCTGTAACCAAGTGGAAAACGAAAAAGATTTTTAAAATTATAAAAGTCAGAAGTGATCATGAAGGAGAATTTGAAAACCATTATTTTGAAAAATATTTTAAAGAAAATGGTATTGTTCATAATTTCTCTTGTCCTAGAACTCCCCAACAAAATAGAGTTGTAGAATGAAAGAATAGAACATTACAAGAAATGGCCAGAACCATGATCAATGAAACAAATATGGCTAAGCACTTTTGGGCAGAAGCTGTGAACACAGCATGTTACATTCAGAATAGAATCTCTATAAGACCTATTCTTGAAAAGACTCCCTATGAATTGTGGAAAAACAAAAAACCCAACATTTCTTATTTCCATCCTTTTGGATGTACTTGTTTTATTCTGAACACTAAAGATAATCTGAACAAGTTTGATTCTAAAGCACAAAAGTGTTTTCTGCTTGGATATTCTGAACGCTCAAAAGGCTATAGAGTATACAACATAGAAACTCTGATTGTTGAAGAATCAATCAAAGTCAGGTTTAATGACAAGCTTGGCCAGCAACAACCAAATCAATTTGATATTTCTATAGGTATAGAAGATCATCTCTCAAACTCTGAAAAGTCAGAAGCAAAGGAAGACTCAGAAGATCCTCCTTTTGACAATGCTCTGGATAATCTCATAATCTCTGAACAACCCACTCAGAAAAGGTTTCCTAGAATCTCTTCTGCTCATAAAGAAGACGTGATTATTGGAAGAAAAGAAGATCCCATCAGAACAAGATCCTCTCTCAGAATCAATGAAGAATCATTGTTTGGATTGGTATATATGACTGAGCCAACCTCTATTGATGAAGCTCTATAAGACAATGATTGGATCCTAGCAATGCAAGATGAACTCGATCAATTTTCTAGAAACGATGTATGGGATCTAGTTCCAAGACTCAAAGGATTCAACATTATAGGAACTAAATGAGTTTTCATAAATAAACTAAATAAGCAAGGAGAGGTGGTCAGAAGCAAAGCACGACTGGTTGCACAGGGTTATAGTCAACAAGAAGGAATGGATTATAATGAAACCTTTGCCCCAGTCGCCAGGTTAGAATCTATTAGATTATTAATTTGTTTTGCTGTTCAAAATAACATTTCATTATATCAAATGGATGTTAAAAGTGCATTTTTAAATGGCTATATAGAAGAAGAAGTTTATGTTCATCAACCTCCTGACTTTAAGGACTCAAAGTATCCATAACATGTTTTTAAATTAAAAAAGTCTTTATACGGTTTAAAACAAGCTCCCAGAGCTTGGTATGATCGTTTGAGTAATTTTCTTTTAGAAAAAGATTTTACCAGAGGGAAAGTGGACACAACTTTATTCAGAAAGACATTTAAAAATGACATTTTAATTTTTCAAATTTATGTTGATGATATTATTTTTGGAACCTCTAATATCTCCCTTAGAAAAGAATTTGTTGAGACCATGCAGGCAGAATTTGAGATGAGCATGATGAGAGAATTAACGTTCTTTCTGGGAATACAAATTAACCAAACTCCAGAAGGTACTTACATACATCAGACGAAGTATGTTAAAGAACTTCTGAAGAAATTTCAGATGTCAGAAAGCAAAGATGCTAAGACACCAATGCATCTAACATGCATTCTGGGAAAAGATGAGGTAAGTATGAAGGTAGATCAGAAGCTCTACAGAGGTATGATTGGATCCCTTCTCTATCTGACTGCATCTAGACCTGATATTATTTAGCGTATGTTTATGTGCTAGATTCCAATCAGATCCTAGAGAATCTAACTTAACTGTTGTTAAGAGAGTTCTGAGGTATCTTAAAGGTACTACTAATCTGGGTCTGTGTTACAGAAGATCAAAAGAATACAGACTAGTAGGTTATTGTGATGCTGACTTTGCTGGAGATAGAATCGAAAGGAAGAGCACCTCTGGAAACTGCCAGTTTCAGGGTGACAATCTTATCTCGTGGTACAGCAAGAAGCAAGCAACAATTGCACTTTCAACCACAGAAGCTGAGTATATATCTGCTGCTGGATGTAGTTCTCAGATGAGCTGGATGAAAAGTCAGCTAGAAGATTTTAATCTTTATGAAAGTAAGATTCCTATCTTCTATGACAATACCTCTGCAACTTGCCTTTCTAAAAATCCCATTTTACATTCTAAAGCTAAACACATAGAAATTAAATATCATTTTATAAGGGACTACGTTCGGAAAGGAATTTTAAATTTAAACTTTGTAAACACAGACTATCAATGGGCTGATATTTTTACCAAACCCCTTTCAGAAGATAGATTTAAATTCATTTTGAAAAATATTTGTATGGAATTATGTCCTGAATAAAATTGTATTTATCTTCTGTGTTTGCCTTCAGAATATTCTGAAATGAATATTCTGATTAACAACTCTTCAGAAGTCAGAAGAGAAGTTACTTCAGAAGCTATTTATAAAGTTCTAAAATGTTCTAACGTTTCATTACAAGTATAGTTCAGCAGTTCATTATATCAAACAACTGTCCCATGCAACCTTCAGGAGATGAACACGTGGTGTGTTTCTGAAAGGTTACGCGTGCTAAGCTATTGACGCTGTTCCAAGGTAACTGTTATGATTTGCTCAAATCTCACGCTTTCCCCTCAATTTTCAATATCATTAAATGCTAGTAATGATTAGATTCTTTTTAATTATTGAGTAGAACAAGAATCTTCATCTAAGATCAAGAATCTTCTTATGGCTCTTGTTTCTAAAAAAAATTGGTATCATTCTAATTCTTGTTTTTGTTTTGTTTTGTACCTCTGAATATTTTTTATTAAAAAAAAGGGGGAGAAAAAAAAACCTTTTACGCTCTTTAATTTTATATACTTTTTGATTATGACAAAAAGGGGGAGAAAATGAGTATTTTGATCTAATCTCTGATTAACAGTTATGGGACTAAGTCTCAAACATTCTAACAAAATACAAATATTTCTTTCTATGTTTAAAAGAATTTTGCAGGTATCACTAAACTCTGGAAGTTTAAATCAACTGAACATTATCTTCAAAAGACTTGCTGAAGAAATCCTAGAAGAAAATTTCAAAGCTCTGATGAAAATTCTCAGGAAGTTTTTCTTATAGAAATATTTATTTCAGGGGGAGATTCTTATCTCTTGTTCAATTTTATTTCTAAATCTGAATATTTTTGTCATCATCAAAAAGGGGGAGATTGTTAGAACAAGATTGTTTGACCCAACAATATAGTGGTAAGGGCCTTCGATGGTTCGAAGAGAATGGTGCACGAGGATGTGGACATCCCCATTAAATTTGGAACTCAGACCTTTGATTTAACTTTCTATGTGATGGATATTCTCCCTTCCTATTCCGGTTTATTGGGCTGACCTTGGATTCATGACACTGGTGCCGTCACCTCTACATTACATCAGATGTTAAAGTACCCAATCAAGGGAAAAATCATCACTGTCCATGGAGAGGAGGAATATATGGTCAGTCACCTGAACTCCTTCAGATATGTGGAAATGGATGGTGAATTCATCAAAACTCCGTGTCAGCATTTCGAGGAAGTCCCCCAAACAGTGGCAGCAACCAAGACTGTTTCCAAAGTTTCGAAGATTACCAGAGCTCCGTTGAAGATTGCTTCTCTGAAAGATGCCAAGGCAGTAGTCGAAGAAGATGGGTGTACCATTTGGGGCCAACTCCCAGATATTCCTTACAAATCTGACAAATTTGGTTTGAGTTTTACTTCAGGAGCCCAGAAAGTTGTTCGTCGTGCTTATGCCAGGGAACCACCTTTGCGGATCAGCAACCATGGAGTCAACACAGTGGAGGATAGTGATGACAGTTGTGACCTGGAAGAATGGATTTTTCTAACTATCAACGGAGGACTCAACAACTGGGAAGCCAAAGAATTTGTCCCTATTACTTTTATCCAACAATAATTGTCTTTAAATTTTTGTCGGACTTGTAATAATTAAATAAATTTAGACTTTTAAAACCTTGTGTCTTACCCGAGGCACAACGTTCCATTTGTAAGGGTTGTTACTTCATTTTCATATGTCATCAATGAATCATGGACGTTTTTGCATGAAAATTTTACGCTCTTTGTTCTTATTTTTTTTACATTTTTTTTCAAAGATAACTATGCTCTTACACAAACTCACATATCAAAATGCAGATCCACATCCACTCAGGATCCCATGGGTAACGATTCTGCTATGGCCTATTGTGACTTTGAAAATCCGATCTACCAAGCCTAAGATGAAGGTGAGGAAGATTGTGAGGTGCCAGGGGAACTAGCTAGGTTACTACAACGGGAAGAAAGGACCATACAGCCCCATGAATAACCAGTTGACACAGTTAACTTAGGTACCAAAGAGGACAAGAAAGAAGTTAAGGTAGGTGCCAATCTGGAACCTAGTGTTAAGAAGCGCTTAACTCAGTTACTACATGACTATGTTGAGGTCTTTGCCTGGTCATACGAAGACATGCCAGGACTCGACGCTGATATCGTGGTCCATCGTCTACCGACAAAAGAAGACTGCCCTCCGGTAAAAGAGAAAGCCCGTCGCATGCAGCCAGAAATGTCAGAGAAGATCAAGACTGAAGTCATGAAACAATTCAACGCCGGATTCTTAGCCGTCACCTCCTATCCACAATGGGTCGCCAATGTTGTTCTAGTGCCTAAAAAGGACGGTAAAGTACACATGTGTGTGGATTACAGAGATTTGAATAGGGCAAGCCCTAAGGATGATTTACCGCTTCCCCATATCGATTTTCTGGTTGACAATACCGCACATCATAAAGTATTCTCCTTCATGGATGGTTTCTCCGGGTACAATCAAATCAAAATGGCACCTGAGGACATGGAGAAAACGACCTTCGTCACACAGTGGGGCACGTTCTGTTACAAAGTTATTCCATTCGGGTTGAAAAACACTGGGGCAACTTATCAGCGCGACATGGTAGCTCTGTTTCACGATATGATCCATCACGAGATAGAAGTCTACGTAGATGACATGATAGACAGATCACAAACTAAAGAGGAACATTTTGACCATTTGCAGAAACTGTTTGAAAGGCTAAAGAAATACAAGCTAAGGTTGAACCCGAGTAAATTCACATTTGGAGTGAGCTCCGGTAAACTCCTAGGCTTCATCGTCAGTAATAAAGGTATCTAAGTGGACCTTGAAAAGGTAAAAGCAATACAAGAAATGCCGGCTCCTTGCACCGAGAAGGAAGTTAGAAGATTCTTAGGACGGCTAAACTACATCACCAGATTCATTTCTCACTGTTGTACCCCAAAATTTGCCCTCTCATTTTATCAACATTTCTCATCACAAGGCTCTTGGAACTCAAGATCAAGCTAGGGTTTGCTCTGCTCAAGACACCTCCTTGCAATGTTGACCTACAATGCCTAAAGTGACTTTCATACTTCATGTTGGACTCATAAGTTGGTCCATACCAAGTTTCAAGCCTTGGATCAAATTTTTGCCCAGTCAATTGGACAGTTGACCTAGAAATCAACTGTATTGGGGAAAAAGTCAACTGAGACCAATTTACAGTCAAACCTCATGAATTTTGACCCACATCAACATTATGAACTCATATGAACCATTTGATCAAGTTTGGATCACAATTCCACAAGAAATTTGATCAGATCACCAAAAGGGCAAAATGGTCATTTTTAGGGTTTTGACTGTACAAAGGCAATTTTTGACTGTTTGACTTAGCCAATGGAAAATAAAGCTCAACCATGGACTCAAAGACTCAATGACATCATCTTGATTTATTCAACAAGTTCAAAAGATCTCAAATGCATGGGATTGACATATGAACTTTCCAGTCAACTGATCAAATTTGACTGTACACTGAAAAGTCAAACTTTGACTTTTTGGTCAAAATCAAGTGCCAAGGGTCATTTTTCATCAAGATTTGTCAAATTATGAAACTTGTTCATCGAGAAACCCAAAATTGCAAATTAGGGTTTGAAATTGAAAAATTTCATAACTTAGAAATTTTCTAAGTTATGAAATTTTCTTAATTTTTCCTAACTTTGTCCCACATTTTCACCATGATGCAAATAGATTCAAACAAAACTTATAACATGAAAGTTGTAGTCCTCCACAAAGTATACAACCTTTATTCACAAAGTTTTCTCAAAAGAAGCTTGGATCTCAAGTTATGATTTTTGGAACAAGGGTCCCTAAAACTTTTAACTTAGAGAAATTTTGCCCTAGTTTAGGCAGAATTTTGCCCTATCTTCTTGGCCATTTTTCACATAGTTCCACTTGGAGTCTCAAGTTGAATTTCAAAGATAAATTATAGTGTGTGTTGCAAGATTTCCAAATTATCCAAGAACTCCTCAAACACATTTGTGGTTAGGGAGAATCGAATGCTTGAAGTTGGCAAAAACTCACTTTGTATCCATGGCCAATACATGTTCACTCAAGTGGCATTTTCAAACCAGCATGCTTTGTACTAGTTTGCAGGCCTCTAAACCAATTCACACTCCTTAATTAAATTCAAATCCAACAGTCTAAGCATTTGTTTTGGCCATTTGGGCATTGTACACAAAACTAAGCCTTAATTAGAAAAAGATACATTTCCATTTTGGAAAAGGTATGCTTTATGTCAAAACATGATCTTTGAAGCATAGGGCCAAGATCTCAGAAGCCAAATCAAATCCACAAATTGCAAGTATCAAGAGGATTGTATGCAGCATGTTATATGGTTTGTACAGGCCTGTGATACCAACTTACACATTCTTGCTTCACAAAGAAGAAAACTTGCAAAATCCTCCCAACTTGAAAACTAGCCATTGTTAGCTTAGACAAACATTGCAAACATATTTCACACAACCCTTTGAGCAAAAAACACGAGCACTTGAGCCTCAAAATCTCCCATATCCAGAAATCACTCTTCTTTGGCAAAACAGGGCAGGTGCTGCAACTTGAGTGCCATAACTCATTTGGCTCGTGCGTTTTGCTCCTTTTTGCTTCAAACACCTTCCACTCAACTCACTCAAGCTATCCCAAACCTCCATTGCCAACTGTAACTCCATTTACAGTGTTCACCATTTTCATTTCAAGTTTATGCAGGTTGAGTTCTAGAGGTTGATTCAGGGACATTCAAGGAAAGCTAGCTATTGGAAAAGATCAAGTGAAGTTCAGGCAAGCTACCAGACACCTCAAAACTTGTTGAGAAGCACTGCATTGCCCTACTCGAATCCAACTGAAACAGGTTTTTTCTCACTTTCTATCTCTCTATTTAGGAACATTTAGTCTTAAGTTTGTGAATAAAAAACGTAGTGTTAATTGCTAGGAAGCTGTACATATGCTCAGTTTTCATTTATATTAAGTGTGCTAGGAGAATTTCATCCATAAATATGCTGAAAAAGTTAGGTCAGATTTTGGGGCCAGAGAAATTCTCTCTGGTCTTTGAGAGTTAGGATTAATGCTTTATATGGTTAGAATCGTATTAAAATTCTGTACAAGTTTGATGTTATGAGTTTTAACAAAAGATCACGTTTCCAGGATATCCAAGTTTGAACTAGGCGCGCGCGCGTTTGACAATTGCTGGAGGTTGAAGATGAAGGCTTGGGCTGGGCCTGGCCAATTTTGCTTTTAACACCCCTCTTTTCAGTTTCACACCCCCTGGCCCAATTTCTTATATTTTTGCATTTTTGAATTTTTGTTTTCTTTTATGACTTTGTTATTTTATTTTCAAATATAATAAATGCTCAAAAAATATTTTCATAATTTTTTTCAATTTATTTGGCATTTCATTCTAATTTTTTCTAACATTAAAAGTATTTAAATATTCTTTTATATTATTAAGACTTGAAAAATATTTACATTTATACTTTTATTTTTTGTTCTTTACTTTTATTTATATTAAAAATATTTTCTTGAATATATTTTATTTTGTACATATTTTATTTTATTTTGTACATATTTAATTTGATTAATATACACATAATAAACATATATATTTTTATTTTATTAAATACTTAGAATAAAAATACAGAAATATTACATTTTTATCTTTATTATTATTTATACTAAAAAATACCTTTTTTAGATATATTTCATTTTTTTACACATATTAATATATTTTTGTACATAAATAATATATTATATTTATTTAAAGAAATTAGGGTTTTACCCTAAAAACAAATAAAATTAATCTTTTATTTATTTCTTTATACTTTTTTACATTAAAAAATACTTTTGCATACATGAACAAATAAAAAGCATCTTTTCTGGTGGTGCAATGATTCTGACCACCATGGACGGCGACGATTTGCCACACTCTGCGAACGCAGACATAGTCAAAAGATACTACGCATAAAATAACCCGACAAGTCGAAAACCCGAAAGGGCGACTTGGGCAAAAATGGACATCCCGGTGAACCGAAAACCCGAAAGGGCGGTTCAGGCAAAAATTAGGGATAAAACAAAAAAATATGTACACCCGGCAAGTTGAAAACCCGAAAGGGCGGCTTGGGCAAAAAAGGGTTTCCCGATGGATTGAAAACCCGAAAGGGTGATCCAGGAAAAAGTTAGGGAATTAAAAGCGTATGACTATGTCTCGTCGGATCACTTTAAAGAACAATCTCTTCATCAACAAGCTCCGAGCTTCTGATCAATCCAATCATCGGCGGACGAAGCATTGAATGGACAACATATTCATAGTTGTGAAGGCTATAACAGAATGGAATCCCATGGAATTGTTATATATAGCCATCTTTCTTTTGTATAAAATTTTCAATTTTTTACGACAACATCCTCTTACTAGGATGCATGTCTCCTTTGTACAAAGATACTCATAAAAAGTTAATACAAACACTTTTCCAAATACATAAATTTGCTTTGTCTTCCTTTTGCTTTTTACACTTATGTTTTATTTGAGAAACGTCCAATGTTTTGTTAAATAGGCATATGCATTTGAACATAATCATTTTCTTACAAATCAAGAAAGATGATTGCTGATGGGTTGAAGGTACAAATAGATATCTTGATGCCCTTTCAGAAGAAATCCCCAGTGGAATTAAACTCCAAACTCCTCAACAAAGTTAAAATCCAGAACTTAATTCCCCAAAAAGAGGTAAACCTCAGGATCCTCAGCAGAACAAAAACTTTCTCAAAGCTGATTTCCCCAGCCAGAGAGCCTTCCAGAATCTAATTCCCCTCAGAGTTAAGTTTCAAGATCCCCAGCAGAGCTAAAACTTCCAACTATTAATCCCCAGCGGAACCAGATTAGTGAACATTCTCCCCACAGAGATACTTCCCATCAGATTGAAGATTCTCAGTCTTACTTCTCCAGCATAAGTCTACCAAGTTATGGACTCCCCAGTAGAGATCATCAGAATTCTCATGCCCCATAAGTCACCAAGGATTCTCAATCCCCAGCAGTGGTCCTAGGATCCTTCAACAACTGAAGATCTTGTTCCCCAAGCAGTCAACAGTCAACAAGGATGTCTCAGCTTCAACAATCAAAGATTCTTGCAATCCCCTACAGCAGTCAAGGATTAACTTTCCCCGTCAGCAGTCAAGATTCTATTATCTCCGGCTATCCAGGATTCATATATCCTCAACAAGACAGCTCATCAGCTTACATGCAAATTCATTACATTCATGTCATAAACATTGATATAACATATTGCATCATACATTTCATGCAACATAACTTTGTGTTTCAGCTAATATTTTACCCTTTTCAGGATAAGATTAATAAGCTTCAACTTCAGACTTCTGAAAACAGTTTACGGATTCTCCAAACATGGATGTTAATCTATCGCTTGTTCAGATTCAACTTTTGAAAACAGCTTACGGACGCTTCCCAACATGGATGCTGATCTATTGCTTATTCAATTTCAAGACTTCTGAAAACAGTTTACGAATTCTCCAAACACGGATGTTAATCTATCGCTTGTTCAGATTCACAACTTCTGAAAACAGTTCACGGATTCTCCAAACACGGATGTTAATCTATCGCTTGTTCAGACTCAACTTTTGAAAACAGTTTACGGACGCCTCCCAACATGGATGCTGATCTATTGCTTGTTCAACTCCAAGACTTCTAAAAACAGTTTACGGATTCTCCAAACACGGATGTTAATCCATCGCTTGTTCAGATTCAACTTTTGAAAACAGTTTACGGATGCTTCCCAACATGGATGCTGATCTATTGCTTGTTCAACTCCAAGACTTTTGAAAACAGTTTACGGATTCTCCAAACACGGATGCTAATCCATCGCTTGTTCAGATTTAACTTTTGAAAATAGTTTACGGACGCTTCCCAACATGGATGCTGATCTATTGCTTATTCAACTTCAAGACTTCTGAAAACAGTTTATGGATTCTCCAAACACGGATGTTAATCTATCGCTTGTTCAGATTCAACTTTTGAAAACAGTTTACGGACGCTTCCCAACATGGATGCTGATCTATTGCTTATTCAACTTCAAGACTTCTGAAAACAATTTATGGATTCTCCAAACACGGATGTTAATCTATCGCTTGTTCAGATTCAACTTTTGAAAACAGTTTAAGGACGCTTCCCAACATGGATGCTGATCTATTGCTTATTCAACTTCAAGACTTCTGAAAACAGTTTACGGATTCTCCAAACGCGGATGTTAATCTATCGCTTGTTCAGATTCTCAACTTCTGAAAACAGTTCACGGATTCTCCAAACACGGATGTCAATCTATTGCTTATTCAGATCCCCGGTCCAGAGATATTCCAAACATGGATACCTTTCTGATACTCACTCACTCATCAACGACATACAATTCAACAAAAAATCCAGATGGCATCTTTAATCCCATCCCCGACAAGATCCTGTCACCTCTCCAGATGGCATCTTTAAGCCCATCTTCAAATGGCATCTTTAAGCCCATTCCCGCGCCTATGTTTTGACGAGTGCAAATTTATGGGCGCTCTAGTGTCCAATCTCCTTTTACCTTCGAGACGCGAAAGGCAAACTTGCCAATCTAACTCTTCAGGTTCAAGAAGATTGAACAGGGGCAACTGTTGTACCCCAAAATTTTCCCTCTCATTCATCAACATTTTCTCACCACAAGACTCTTGGAACTCAAGATCAAGTTAGGGTTTGCTCTGCTCAAGACCCCTCCTTGCACTGTTGACCCAAATTAGGGTTTGAGTTTGCACAGGGATGCTTTGACCTAAAATGCCCAAAGTGACTTTCATGCTTCATGTTGGACTTACAAGTTTACCCATACCAAGTTTTAAGCCTTGATTCCAATCTTTGCCCAGTCAATTGGACAGTTGACATAGAAATCAGCTGTATTGGGGAAAAAGTCAACTGTGGCCAATTGACAGTCAAACCTCATGATTTTTTACCCACATCAACATTATGAACTCATATGAATCATTTGATCAAGTTTGGATCATAACTCCACAAGAAATTTGATCAGATCACCAAAAGGGCAAAATGGTCAATTTTAGGTTTTGACTGCACAAAGGCAATTTTGACTGTTTAACCTAACCAATGGCAAAACAAGCTCACATATGGACTCAAGGACTCAATGTCATTGTCTTGACCCATTCAACAAGTTCAAAGGATCTCAAATGCATAGGATTGACAGATGAATTTTTCAGTCAACTGATCAAAATTTGACTGTACACTGAAAAGTCAAACTTTGACTTTTTGGTCAAAATCAAGTGCCAAGATTCATTTTTCATCAAAACATGTCAAATTATGAAACTTGTTCATCAAGAAACCCAAAATTGCAAATTAGGGTTTAAAATGAGAAAATTTCATAACTTAGAATTTTTCTAAGTTATGAAATTTCCTTATTTTTTCCTAACTTTGTCCCATTTTTTCACCAAGATGCAAATGGATTCAAACAAAACTTGAAACATGAAAGTTGTGTTCCATTGCAAAATCTACAACTTTGATTCACAAAGTTTTCTCAAAGGAAGCTTGTATCTCAAGTTATGATTTTTGGAACAAGGGTGCAAAACATTTTTAACTTAGAGAAATTTTGCCCTATTCTAGGCAGGATTTTTGTCCAAATTCTTGGCCATTTTTCACATGGTTCCACTTGGAGTTTCAATTTGCATTACAAAGATGGATTGTAGTACACATTCCAAGCTTTCTAAATTGTCCAAGAACTTCTCAAACACCCTTGTGGTTAGAGAGAATCGAATTTGCAAAGTTGGCAAAAACTCACTTTTGTTCATGGCCAAAGCATGTTCACAACAACTTGCATTTTCAACTCAGCATGGTTTATGCTAGCTTTCAGGCCTCTAAACCTCTTCAAACTCAATAATTAAATGCCTAACCATTGTGTTAAGTTGTTATTTCTTCTCTTTGGGCATTGCACATAGAATTAACCCTTAATTGGAAAAAGCAAAATTGCCATTTTGATAAAGTGTTACTTTATGTCAATACATGATCTTTGAAGTACAAGCCAGATCTTTGAGACAAAGTTTGGTAGACAAATCCCACTGATCAAGAGAAAATGCTGCAGCATGCTTGAGAGTATTGTACATGCCTATATCACAACTTCCACTTTCTTGCTTATGATAGAAGAAATCTAGCAAACTCAATCCAACTCTCACTTCCTGCAAGCATAAGCCTAAGCAAACTTTGTTCACATCTTCCATACACTAAAACAGACCTAAGGCACGATTCAACCACCTCTCAAACCTCCTCATACATCAAAACACCCTCTTGCTGTAGAAACAGGGCATACCCTGCAACTTGAGTTCCATAATCCATTCCAGTCGTGCGTTTTGTCCAAAAGGAGTTCAAACACATTCCATATCATCCACTGAAACTATCCCAAGCCTTAAACTCAAGCTGTAACACCCCTAACCACGTTTGCCATTTTTACTTTCAAGTTGTGCAGGTGAACTTCTACAGGACGATACAGTTGGTTTCAAAGCAAGCTAGGCATTTGGGAAGCATCCTTGGACTTCAGGCAAGCTCAACCAAAGCTCAAGCTCCATTGAAGATACCTACATTGCTCTGTTCGAGTCAAGCTGAAACAGGTAAAACCATGGACTTCTATCTCTCAATCTAGGAAGAGTTAAGCTTAGGTTTGTGAATGAAACATGCTCTACTCATAGCCCTGAAGCCATACATGTGTTTACTTTTTATTTATATTAAGTATGCTGTAAGAATTTTAGCCATGAACATTGAAGAAAAATTAGGTCAGAAATTGGGGGTGTAAAAATTCTCCTTGGTTTCTTAGAGTTAGGTCAAGTTTTTTACATATTTGGAATCGTGACTTGATGCTCTACATTATTTGTGTTATGAGTTTTGCATAAAAGTCAAAGAATCAGGAGTTGGTGTTTGATCAAAGAGGCGCGCGTTTTTGTTTCAAACAGAAGCTGGAGGTTGAAGATGATGGCTTGGGCTGGGCCTGAGTCATCCTTACTTTTTGCACCCCTTTTTTAGTTTTGCACCCCCTGGCCCATTATGTGAAATACTTGCCATTTTTGCATTTTTCTTTTTGATTCTGATTTTATATTTTTATTCAAACATAAAAAAACACTAAAAATATTTTTCCACATTTTTTTGCATTTATTTGGCATTTATTTGCTTTATTAAACATGTATATGTAAATAAATATATTTCCTTTTCATTTTAAAAAACCTAAAAATAATACAAAAAAATATTTACTTTTAGTTATTATTTATTTACATTTTGAAAACATTTTCTGAAAAAATACATTTTTGTAAATAATTAATATTTTTATTTTTGTTCATATTTAGCATATTTAATATATATAATATATAAATACTTGTATATTTCATTTTTATTAGATAATTATGACAAAAAATATAGAAATAATACATTTTTATTTTTATTAATACATGACACTAAAATACTTTTTTTACAATATACTTATTATTTTTTTTGTATATAATTAACAAATATTGTACATAATTAATAAATGTTACTATTTATTTAAAAACTAGGGTTTTGCCCTAAATGACAAAAATATCCAAATTTGACCTTTTCATTTTGGCTTATATTTCATATTGAAAATACTTTTACATACATAACGAAAATCGTCTTTGTGCATAATACATTTTGTATATTTATTGTATTTACTTAAATATTGTACAATTAAACATTTGTATATTCGATATGGTTGTAATAATTTAGGTTTTATTTCCTTGTCAAATATCCCCAAATTCAAACTTGTACCCCCATTCCCATAATCATTGTTGTAATAGCTTAGCATTTAAATTTCCGCATTTAAAAGCTTTCAATTATGCCATGATAGACTTAGGGTTTGTATGCAAAAATCAATCAACAAATAGCTTGACCTAATTCAAAGATAAATATGCATGAAAAATAAACACAATGCACACTTGCACCCCTAGGGTTACATCCACTTGTTGCCTTCAAAAATGGGCCATGTTTGCATGTCAAGTGATTTGGCAAAACAAAACAAAACAAAAACAAACAAAATGATCACAGTCTCTCGATGACGCTATCTTGTTGCCTAAACAAAATGATCATAGTCCCTCAAGAAAATTGCCAAAGACACTTGACACTATTGCTTTCATGGTCTAAACGATGACCCGCGCCCGTCCCGTTAACATCCTAACACAAGGTTGTTCACCAAATACAATGGTGAAACAACACTGTTAAAAGGGTTAAAAAAACATGAGAAATATCTTTGAGTAAAATTAGGGTAGATAGCTCTTAGTTACTTGATCAAACTTGCAAAACATCCTTGCCATTTTTCAAACACACATCTCAACACAATTTCAAAACAAACTTTCAAAAACATTGAAACATCTTTTCAAAAAGACAAACACCTTTGTAAAACATTCAAACGAATTGTTACAAAGGTTGCCTAGACAAGGCATATTTTTCAAAACATTTTCAAAACCACACACACAAAGCACCATTTCAAACAATTGAAAAGCAAAGGCAAGTGATCTAAGAAAGTAACTAAGAGCCCATGGATAACCATGGATAGAAAGGGTGCTAATACCTCCCCTTTCTATAATCTACTCCCCGAACCCACGAAAACATCTCAAAGGTTTTTCCTGTGCTTTTTAACCTTTCCTTAGGATAAAATAAAAAGTCGGTGGCGACTCTTGCTCAACCGAAACATTTGCGAACAAAAAATGCAAAAACTCAAGTCAGTTCTCCCACCGTATCATAGTATGCAAAAATCAAATTAACAAATAGTTTGACCTAATCAAAGACAAAAATGCATGAAAATGAAACACAATGCACACTTGCACCCCTAGGGTTATAATCCACTTGTTGCCTTCAAAAATGGGCCATGGTATGCATGTTGGGTACTTTGGCAAAACAAAAACAAAACAAAAGATCATAGTCCCTCGATGACGCTATCTGAGTTGCCTAAACAAAAATGATCAAGTCCCTCAAGAAAATTTCCAAAGATACCTAACACAATTGCTATCATGTTCTATACGATGACCCGCACCTGTCCCGTTTAACATCCTAACACAAGGTTGTTCACCAAATGCAATGGTGAAACAACACTGTCAAAAGGGTTAAAAACATAAGAAAGATCTTTGAGTAAAATAGGGTAGATGACTCTTAGTTACTTGATCAAAAGCTTGCAAAAACATCCTTGCTATTTTCAAACACACTTCACAACACAATTTCAAAACATTATCCAAATCAAAGCTTTCAAACATTGAAATCTTTTCAAAAGACAAAAACACCTTTGTATATATTCAAGCAAGAATCATTACAAAGGTTGACATAACGATGGCCTCTTTTCAAAACATCTTTCAAAACCATGCACAAAGCACCATTTCAAACAATTGAAAAGCAAAGCAAGTGATCTAAACAAGTAACTAAGAGCCCATGGATAACCATGGATGAAAAGGGTGCTTGCACCTTCCCTTTTCATAATCTACTCCCCGAACCCAAGAAAATGTCTCAAAGGTCTTTCCTGTTCTTTTTGACCTTTCCTTAGGATAAAATAAAAAGTCGGTGGCGACTCTTGCTAAACCGAAACATTTGCGAACACAAACGCAAAACCTCAAGTCAGTTCTCCCACTGTATCACAGAACTGGAGACTCTGCTGGGGAATACTTTAAAAGTGGAGTAACCTTAAGGCTTAGATAACCTTTGCATGCTTATCTTGATTGCTTTGATTGCTTTACATTTGATTCTCTTGTTTGGGCTTGAAATCCTCTACCCGGATTTGGGAAACATTCATAGGTAAATAGCAATACATTGTGGAAACTGTGCAGGGTATACCAACATGGTTGAAGCAATAGCTATATTAGTGCGACATATTTGTGAGTACCGGTAGCCTTTGAGTCAATCAAAGAGAATATGGGGCCGCTGAGTGATGTCATGAAGCACTAATAAACTCTTAGAACCTTACTTGACCATCTTGGCCTTATTAGGGGTAGTGAGATGACCGACTTTGGTGCAGTCCGAAGTTGGTAGATACTCGATACTACACTCATTGAGGGTTGTTTTCTTGGAATAGTTTGGTCGCCAGTTATGTGGCTAAACCAAAACAATGAACATAGAAAATAATCCAGTGATATTGAGCTCCTTAGAACCCGGTTACTATTTATAGGACAGGTTGAGCCAACTAACTTCAAGAGGGTACTTACCTATGAAACCTCATGCAAGCCTGAAACTAGGATCTTGTGTGACTTGTTTGTACATGTGCTTGTGCATACATCATGAACATCATAAAGCATCATATGCATCCACTAACCATTTCAATGGTTTGGATCTTCATCTTTGTTCTTGTTTTGTAGGTCATGGAATCTCTTCGCAGGAAAACAATTCAAGTCAACCTTGTGAGAATCCCTCCTCAACTCAAGGAGCTTACTCCCAAGATTCTAGAGAATTCTCTCTTCAGTGAAAGACATGGTAGACTTCTCAACTTGGTCAACTCCAACATTGAAGAAGACATGGTGAAAGTTCTCTTCCAGTTCTTTGACCCCCTACACCACTGTTTCACATTTCCTGATTACCAACTAGTACCTACTTTGGAGGAATTTTCTCAATTCCTGAGGATTCCTATTCTTCACCAACTACCCTACAACGGTACGGAAAAAGAACCAAAGTCTGAAGATGTTGCTCAAGCATTACACTTGCAACCATCTGATATCAAAGGACATTGAGAAACCAGAAGTGGTGTCAAGGGTTTCTTGGCAAAGTTTCTGTTTGAGAAGGCACAAGACTACTGGAACTCTCTAGATCTACAAGCTTTTGAAGAGATTGTGGCACTCCTCTTCTATGGGTTGGTCTTGTTCCCAAACCCTGATCAGCTTATAGATGTGAATGCTGTCAAGATTTTCATATCTTGGAATCCTGTGCCTACATTGCTTGGGGACATCCTACACTCATTTCACACACGAACAATGAGGAAAAGAGGTGTTCCCATGTGTTGTACTCCTCTTCTAGCAAGGTGGTTTATTTCTCACCTTCCCCAAACAGTTTTGAAGAATGAGCAAGGTTTAAGGTGGTCACAACGGTTGATGACCCTCACACATTCTGATGTTCATTGGTGTTCTCGGTCCAGAGAAAATGTCATCATCATTGATCGTTGTGGGGAATTCCCTAATGTCCCACTACTTGGCATTAGGGGAGGCATTACTTATAACCCCTGTTTAGCCCTAAGATAGTTTGGATATGCTAGAAGGGATGGCCCTCATGATATGCTGATTCCTGACTTGGTTTTTTACTTCGACAACAATGTGCAAGGACTTCTACAAAGGTTTATCCGAGCTTGGAGGATGCCCAACAAAGTGGATAGTAAGACACTGGGGCACAAGAATTCCATCCCCCTTGAGCCTTATCTCAAGTGGGTACGAACCCGCGCCCAGAATCTTATGATGACATACCCTCACATTCTCCCCATGATCAAAGAGCCTGTTGTGGAAGGAGAGGTTCCATACACCCTCCTACATCTAGACATGCCAACATCATTGGAAGAATTACAAAAGAGTTGGATCCAGCTCAAAGAAGAACGTAACACTTTTGAAGCCAGCTTCTATGCCAGTGAGAAGAAGGTTTTGGAGCTTACTCGCCAACTTCATGAGGAGGAAACTCTCAACACTTACATCGCACCAAAGAGGATGCACAATGTCTTTTTACATTAAGAATTTTGTAATATTTTGCCCATGGGGAATTTATGTACTAACAAATTTCTTCTTAATATGACGTGTGTTTCTTTTTTGTTTGCAACAAACTTGAATTTCTGAATCCTTGAATGAATTACATGAATAACATATCATTCATCATATGCATAAACAGGTCTCCACACCAGGTTTCCTTATCTTTCTGCTGTTTATTTCAGCAAGATGGATTTGGAGCAAACGGTTAAAGATCTGCAAGCACATAATTCGCAATTTCAGCAACTCCTCATGACCTTAGCAAAGGGTCAAGAGGATCTCAAAACACTGTTGGAGAAAGAGAAGGAACCAGAAAGGAAGAAAAAGAAAAGAGTTGGGGTAGCCACTATGGGAAGAAGGTTTGAGCATCAGGCCAGGAGAGTTCTAGAGTTCCCCTCGACGTCTGACGAAGGGGTTGGTAAAGGTAAAGGAGCTGCAGTGCCCTCCGAATCTGAGGCTGAAGAAGAAGAGGAGGAAGAGGATGAAGATTACTCTGAACAGCAATATCCCCCGGCGGATGATAAGTATAAAAATCTTGAGGATCGGTTGGCAGCCATGGAATTGCAAAGGGTACCTGGTTTAGATTTTGAAGAACTAGGGTTGGTCGCGGGGATCTTCATTCCTCCCAAGTTCAAAGTTCCTACATTTGCTAAGTATGACGGTCTGTCGTGTCCGAAGATGCATTTGAGATCTTACGTCAGAAAGATCCAACCCCACTCATCTGATAAGGATCTTTGGGTCCATTTTTTCCAAGACAGTTTGTCAGGCACACAATTGGACTGGTTCTATCAACTTGAGAGATCGGATGTTCACAACTGGGAAGATTTAGCTGCTGCTTTCTACCGACAATAGCAATACAATGCAGATTTAGCGCCTACTCATACTCAACTATAGAGTATGGGTATGGCCTCTAATGAGGGATTTAAAGAGTATGCCCAGAAGTGGCGGGACTTGGCTGGAAGGGTGCAGCCACCTTTGTCGGATAGAGAGCTGGTTGACATGTTTTTAGGGACCCTATCTGGCCCATTCTTCAATCATTTAATCGGGAGTTCCTCTGCAGGATTCACCGAATTAATTCTGACTGGTGAAAGGGTCGAGGCGGGCATTAAAAGTGGTAAAATTCAGAAGGATGCCTCCGCTTCCACTGCTATTAAGAAGACCTTCCCAGCTAAGAAGGAAGTTTCTGCTGTTCATAACCAGAGAAACCAAGGAAGAATAGAGCGCCGACCAACGGTGGGGGCTGTGATGATCCAAAACTCTTCAACCGATCAACCTCGCAGCAATCAACCAAGATCTAATCAGCAAAGGGTAAAAAGGCCACAACGACAATTCACCTGAATCAACATGACACCGACTCAAGTCCTCCCTCATCTGTTAAAGCTGAATCTCACCAACTTGAAGGAAGCGCCGAAAAACCCTAATACCTCCTCTCCTTATTATCAATCTAATGCAAAGTGTGCATACCACTCTGACAGTGTAGGGCATGATACCAACAACTGTTGGGCTCTTAAGAACAAGATCCAAGACTTGATAGACGCCAAGGAGGTAGAATTTGATGCGCCCGAAAAGCCGAATGTGATTTCTGCCCCAATGCCCAAGCACGGTCATAATGTTCATGCCGTTATGGAAGACCTTCATGTTACCAATGTTGCTGACCTTTTGACTCCATTACCAGTGATTAAAGTGAATTTGATGAAAGCCGGGATATTCCCAGGCTATGGAAAAGACTGTTACTTCTGTTCAAACTTGCAAGCTGTTTTCCCACTGTTGAAATCAGGCATCCAACGCCTGATGGATACCCAAGAGATCCTCTTTCAAAAGACTCATGTTGATACCATCACTCATGTTACTCCTACCACCGTTGATACTACAACTAATGACATTGCCATAATAACCATCTTCGACGATCTTTCCAAGACCTGCAAAAGGCCTGTTAAGATCACACCTGATCCTAAGTTTGTGCCGTTGAAAATCACCATGCCGGGGCCTTTCCCGTATAAATCTAACAAGACGATACCATGGAACTACGGAGGAGAAATCTTCTACCATGGCATCAAGCAGATTGAATCAGTCTAAGAGAATTCCGATGATGAAACCCCTAATATAGGGAATATTGCGGGAACAAGCAAGATAACTCGCAGCAGAAGGATCTTCTCTTCGGAGATTGCTCCTCCACGAGCAGTCGTCGGACCCTCGAGAGTTTCTGTACCTATTAAGCCATCTGTGCAAAGCCCGGTAATTGAAGAACTTGATGCTCCTGAAATTGGACCCTCTGATGTTACTGCCAAAGGTAAAGGGATACTAGAAGCGCCTGTCAGGACGAAGGCTCAGACTGTGGTAATCCCCGAGACCACCCAGAAAGAGATGGAAGAAATCTTAAAGATAATCAAGAAGAGCGACTACGACGTTGTGGAGAAGCTAGGGTAGACCCCTTCAAATATCTCCATGCTGGCTCTCCTACTCTGCTCTGAGGCTCATGCCAAGGACTTAATCAAATTTCTAAAGACGGCACACGTGCCTCAAGAAACTTCGATCGACCAGTTTCAAGAGTGCGTGGCTAGCCTTACTGCTGATAATGGTCTTGGTTTTTCCGATGCTGATTTGACTCCTAAGGGAAGAAAACACAACTATGCACTGCATGTCTCAGTAGAGTGCAGGGGAACCATACTTGCCCATGTCCTGGTGGATACCGGTTCATCTTTGAATGTGCTACCGAAGAAGGCGTTGGACAGATTGGACTGCGAAGGTTTGACTCTAAAGCCCAGTAACATCGTTGTTAGAGCCTTCGACGGTTCTAAGAGGATGGTTCACGGAGAAGTGGACATCCCAATCAAAGTGGGCACATAAATTTTCAACTCTACCTTTTATGTGATGGACATCCGTCCTTCATATTCTTGCTTGTTGGGAAGGCCGTGGATCCACAATGCTGGGGCAGTCACCTCCTCTCTGCACCAAATGCTAAAATATCCAGTTCAGGGAAAGATCATAATGGTTCACGGCGAGGAAGAGTACATGATAAGTTACCTCAACTCCTTCCGTTATGTGGAGTTGGATTGCGAGTTCATAGAAACGCCTTTCCAACATTTTGAAGAGGTTTCTCCTGAGTCCGCAGTTGCAAAGACAATAACTGATGTGCCTATCATTTCCAAGCCTGTGTCTAGGATGGCATCTCTCAAAGATGCGGAGGCCGTAATCAAAGAAGGGAGGAGTATAGTGTGGGGGCAACTTCCTGATTTTCCTCACAAGACGGACAAGTTTGGACTAGGTTTTACTGCTGCTGGCCAGAAAGCTGTGCGTCGCTCCAGGGCTGGAGGACCACCCGTAAAATTCACTCACCATAGAATTAATGCCTTAGAAGATGTTGATGAAGAAGACAACTTTGAAGATTGGATCTTTCCGACCGTCGAAGGAGGATTAAGCAACTGGGAAGCAAAAGACTTCATTCCCATCACTTTCATCAACCAGTAATTTATCTTTGAACAATTTCCTATTTTGGTCTGTAATAATTAAACAATTCGTACACTATTTTCACCTTATGCCTTACCCGGGGCATATAGGTCTATTTGTAAGGGCTTGATTTCTTCATTATCATATGCCATTTTTAAGTGAATCATTGGACGTTTTCATCTATAAACCGTTGTGTTCATTTTCTTTCATTTTACATTTTTGTTTTGTTTAAGGATGGCTATCCCTTACACACACCCACACTCACAAAATGCAGGTACCCATCCACTCCGGATTCCATGGGTGACTATTCTACTTTAGCCTTCGGTGACCCTGAAGATTTGGTCAATCATGTCGAGTACGAAGGTGATGAAGACTGTGAAGTTCCTGGAGAGTTAGCCAGACTTTTGCAACAAGAAGAGGGGGCTATTCTACCCCATGAAGAGTTGCTAGAGACCATCAACTTGGGAACAGAGGAAGACAAGAAAGAGGTAAAAGTGGGTGCCAACCTGGAGCCAAGTGTTAAAAAGCGCTTAGTGTAGTTGTTGAATAAATATGTTGAAATCTTCGCCTGGCCCTATGAAGACATGCCGGGACTAGACACATATATTATGGTTCACCGTCTCCCTACAAGAGAAGACTGTCCACCGATCAAACAAAAAGTCCGTTGAATGAGGCCCGACATGTCTGAAAAAAATCAAAGCTGAGGTGATGAAGCAGTTCAATGCTGGTTTTCTGGCGGTTACTTCCTATCCACAATGGGTTTCTAACATTGTGCCTGTGCCTAAGAAGAACGACAAAGTCAGAATGTGTGTGGACTACAGAGACCTAAATAGGGCTAGCCCTAAAGATGATCTTCCACTACCACACATTGACATATTGGTTGACAACACAGCTCAACACAAAGTATTTTCCTTCATGGATGGATTCTCGGGATACAACCAGATCAAAATGGCCCCCGAAGACATGGAGAAGACTACTTTCGTTACGCAGTGGGGTACATTCTGCTACAAAGTGGTGCCATTCAGACTGAAGAATGTCGGGGTAACCTATCAGCGAGCCATGGTAGCTTTGTTTCATGATATGATACATCATGAAATCGAAGTTTACGTAGACGACATGATAGCCCGTTCACAGACAGAAGAAGAACACCTCGATCATCTGCAAAAGCTGTTTGTCAGATTGAAGGAGTATAAGCTCAGACTGAACCCAAGCAAGTGCACTTTTGGAGTCAGGTCTGGTAAACTTTTGGGATTTATTGTCAGCAACAAAGGCATTGAGGTTGATCCTGCTAAAGTCAAAGCTATAGAAGAAATGCCTGCCCCCCGCAATGAAAATGAGGTTAGAGGTTTCTTGGGACGCTTAAACTACATTGCAAGGTTCATCTCTCACCTAACATCTACCTGTGAGCCGATCTTCAAGCTGTTGAAGAAAGATCAGGTGGTTGAATGGAACAATGATTGTCAAGTTGCTTTTTATAAGATCAAGGAGTATTTGCTGGAACCTCCTATCTTGATGCCACCCGTCGAAGGAAGGTCGTTAATCATGTATCTGACTGTTTTGGATAACTCAATGGGGTGCGTACTGGGACAACATGACGAGTCTGGTCGAAAAGAGCATGCCATTTATTACCTTAGCAAAAAGTTTACCGACTGTGAGACTCGCTACTCACTGCTCGAGAAAACTTGCTGCGCTTTGGTATGGGCTGCTCGCCGGCTAAGGCAGTATATGTTGACACATACCACTTTGCTGATTTCTAAAATGGATCTGATTAAGTACATCTTCAAGAAGCCTGCTTTATCTGGAAGAATCGCTAGATGGCAAATGATCCTGACCGAGTATGATATCCAGTACACAACCCAAAAAGCTATAAAGGGGAGTGTACTAGCTGACCATCTAGCTCATCAAGCCGTCGAAGATTACCAATCTATGAGATTCGACTTCCCTGACGAGGACATCATGACATTGGACAACATTGAAGGTAACAAACCGTATGCCGAACCTGAACAAGGATCCCGATGGACCCTGTACTTTGATGGCGCTTCAAATGCACTTGGCAACGGTATCGGCGCAATACTTATTTCTCCGGAAGGTTGCCATACACTCTTCACTGCTAGACTCTGCTTCAGCTGTACCAATAACATGGTTGAATATGAAGCTTGCATCTTTGGTCTCAAGGCTGCAATTGACCTAGGAATCAAATCTTTGGTCGTATTTGGGGACTCAGCTTTGGTTAGCAGTCAAATCAAAGGAGAGTGGGACACTAGACATCTTAATCTTATCCCATACAAAGAACATGTCCTGACATTATTGCTTCATTTCGAGCAGATTACCTTTGAGCATTTCCCGCGAGAAGAAAATCAGCTAGCGGATGCTCTGGCTACAATGTCTTCCATGTTTAAACTCAATTGGGATAACGAGGCTCCCCAAATCACCATTGAACGAATGGATGAACCTGCGCACTGTCATGAGATTAATACCGAAGAAGTAGTGGAACAACCCTGGTTTCATGAAATCAAAAGGTATCTCCATACTCGAGAATACCCTGAAGGAGCTTCCGTCAATGACAAAAAGTTCTTAATGAGATTTGCTGCCAAGTTATTCCTGAGCAATGGTATCCTTTATAAGCGCAACCATGATTGTGTTCTACTTCGTTGTATGGACAAGATTAAAGAAGAGTTGATCATGACCGAAATACATAGTAGCACATTTGGCACCTGTAAGTGTTTAGTTATTGGCATGTATTTTTGGTAAAACCAGGTGTGTAAATGTCATGACTGATGTCATAACATTCTGGATTATTAGGTACTTTATGCAGAAAAAGTATGGCATACAGTAGCTACTGTTTATGAGTGTGTATCTGAGCATTTTGCAATGATCACATTTATTGCCTTCTACCAAAATCAGTAAACAGGAATTCTGATGTCATAACAAATGTTAATACATCCTGTACTGATCTAACAGATATGCAGTTTGGTTAATTCTGAGATTTTTCAGGAAGATGGCTCATTCTTTCCAGAACAGAATCTCACGTGGACTTTGGGTTAACCTAGCTCAACCCTAATCTGGTTGATAAAGTCTTATGACCTAGTCTTGAGGTTAACCCTAATTAACCCTAGCTTTTCATGGAAGCCCTAAACTGAAGAAACAGCTGCATATATATTCAACAGGATTGCTGATTGGAAAGTAACTCTTTTGACTGAAGATCAATTAGGAGCTGTATAGTTTTAACTGCTGTAATCCAAGCAAGTATCATTGTGATAAGTGACTTGGAATAGGTTTTGATTGTAAGGGTTTTTGTATCACTCAAAGCTTTGAAGCAAGAGTGTTTGTGTCTCTTGACTAAAGCTTTGAAGCAAAGTCAAGTTAGGTTTATGTATCACTCAAAGCTGTGAAGCACGAGTGTTTGTGTTACTTGATTAAAAAGCTGTGAAGCATAATCAAGTGTATGTTCTGAAGAGTGTCTTCATTAATTCATTAGTCAATTGTTTTAAGCATCACTGCTGTGATTGAGGGGGAGTGAGTAGGAACTCAGGTTTAAGTTGAACTTAGATTGAAGTTGCATCGGGTAGGTCTTAAGTGAAGGAGATAAACTAGTTGGTTTATTCCTGAATTAATATCTCTTATAGTGGATTTCCTCCCTGGCTTGGTAGCCCCCAGAGTAGGTGTTGTTTCACACTGAACTGGGTAAACAATTGACTGTGTTCTTTACTGTTTTTATTTACTGTCTTATAGAAAGTCAGATACGGTGTCATAACATTCACTGTGACATTGAGTATCTGCTGCCAGAATTTCAATTGGCATCAGAGCAGGCACCCTGCCTGTATTACTGGGTGAGATCTAGGGATATCACTTTCTGGCACTATGGACAAAGAAGGGTTTTTTGGAAACAGACCAGCCATTCTGGATGGAACAAATTATGACTACTGGAAACCTCGTATGATTGCCTTCTTAAAATCACTGGACAAAAAGGCTTGGAGAGCCGCTGACAAAGGATGGAACCATCCCACCATAACTGAGAAAGATGGGACAATCAGTCTGAAGCCTGAGGAAGAATGGAGCAAAGAAGAAGATGAGTTAGCCCTGGGTAATTCCAAAGCTTTAAATGCCTTGTTCAATGGAATTGATAGAAACATATTCAGACTAGTACATCAATGTGAACTGGCCAAGAAAGTGTGGGACACTCTCAAAACTACCCATGAGGGCACATCCAAAGTAAAAATGTCAAGGCTTCAGATGCTGACTACCAAGTTTGAGAACCTAAGGATGAAGGAAGATGAAACCATTCATGAGTTTCACATGAACATCTTGGAGATTGCCAACACCTCAGGAGCATTGGGTGAAAAGATGTCTGAAGAAAAACTGGTGAGAAAGATTCTCAGATCCCTGCCTAAAAGATTTGCAATGAAGGTAACTGCTATAGAGGAAGCCCAGGATATCAGCAAGTTAAAGGTGGATGAACTCATTGGGTCTCTTCAGACTTTTGAGATGGGGATCAGTGACAATGCTGACAAGAAAAACAAGAGCATAGCACTTGTATCCAACACTGAAGATGAAAACAAGGAGGATGAAAAAGAAAATATTTCAGAAGCTATAGCCATGCTTGGAAGACAATTCAACAAACTCATCAAGAGAATGGATCCAAAGTCAAGGTCAAATGTTGAGAACATCCCCTCTAACATTAACAGATCTTATGACTCCAGCAGAAGACCAAGGTCTGAAGAGAAGGGAAATCAAGGCAGAGGAATTCAATGCCATGGTTGTGAAGGATATGGGCATATTCGAGCTGAATGTCCTACCTTTCTTAAGAAACAAAAGAAAGGAATGACTGTTACCTGGTCTGACTGTGATTCAGAAAGTAATTCTGAAGAAGAATCTGCCAAACTAGTTACTGCACTAACTGGTGTGTGTACCTCTGAAAGTGACACTAGTGATGAGGAAGTGACATTTGAAGAACTGGCTGATACTTACAAGAAATTGTGTATCAGAAGTGCTGAAGTCTGTGTGCAAAATGAGAGACAAACAAAACTCATCATAAAGTTGGAGGCTGAAAAAAGGGCAGACCTTAAAACTATAAGTCATCTAGAAGGGGAAGTTCAAATGCTGAACTCAAAACTGAACCAGATGACCAAATCTGTCAAGATGCTGACAAATGGAACTGACAAATTGGAAGAAATCCTTCAGGTTGGACAAAATGTGGGAAACAAGTCTGGTCTAGGATTTGTGACAGCAAAGAAATCTGGTGTAGACAAGAAGATCAGGTCTGATAAATAAATGTCAAAGCAGATGTCACAACATAACCCTCAACATCGGGAACAGAGAAATATGAAGAAAAAGCACCAAAGATGGAGATGTCATCATTGTGGGAGGTTTGGTCACATAAAGCCTTTCTTCTTCAGATTGTATGGATACCCTAATCAGAACCCAGGTGTCAAACCTAAGTCTAACAGGGTACCACATACTCCTCAATGGAAGAAAAAGGCTACTGCCCTGATAGCCCACACTTCCCTGAGAGTCTCTGCAAAGGAAGACTGGTACTTTGACAGTGGGTGTTCTAAACACATGATTGGAATCAAGAACCTTCTAAATAATGTTAAACCTCACACCACTAGTTATGTGACCTTTGGAGGTGGTGCCAAAGGTGAAATCAAAGGAGTTGGTAATTTGGACTGCCCTGGAGTTCCAAATCTAAATGAAGTACTATTGGTAAAAGGCCTGACTGCTAATCTCATTAGTATCAGTCAATCATGTAATCTAGGATTCAAGGTCAACTTCTCAAAATCTGAATGTCTTGTAACTAATGAAAAACAAGAAGTTGTAATGAAAGGAGTCAGATCTAAAGACAACTGTTACTTGTGGGAGCCTGAGAACACTAATTACTCCACTGTGTGTTCTATTGCCAAAGAAGAAAAAGAGGTAAAACTGTGGCACCAAAAACATGGCCATCTTCATCTAAGAGGAATGAAAAGGATTATCTCCATGGAGGCTGTCAGAGGGATTCCAAGACTGCAAATTGATGAAGGGAGAATTTGTGGTGAATATCAGGTTGGTAAGCAGACTAGGATGTCACATCCAAAGTCAAGACATCTGACCACCTCTAAGGTTCTAGAACTTCTTCATATGGATCTGATGGGACCAATGCAGGTGGAAAGTCTTGGTGGAAAAAGATATGCCTATGTTGTTGTGGATGACTATTCTAGATTCACCTGGATAAAATTCATTATGGAAAAATCTGAAGTTTTTAAAGAACTGTGCAAAAGAATTCAAAGAGAAAAAGAAGGGTGTACTGTCAGAATCAGAAGTGATCATGGCGAGGAATTTGAAAACAGTAAGTTTAATGAGTTCTGTTCCTCAGAAGGAATTAGTCATGAATTCTCTTCTCCTATAACTCCTCAACAAAATGGAGTTGAAGAGAGGAAAAATAGGACCATACAGGAATCTGCCAGAGCTTTGATACATGCCAAAAGACTTCCTTTTCATTTTTGTGCTGAAGTTGAATACATTGCAGCTGGTAGTAGCTGTTCTCAAATTATCTGGATGACACAGATGCTCACTGAGTATAATGTCACACAAGATGTTATGACATTGTACTGTGACAATCTGAGTACAATCAACATTTCCAAGAACCCTATTCAGCATAGCAGAACCAAGCACATTGACATTAGACATCACTTAATCAGAGACCTTGTAGAGGAGAAAACAATTAATCTGGAACATGTTGCCATTGAGCTACATCTGGCTGACATTTTTACCAAGGCACTTGATGCAAATCAATTTGAAAACTTGAGGGGCAAGTTGGGTATTTGCCAACATGAGAAATTGTAGCAATTAATTTTGCTTAAAACAAGGGTTGAAGGAGTTATTTTTGTTAAGTCTATTTTAAGTGGGTTAATCATATGTTTTCCCAATTCTTTCAAAATTATTAAGAAATTGAATAGACACTCATTTGCCTCCTTCCTCTCTCGACTTTGCAACAAATCCCTTTCTCTCAATCAAAGTTTTCTCTCTAGTTGCTACTGGTTTTCTAAGTCAATCAAAATGTCTCGAACATCATCCTCATCCAAGACGACCGTTTCATCTTCATCATCTGATCAAGATTCTCGGGCAATCACCTCATGCATGGATTCTGAAGTCCTGGAGATTACTCCTCTTAGAGAAATGGCAACTAACCCCTCCAAGGTCAAAAAGCTGAGAACAAGGCATGCAGGAAGGTCTCAAGCTACTTCATCCGGTAATCCCTCTCAACCTACATCTTCTGTACCAAATAGGGAAGGATCAGCTTATGCACATCAAGCAATAGCTAGGCTTGTTACAAGAATATTGAGCGAGAACCACTCTGTACCGGGGATTTCTGTTCCATTAAATCAAGAATCAGCAAGCCCAAATGTTGAAGCAAACCCAGATGTCTCTGAGAATGTTGAGACACCAAATGACAACATTCAGAAATCATCTGAAAACCTTGATGATATTCAGAACCCTTCAGAGAAGAATGTTGAACCACCTATTATTGATGTGGATGAGGAATACTCAGACAATGACCTAACTGCAAAATGTCTGACCAAAGAGAAACCTGCTGATAAGAAAACCAGGTCTGAAGGCAAGACTGGTGTAGAAACTGTGAAGACTGGACTGTTCAAAGGGAAGGTGAAAGCCCAAGTGCATACTGGGAGTCTCTCAAAGCCTGTGAGACAACCAATAACAAAGAAGAGAAAAGAACCTGAGCCTTCTGATTCTGATGAGGAATCAAAATTTGAAATTGATGCTGAAGACATTCCTCTCAGAAGGAAACTCCCTTCCAGCAAAATGGCTAGAGTTCCTGAAGTCCCCACTGACAACATTTCATTTCACCACCCTGAAAATGCCAACAGATGGAAGTATGTTTGCTTGAAGAGAATAGCCTTGGAAAGAGAACTAAACAATGGTGCCATGGATTGCAAGGAAATCATGGACCTGATCAAAGCTGCTGGACTAATGAAGACTGTGGTAAAATTTACAAAATGCTATGAAAATCTGGTCAAGGAATTCATAGTGAATTTGTCTGATGAATGTGCTGATGGAAGGTCAGCTGACTTTGAATGTGTCTATGTGAGAGGAAGAAGGGTTAATTTCTCTCCATCTGAAATTAGCAAATTTCTTGGAAGATCAAATGAGGCTTTCCCTGAACTAGAAGTCACTGACAATGAAGTATGCCAAACCATCACAGCAAGACAAGTCAAGTGCTTGCCCTTAAAAGGCAAGCTGAATGCCAGCAAACTAAGCATGAAATTTTCCATCCTGCACAAGATTGGTGCAGCCAATTGGGTCCCTACCAACCATAAATCAACCATCTCCACAGGATTGGGGAGATTCATTTATGCTGTTGGAACCAAGACTGAATTTGACTATGGCAGGTATATTTTTGATCAAACTTTAAAACATGCTGGTAGCTATGCTGTTAAAGGCCCTATTTCCTTTCTCTCCCTCCTATGTGGAATTATCCTTGCTCAGTACCCTGATATCCTGGTGGAAAGAGATACTGCTTGAAAAAGAGCTCCTGCTCTTGGGTTACACTACAAGCTATTTCAGGGATCTCATGTTCCTGACATTGTCATAACATCAGCTGAGACATCATCTGTAAAAACTCAGTCCAAGACATCTGATGTTATAGCTGTATTGAAAGAGACCTGCAAAGAGCTGGAGACAAGGAAAAAGACTCTAGAAAACCTAATTGCCAGATTAGAACAGGAGGAGACTGAAGGAAACAGAAGGGAAGAGGGTGCTGCTGAAGATCAGCTCAATGCTGAAGAAAGTAGCTCCTCTGAAGATGACAGTGCTTAAAGTTTGGTGGAGTTGACAAGCCTGATGCTGGTTCCTGTTGATGCAAGTGTTTTCAGATTTTATTTGTTGTTTTTATTACTTATTTTGGATGACTGTATAACATATAAGTACATGTATCTTTGGCCTATTTGTGGCTAAAGAGGGGGAGATATTTTGTGTTAATTACTTGGTAGACATCATATTTTTTCTACAGTCATATTCATTCTGCTGCTCTCTATTCTCTGATTGCTTAGGGGTTTTAGCCAAAAATCTTCCAAAGGGGGAGTTTGTAAGTGTTTAGTTATTGGCATGTATTTTTGGTAAAACCAGGTGTGTAAATGTCATGACTGATGTCATAACATTATGGATTATTAGGTACTTTATGCAGAAAAAGTATGGCATACAGTAGCTACTGTTTATGAGTGTGTATCTGAGCATTTTGCAATGATCACATTTATTGCCTTCTACCAAAATCAGTAAACAGGAATTCTGATGTCATAACAAATGTTAAGACATCCTGTACTGATCTAACAGATATGCAGTTTGGTTAATTATGAGATTTTTCAGGAAGATGGCTAATTCTTTCCAGAACAGAATCTCACGTGGACTTTGGATTAACCTAGCTCAACCCTAATCTGGTTGATAAAGTCTTATGACCTAGTCTTGAGGTTAACCCTAATTAACCCTAGCTTTTCGTGGAAGCCCTAAACTGAAGAAACAGTTGCATATATATTCAACAAGATTGCTGATTGGAAAGTAACTCTTTTGACTGAAGATCAATTAGGAGCTGTATAGTTTTAACTGCTGTAATCCAAGCAAGTATCATTGTGATAAGTGACTTGGAATAGGTTTTGATTGTAAGGGTTTTTGTATCACTCAAAGCTTTGAAGCAAGAGTGTTTGTGTCTCTTGACTAAAGCTTTGAAGCAAAGTCAAGTTAGGTTTATGTATCACTCAAAGCTGTGAAGCACGAGTTTTTGTGTTACTTGATTAAAAAGCTGTGAAGCATAATCAAGTGTATGTTCTGAAGAGTGTCTTCATTAATTCATTAGTCAATTGTTTTAAGCATCACTGCTGTGATTGAGGGGGAGTGAGTAGGAACTCAGGTTTAAGTTGAACTTAGATTGAAGTTGCATTGGGTAGGTCTTAAGTGAAGGAGATAAACTGGTTGGTTTATTCCTGAATTAATATCTCTTATAGTGGATTTCCTCCCTGGCTTGGTAGCCCCCAGAGTAGGTGTTGTTTCACACTGAACTGGGTAAACAATTGACTGTGTTCTTTACTGTTTTTATTTACTGTCTTATAGAAAGTCAGATACGGTGTCATAACATTCACTGTGACATTGAGTATCTGCTGCCAGAATTTCAGCACCCACTTAAGCGGACATACGATGGTTAAGAAGATTCTAAGGGTAGGCTACTACTGGTCTACCATGGAAGCTGATTGTCATCAATATTCCCGTACTTGTCACAAATGCCAAGTCTATGCTGACAAGGTACATATTCCTCTAGTTCCTCTCAACGTTCTAACAGCTCCTTGGCCATTCGTAATGTGGGGAATCGACATGATTGGAGAGATCAAGCCCACAACATCCAATGGACATCGCTTCATCTTGGTCGCTATTGATTATTTTACCAAGTGGGTCGAAGCAGCTTCCTACGCCTCTGTTACAAATAATGTGGTTGCCCGCTTCATCAAGCAGAATCTCATATGCCGGTATGGTATCCCTGACAGGATTATCACGGACAACGGTACAAACCTGAATAACACTATGATCACCGCTCTATGCGAGCAGTTCAAGATTTATCATCACAATTCATCTCCCTACCGACCAAAGATGAACGGTGCTGTTGAAGCTGCAAATAAAAATATCAAGAAGATCATTCAAAAGATAACAGTCACCTACAAGGACGGTCATGAGATGTTACCGTTTTCTCTGCATGGATATCGTACCACGGCGCATACTTCAACTGGGGCAACCCCCTTTTCTTTGGTATATGGCATGGAAGATGGTTTACCTATGGAAGTTCAGATTCCTTCCTTGAGGATTATGAAGGATACCAGTTTGAGTGAAGACGATTGGATTCAGACCCGGCTCGATCAACTTAATTTGATCGGTGAGAAGCGACTTACTGTTGTTTGTCATAGTCAGACGTATCAGAAACGGATGATCAAGGCTTTCAACAAGAAAGTCAGGCGTCAGGTGTATCAAGTCGGAGATCTTGTAATCAAGCGGATCATCTTGCCGCAAAGTGATCCCAGGGGAAAATGGAGTCCTACTTACGAAGGAGCATTTGTGATCAAGAACATCTTTTCTGGTGGGGCAATGATTCTGACCACCATGGACGGCGACGACTTGTTGTACCCTGCGAACGCAGACATAGTCAAAAGATACTACGCATAAAACGACCCGACAAGTTGAAAACCCGAAAGGGCGACTTGGGCAAAAATGGGCATCCCGGTGAATCGAAAACTCGAAAGGGCGGTTCAGGCAAAAATTAGGGATAAACAAAAAAATCTGTACATCTGGCAAGTTGAAAACCCGAAAGGGCGACTTGGGCAAAAAAGGGTTTCCCGGTGGACCGAAAACCCGAAAGGGCGGTCCAGGCAAAAGTTAGGGAATTAAAGCGTACGACTATGTCTCGTCGGATCACTTTAAGGACAATCTCTTCACGACCAAGCTCCATGCTTCTGACCAATCCAATCATCTGCGGACGAAGCAACGAATGGACGAGATACTCAGAGTTGTGAAGGCTATAGCAGAATGGGAACCCCATGGAATTGTTACACATAGCCATATTTCTTTTTGTATAATTTTTTTCTCAAATTTACGACAACATTCTCTTACTAGTATGTCTGTCTCCTTTGTACAAAGATACTTACAAAAGTTAATACAAAAATATTTCAAAGTGCAGAAATTTGCTTGCCTTTCTTTTCTTTTTGCACTTATGTTTTATTTGAAAACATCCAATAATTTGTTAAATGAGCATATGTGTTGTACCCCAAAATTTTCCCTCCCATTTCTCATTGATTTCTCATCACAAAGCCCTTGAAGCTCAAGATCCAGTTAGGGTTTCATCTGCTCAAGACTTCTCCTTGCACTGTTGACCCAAATTAGGGTTTGTGTTTGTACAAAGATGTTTTGACCAAAAATGCCTAAGATGACTTTCATGCTTCATATTGGTCCCCCAAGTTCATCCACACCAAGTTTCAAGTCTTGATTCCAAATTTTGCCCAGTCAATTGGACAGTTGACCTAGAAATCAGCTGTATTGGGGAAAAAGTCAACTGTGACCAATTGACAGTCAAATCTCATGAAAATTGACCCACATCAACATTATGAACTCATATGGACCATTTGATCAAGTTTGGATCATAATTCCACAAGAAATTTGATCAAATCACCAAAAGGGCAAAATGGTCATTTTTAGGGTTTTGATTGCACAAAGGCAATTTTTGACTGTTTGACCTAGCCAATGGCAAACCAAGCTCACATATGGACTCAAGGACCCCATGGAATTATCTTGACATGCTCAACAAGTTCAAAAGATCCCAAATGCACAAAGTTGACAGTTGAATTTCCCAGTCAATTGATCAATTTTGACTGTATACTGAAAAGTCAAACTTTGACTTTTTGGTCAAAATCAAGGGTCAAGATTCATTTTTCATCAAAACATGCCAAATCATGAAACTTGTTCACCAAGAAATCAAAAATTGCAAATTAGGGTTTGAAATGGGAATTTTTCATAACTTAGGATTTTTAAGTTATGAAAAACCCTAATTTTTTCCCAACTTTGCCCCACTTTCTCACCAAGATTCATTTGGATTCAAACAAAAGTCAAAACATGAAAGTTGTAGCTTGTTGCATAATCTACAACTTTGATTCACAAAGTTTTCCCAAATGAGGCTTGTATCTCAAGTTACAATTTTTGGAATAAGGGTACTAAACCATTCTTAACTTAGTGAAATTTTAACCTATTTTGGCAAGGTTTTCTACCTAACTTCAAGGCCATTTTCCATACACTTCCACTTGGAATTTCAATTTGCATTTCAAAGATGGATTGTAGTACATATTCCAAGCTTTCCAAAATGTCCAAGAACTCATCAGACAACCTCATAACTTGAGAGAATCGAATTTCACAATATGGCAAAAACTCACTTTTGAATTGGTCATGTACATGTTCATAGCTTATGCCATTTTCAAGTCAGCTTAGTTTGTGCTACATTACAAGTCCTTAAACCATACAACACTCAATAATTTAATGCATGTTCATTGTGCTAAGGCCTTGTTTCATGAGCTTATGCATTACATGTTGAATAAAGCCATTTATGGAAAAAGCAAAATAGCCATTTTTGAAAAGTTAAGCTTTATGTCCAATTGCAAATCCACAAGTACAGATCAAATCCAATTGGCACAAGATTATGAGCATAACACACTGATCAAGGAGAGGTTTTGCAGCATGATTAGGGGGCCTCTACTTGCCTAGAACATCAACTTGGTTTTGCTTGCTTAAGTGTGAAGAAAAGTGGCATAACATAGCACAACTATCATCTGAGCATTAGAACACTTAAGCAAACATTGTAGACACCTTCTAATCATCCAACCCAAGCTAGAACACGAGCAATCAAGGTCCCAAACACTCCCATTCCCAGAATCACTCTCAAACTGCAAAAACAGGGCAAGGCCTGCAGATTGAACACCATCTCTCATCCCTTGCATGATTTCTTGCCCAAAGCTCATCAAACACATTCCTACCATCAATGCAAGCTAACCAAAACCTAAAACACGACCTATAATTCCTCTAACCAGTTCCACCATTTTCATTTTCTTGTTTTGCAGTTGAAGTTCTCTAGCACGATTCAAGAAGTTTCAAGACAAAGTAAAGCTTGAAATAACATCCCTGGACCTCAAGGAAGCTATACCAATCATCACCTTGCACTGAAAGCTTCTCCATTGCCAGATACAACTTCAACTGAACAGGTAAGTTCATGAACTCGTATCTCTCTTATTAGGCATTGTTAGCTTTAGGTTTGTGAAGAAAACATGTCACAATCATAGCCCTGAACATGCCCATATAATTAGATTTCATTTATATTATGTATGCTTAGAGAATTTGATGTCTGAACTTTGAACAAAAATTAGGTTAAGAATTGGGAGAGAAGAAATTCTCTCTCATTTCTGAGAGTTAATACATGTTCTTTATATGTGTGAATTCGTGAGAAGATGCTTAACAGTTTTGATGTTGGAAGTTTTTGCTAAAACTCAAAGAATCAGGACCTTGCAATGGAAGAAAGAGGCGCGTGTTTTTGTTCAAACAGAAGTCTGGAGGTTGAAGAAAGGTCTTCATGGGCTGGGCTTGTGTTGACTTTTCTTTTTGCACCATACATTTGCTTCTGAACCCCCTGAGCCCATTTTGCTTATTTCTTTGATTTTTTGACTTTTTTCTTTTTTGGATTGACTCATTTATTTTTTCTCATGATATTAAAAATATAAAAAATATTTTTCTCACCATTTTTGAATTTATTAGGCATTTTTTTTGATTTTCTTTTAATTTGTACATAAACATATATATATATA